>OZ038374.1:82021292-82348292 GCA_964036015.1 Leptarthrus brevirostris | reverse complement strand
GAGGTTTGATTACCTCATTTGAATATCCAGAAATTAAGATATTTAGTTAAAAATATTTTCTAAATGTAAACATTTAAGAACAAATGAGATAATAAATTACATCTATAATTCCTCCTCTATCGCCATATACCAATAAACCTGCTTCGTTTTCATAACTTCGAGTAGTAATTAGTAATAGTAGGTAACCAGTTCCTAGTGAAAGTAGGTGAAATTTCACCGAAAACACCAAATTCATGTTACTATTACTAAAAAAGTATTGTACATCGAGCTTTCACATGTATGGCAACATTTTAGCCCTAATAGAGTAGAAAAGGGATAAGTAATAAAAATCCCTTAATATTCTATTATTAATAACTTTTAGCAATAAATTACGTAAACTGGTCGTGGCACAAAAGAGCCTCATATTTTGCTCTTTTGTTAATAACTTAACACGCACTACACCGATTTGCATCATTTAACTTTTAAAATATATTAGGGTGGTTTAGTAAACTTTTTCAATACCCCCAATAAATCAGCAACCCTTAATTTCACCCCCATCTCATATATTATAATCAAAGGTCGGCAAAAGTTAGAAATCTACGATTAGTATAAAAAATTTAATTGTAGCGAAATAAAAAAAACACCCTGTATATCCTATTTACATCCCCTTTCGAATAAGGGTAGTCACCCCCGGGTCGGTGAAAATTTGTTTAACAAATTTAACTTAATTATTTTGACGATTTTGACATTTTTCCGTTTTTGGGTGTATTTTTTACCCAATGAAATTTTATCGCTCGAAATATTTTTAGGGGATGGTAAATTACACCCTTAAATAACAGTTGAAAGAATAATTGAGAAAAGTTCAAACCGACCGGAGATATAATTTTTTGAATTATACTCAGTCTCCCGACGGTACTCATTTATCGGCATTTTGCTCAAGTGACGCCGTTTTTGTATTGCTAATAACTACCCTTAATATGCATTTTCGATCTGCAATATGGGGGTGATTTAGGTTCTACAATCGATTACCTATCGATTGATATAACTTTCACCCCGCTCCGACAAAATTTTCACACAACTTATAGTAAATGCATGAAAAAGGTGCTTTCCAGTTCCTAGTGAAAGTAGGTAAAATTTCACCGAAAACACCAAATTCATTTTACTATTATTAACAAAGTATTGAATATCGAGCTTTCACATGTATGGCAACATTATAGCCCTAATAGAGTAGAAAAGGGATGAGTAATAAAAATCCCTTAATATTCTATTATTAACAACTTTTTTCAATAAATTACGTAAACTGGTCCCAGTACAAAAAAGCCTCACACTTTGCTCTCTTGTTAATAACTTTACAACCACTGCACCGATTTGCGTGATTTAACTTTTAAAATATATTAGGGTGGTTTAATAAACTTTTAAAACACCCCCAATAAGTCAGCAACCCTTAATTTATACGAAACAATTCACCCCCATTCATATGTGAAAATCAAAGGTCGGCAAAAGTTAGAAATCTACGATTAGTATAAAAAATTTAACCGTAGCGAAATAATAGAAACACCCTGTATATGCTACTACCATCCCCTTTCGAATAAGGGTAGTCACCCCCGGGTCGGTGAAAATTTCTTTAACAAACTTAACTTAATTAAGTTAGCGTTTTTGAGATTTTTCCGTTCTAAGGTGTATTTTTTTACTCAATGTATTTTTTTCGCCCGGAATATTTTTAGGGGATGTTAATTCACACCCTTAAATAACAGGCAAAAGAATAATTGAAAAAAGTTAAAACCGACCGGAGATATAATTTTTTGAATTTTTTCACTTTTCCGACGGCATTCAATTATCGGCATTTTGGTCGCCTGACGCCGTTTTTCCATCGCTAATAAGTACCTGAAATATGCATTTTCGATCTGGAACATGGGGGTGATTTCTCTTCTACAATCGATTACCTATCGATTGATGTAATTTTCACCGCCGTCCGACAAAATTTTCAGTCAATTTAATGCAAATGATTGAAAAATGCGCTTTTTTGCACCGGAACTTATGCAAATTTTTGCAAAATGCTCCCAACGCGTTTGCCGAAAAACTATTAGTTATAGAAAAAAAGTTTGTTCCCAAACATTTCATAACTTTCGGAGTAGATAGTTTTAAAAAAAAGAACGGTTCATTTTGGACCACCCCTTAGGACTTGGGGGATGGCACCACCGGTGTAATTTTCGCCGAAAAAAAGTCAGCGATGAAGTTTTTTGAATTAAAAAAAAAAAAACGCCAATCTATTCGCAATAAAAATACCTTTAATTTGATACCCCACATCCCTTATTTTGACATAAGGGTTGGCCACCCCCCACCCCCACCCCTCGAAAAATTACCCTTAAAATTTTTTTTTTATTTTTCTCAAATAGCCTCGTTTACGAAACGAATAAAAACAGTTTGTTTTTTTTCAATTGGACATCCCCACCGTAAGTAATAATTTTTTGAAAATCGATTTTGTAATAGATGAAAAAAATCTAGTACAAAATGAAAAAAAAAATTTTTTTTTTTTGGAAATCGAAATCTGGTCTACCAAAGAATACGTGACAGCTTTTTGAAAACTTTCCAAAAGTTTCTAGTACTTTTCGAAAATTTCACTATTAAAGAATTTTTTTTCGTCTAGTACTTTTTGAATTTTTTTTTGGATTTTCTAATAGATCTGAGAATTCTACGAAAAATGAATACCCACATGATAGGATTCGGTTAAATACTGCCCGAGTTATAAGCGAGCCTAGGACGCCAAGGATCAAGGACACGCCCCTTTTGAAAATATCAAAATAAAATATAGCCTACGCCACCCACCGCCATAAGTTTTACAACGTCTGTAAAAATGAGCGCATTCTGTTTGGCCGTTTCCACAATCATTCGATGACAGTGGTCCGATTTTGAGCCTTTTTCGAGGACCCCATCTGCATCCTTAATAAGTCCGCCATTTTGTAGGCTAAAAATCCAAATTACATCCGATCGTATTAAGGACATTCTCCCCTATCCATAAATATCTTAAACTCATCTACACGTTACCCCGTTCTCCCGCTATAGGCCGGCAAAGTTAAAACTTTTAAGCCCCGCCCACAAAAAATGGAGGATTTGAGGGCAAAAAAAAAAACGCCATTCGATCGGTAATAACGTCCCCTTTCATTTAATAGAAAAAAAAATTTTTCATGTTCCAGGTCCTTTGGAGGATATATGAGTCCTTTTTCGAAAATCTCACTACGCCTATAACCCAGTTTAATAGGATCTTAATTAAACACCCTTGACCGTTTGTAAATCCTTCCGGTAGATCCTGAGAACGAACGCGCACCATTTTGGTCTATCAAATCACAAGTCGCATTTTAAGTATTTTAGACTAGCTGGTGCCCGCGCCTACGGCTGCGATGATACTGTAGGTAGGTCATGGTGGTGGTAGGGCATAGGGGGGATGTGCTCTATTTAACAAAAAAAGAATTAGCGAAATCGGTCCACGGGTTAGGGAGATAGGCTAAAGTAAAGTAGGGGGAAAAAAAAGTGAGGTAAGGAAAAACCTAAGAATACAATAAGAGAAAAAACAAAAAAATAGACTAAAAAAAATAAGGGTGGGTGGGGAGTGGGTGGGGTGGGAGGAGGGATGACCCCCTATTTAACAAAAAAAGAATTATCCAAATCGGTCCACGGGTTAGGGAGATAGGCTAAAGTAAAGTAGGTGCAAACAGTTAAACAGTTTCTCTTAAGTCAAATGTAGTATATTATACTACAAAAAAAATCGAATAAAATGAGAGTGCGGGGGGATAGGAGGGTATGTAGGTGGGAGGAGAGATCATACTCTATTTAACAAAAAAAGAATTATCAAAATCGGTCCACGGGTTAGGAAGTTGGACTAAACCTTTGTATTTGCCCGCCCCTTGCGAGCAACCACGTTTGTATTTTTCCCGCCCCTTGCGAGCTACCACGTTTGTATTTTTTCCGCCCCTTGCGAGCTACCACCTTTATATTTCTCCCGCCCCTTGCGAGCTACTACCTTTGTATTTTTCCCGCCTCTTGCGAACTACTACCTCTGTATTTTTCCCGCCCCTTGCGTGCTACCACGTTTGTATTTTTCCCGCCCCTTGCGAGCTACCACCTTTATATTTTTCCCGCCCCTTGCGAGGTACCACCTTTATATTTTTCCCGCCTCTTGCGAGCTACTACCTTTGTATTTTTCCCGCCCCGTGCGAGCTACCACCCTTAAGTCCTTCAGGCCTTTGCAAACAAAGTAGTAAAAAAGCCTAATATCCAATATATAACTTTCTAATGGCTTTATAACTTTCTAATGAGTTTACCAATTTCAATGAAATAAATTTTAAAAGAAAGCACAGGATTTGCACATTCATGCCCGATATCACTTATCAATATTTTATAAGCTCTAATCACATTGATAGAGGGCGGCACAATACACTTTCCATACATTTTATTAGATTTAACGGAAAGAAACCGTTATATATCCTACTATAAGTAAGGAAATTTAAAATGGTTTTCATAATTGAATTCTACTCAAAAATACCTTTCATTTGATACCAAACTTGCCGGGAAAGAAAACAAAAAAAAATTTCGTAATTTTCCCTACGGTATTGGCCAGGATTTCGGGGTTGAAAAGGTACCTTAGTACAGGTAAAAATTCATATCTCGCCAAATAGTAAACGGATTTCAGTTATTTAAAAAGCAGAATTAAGCAGAGGTTTTCAGCTACTACTACTATAACCCGCGCACCTCTGCGGTTTCATTTGTACCCACCAGGTGGCTCCAAGTCGCTAAATCAGTAATATTACAAATATCCTTAAAATATCAACTAAATATATCCTGATTTGGTCGAAACTTAGTATAGCGCTTAAGCACCACCTACCCCTTTAATATAAATTCACACTTTGTAGATATCGTAAAATTTTCTTAACAAAATTTTACTTTTCAATTTTTCAATGAACATTTTTGAGGCAAAATTTAAAATTTTTCAAAATTTTACCCAATCGGGATGAAATTTTAACCAAAGATAACTATCTTCATCCCTTTTAAAATAAGGGTAGTCATTTGCGCGAAAATTGAAATTTTGTTAATGAACTTAACCAAAAACCCCTGTGAACGACTTATTTTTGTTATTTGGTCGTGTATTTTTTTTCTACCACTGTGCTTGTATCCGTTAAACGTATCTTAGCTATTTGTTAATATACTTCAAAGCTTCCATAACAAATAGCTAAAAGAATTATTATAATCCGTTCATAAACACCAAAGTTATTGGTACCTAAACATTTCAATCTCACCTATAAGGTGAGATTTGTGTACCTCATTTGAATAAGCGCAAGTGTAGCTATTTAGTTAAAAATATTTTCTAAATGTAAACATTTAAGAACAAATGAGGTAAGAAATTATATCTATAATTCCTCCCCTATCGATACATATCAATAAACCTGCTTCGTTTTCATAACTTCGAATACTAATTAGTAATAGTAGGTACCCAGTTCCTAGTGAAAGTAGGTAAAATTTCAGCGAAAACACCAAATTCATGTTACTATTACTAACAAAGTATGTAATATCGAGCTTTCACATGTAAGGCAACATTAGAGCCCTAATAGAGTAGAAAAGGGATAACTAATAAAAATCCCTTAATATTCTATTATTAACAACTTTTAGCAATAAATTACGTAAACTGGTCGTGGCACAAAAGAGCCTCATAATTTGCTCTTTTGTTAATAACTTTACAACCACTGCACGGATTTGCGTGATTTAACTTTTAAAATATATAAGGGTGGTTTAACAAACATTTAAAATACCCTGAATAAGTCAGCAACCCTTAATTTCACCCCCATCTCATATATTATAATCAAAGGTCGGCAAAAGTTAGAAATCTACGATTAGTATAAAAAATTTAACCGTAGCGAAATAAAAAAAACATCCTGTATATCCTATTTACATCCCCTTTCGAATAAGGGTAGTCACCCCCGGGTGGGTGAAATTTTTTTAACAAATTTAACTAAAATATTTTGCCGCTTTTGAACTTTTTCCGTTTTTGGGTGTATTTTTTGACCCAATTATCGCTCGGAATAATTTTAGAATTTTACACATCTAACCCTTAATTAAGGGTTGAAAGAATTATTAAGATAAATTAAAAAACACTGGAGATATAATTTATTGAATTATACTCAGTTTCCCGACGGTACTCAATTATTGGCATTTTTCTCAAGTGACGCCGTTTTTGTATAGCTAATAACTACCCTTAATATACATTTTGGATCTGGAATATGGGGGTGATTTAGCTTCTACAATCGATTACCTATCGATTGATGTAAGTTTCACCCCGCTTTAATGAAATTTTCACACAACTTAATGCAAATGAGTGAAAAAGGACAAAATTTCACTTTTCATTTTTTCAATGGAAATTTAAATTTTTTAAAAAATTTACCCGATCGGGATCAAATTTTAGTCATAGCTACACATTTACATCCCTTTTGAAATGAGGGTAATCACTCCCGCGAAAATTGAAATTTTTTTAACAAATTTAAGAAAAACCACGTGTGAACGGCTTACTTTGGTCCTTTTGACGTGTATTTTTTGTCTTATACTGCACTTATATCCACCCAAAGTATCCAACAATGCAACTCATAGTATTACTAACAAACTGTTAAAAGAATTACTAAGATATCTCAATAAATACCGAAGTTATTGGTACTCAAACATGAGCAACTCTCTAGAAGGTGATGTTTGTTTTTACCTCATTTAAATATCCGGAAATTAAGATATTTAGTTAAAAATAATTTCTATATGTAAACATTTAAGAACAAATGAGGTAAGAAATTATATCTACACTTCCTCCCCTATCGATACATATCAAGAAACCTGCTTCGTTTTCATAATTTCGAGTAGTAATTAGTAATAGTAGGTACCGAGTTCCTAGTGAAAGTAGGTAAAATTTCACCGAAAACACCAAATTCATGTTACTATTACTAACAAAGTATGTAATATCGAGCTTTCACATGTATGGCAACATTATAGCCCTAATAGAGTAGAAAAGGGATGAGTAATAAAAATCCCTTAAAATTCTATTATTAACAACATTTTGCAATAAATTACGTAAATTGGTCATAGTACCAAAAAGCCTCATACTTTGCTCTCTTGTTAATAACTTTACAACCACTACACCGATTTGCATGGTTTAACTTTTAAAATATATTAGGGTGGTTTAATAAAGTTTTAAAACACCCCCAATAAATCATCAACCCTTAATTTATACGAAACAATTCACCCCCATTTATATAGTATAATCAAAGGTCAGCAAAAGTTAGAAATCTACGATTAGTATAAAAAATTTAACCGTAGCGAAATAATAGAAACACCCTGTATATCCTACTACCATCCCCTTTCAAATAAGGGTAGTCACCACCGGGTGGGTGAAAATTTGTTTAACAAATTTAACTTAATTATTTTGACGATTTTGACATTTTTCCGTTTTTGGGTGTATTTTTTACCCAATGAAATTTTATCGCTCGAAATATTTTTAGGGGATGGTAAATTACACCCTTAAATAACAGTTGAAAGAATAATTGAGAAAAGTTCAAACCGACCGGAGATATAATTTTTTGAATTATACTCAGTCTCCCGACGGTACTCATTTATCGGCATTTTGCTCAAGTGACGCCGTTTTTGTATTGCTAATAACTACCCTTAATATGCATTTTCGATCTGCAATATGGGGGTGATTTAGCTTCTACAATCGATTACCTATCGATTGATATAACTTTCACCCCGCTCCGACAAAATTTTCACACAACTTATAGTAAATGCATGAAAAAGGTGCTTTCCAGTTCCTAGTGAAAGTAGGTAAAATTTCACCGAAAACACCAAATTCATTTTACTATTACTAACAAAGTATGTAATATCGAGCTTTCACATGTATGGCAACATTATAGCCCTAATAGAGTAGAAAAGGGATGAGTAATAAAAATCCCTTAATATTCTATTATTAACAACTTTTTGCGCTAAATTACGTAAATTGGTCCTAGTACAAAAAACCCTCACACTTTGCTCTCTTGTTAATAACTTTACAACCACTGCACCGATTTGCGTGATTTAACTTTTAAAATATATTAGGGTGGTTTAATAAACTTTTAAAACACCCCCAATAAATCATCAACCCTTAATTTATACGAAACAATTCACCCCCATTTATATAGTATAATCAAAGGTCGGCAAAAGTTAGAAATCTACGATTAGTATAAAAAATTTAACCGTAGTGAAATAATAGAAACACCCTGTATATCCCACTACCATCCCCTTTCAAATAAGGGTAGTCACCCCCGGGTGGGTGAAAATTTCTTTAACAAACTTAACTTAATTAAGTTAGCGTTTTTGAGATTTTTCCGTTCTAAGGTGTATTTTTTTACTCAATGTATTTTTTTCGCCCGGAATATTTTTAGGGGATGTTAATTCACACCCTTAAATAACAGGCAAAAGAATAATTGAAAAAAGTTAAAACCTACCGTAGATATAATTTTTGGAATTTTCTCACTTTTCCGACGGCACTTAATTATCGGCATTTTGGTCGCCTGACGCCGTTTTTGCATCGCTAGTAACTACCCTTAATATGCATTTTCGATCTGGAACATAAGGGTGATTTCTCTTCTACAATCGATTACCTATCGATTGATGTAATTTTCACCGCCGTCCGACAAAATTTTCAGTCAATTTAATGCAAATGATTGAAAAATGCGCTTTTTTGCACCGGAACTTATGCAAATTTTTGCAAAATGCTCCCAACGCGTTTGCCGAAAAACTATTAGTTATAGAAAAAAAGTTTGTTCCCAAACATTTCATAACTTTCGGAGTAGATAGTTTTAAAAAAAAGAACGGTTCATTTTGGACCACCCCTTAGGACTTGGGGGATGGCACCACCGGTGTAATTTTCGCCGAAAAAAAGTCAGCGATGAAGTTTTTTGAATTAAAAAAAAAAAAACGCCAATCTATTCGCAATAAAAATACCTTTAATTTGATACCCCACATCCCTTATTTTGACATAAGGGTTGGCCACCCCCCACCCCCACCCCTCGAAAAATTACCCTTAAAATTTTTTTTTTATTTTTCTCAAATAGCCTCGTTTACGAAACGAATAAAAACAGTTTGTTTTTTTTCAATTGGACATCCCCACCGTAAGTAATAATTTTTTGAAAATCGATTTTGTAATAGATGAAAAAAATCTAGTACAAAATGAAAAAAAAAATTTTTTTTTTTTGGAAATCGAAATCTGGTCTACCAAAGAATACGTGACAGGTTTTTGAAAACTTTCCAAAAGTTTCTAGTACTTTTCGAAAATTTCACTATTAAAGAATTTTTTTTCGTCTAGTACTTTTTGATTTTTTTTTTGGATTTTCTAATAGATCTGAGAATTCTACGAAAAATGAATACCCACATGATAGGATTCGGTTAAATACTGCCCGAGTTATAAGCGAGCCTAGGACGCCAAGGATCAAGGACACGCCCCTTTTGAAAATATCAAAATAAAATATAGCCTACGCCACCCACCGCCATAAGTTTTACAACGTCTGTAAAAATGAGCGCATTCTGTTTGGCCGTTTCCACAATCATTCGATGACAGTGGTCCGATTTTGAGCCTTTTTCGAGGACCCCATCTGCATCCTTAATAAGTCCGCCATTTTGTAGGCTAAAAATCCAAATTACATCCGATCGTATTAAGGACATTCTCCCCTATCCATAAATATCTTAAACTCATCTACACGTTACCCCGTTCTCCCGCTATAGGCCGGCAAAGTTAAAACTTTTAAGCCCCGCCCACAAAAAATGGAGGATTTGAGGGCAAAAAAAAAAACGCCATTCGATCGGTAATAACGTCCCCTTTCATTTAATAGAAAAAAAAATTTTTCATGTTCCAGGTCCTTTGGAGGATATATGAGTCCTTTTTCGAAAATCTCACTACGCCTATAACCCAGTTTAATAGGATCTTAATTAAACACCCTTGACCGTTTGTAAATCCTTCCGGTAGATCCTGAGAACGAACGCGCACCATTTTGGTCTATCAAATCACAAGTCGCATTTTAAGTATTTTAGACTAGCTGGTGCCCGCGCCTACGGCTGCGATGATACTGTAGGTAGGTCATGGTGGGGGTAGGGCATAGGGGGGGATGTGCTCTATTTAACAAAAAAAGAATTAGCGAAATCGGTCCACGGGTTAGGGAGATAGGCTAAAGTAAAGTAGGGGGAAAAAAAAGTGAGGTAAGGAAAAATCTAAGAATACAATGAAAAAGAAATCAAAAAAATAGACTTAAAAAGATTTGTGAGGGCTGGGGGTGGGTGGGGTGGGAGGAGGGATGACCCCCTATTTAACAAAAAAAGGAATTATCCAAATCGGTCCAGGGGTTAGGGAGATAGGCTAAAGTAAAGTAGGTGCAAACAGTGAAACAGTTTCTCTTAAATCAAATGTAGTATATTATACTACAAAAAAAAAATTAATAAAATGAAAGTGCGGGTGGGTGGGAGGGTATGTAGGTGGGAGGAGAGATCATACTCTATTTAACAAAAAAAGAATTATCAAAATCGGTCCACGGGTTAGGAAGTTGGACTAAGCCTTTGTATTTTCCCGCCCCTTGCGAACTACTACCTTTGTACTTTTCCCGCCCCTTTGCGAGCTACCACCTTTGTATTTTTCCCGCCCCTTGCGAGCTACGACCTTTGTATAATTCCGCCCTTGAGAGTCACCACCTTTGTATTTTTCCCGCCCCTTGCGAGCTCCGACCTTTGTATAATTCCGCCCTTGCGAGCTACCACCTTTGCATTTTTCCCGCCCCTTGCGAGCTACCACCTTTGTATTTTTCCCGCCCCTTGCGAGCTACCACCTTTGTATTTTTCCCGCCCCTTGCGAACTAATACCTTTGTATTTTTCCCGCCCCTTGCGAACTACTACCTTTGTATCCTACCGCCCCTTGCGAGCAACCACCCTTAAGTCCTTCAAGCCTTTGCAAGCAAAGTAGTAAAAAAGCGTAATATCCAATTGCTCTTGGCTTTATAACATTTTAATGAGCTTACCAATTTCAATGAAATAAATTGTAAAAGAAAGCACAGGATTTGCACATTCATGCCCGATATCACTTATCAATATTTTATAAGCTCTAATCGCATTGATAGAGGGCGGCACAATACACTTTTCATACATTTTAGAAGATTTTACAGAAAGAAACCGTTATATATCCTACTATAACTAAGGAAATTCAAAATGGTTTTGATATTTGAATTCTACTCAGCAGTACCTTTCATTTGATACCAAACTTGCCGGGAAATAAAACAAAAAAAAATTTCGTAATTTTTCCTAGGCCAGGATTTCGGCACTGAAAAGGTGCCTTGGTACAGGTAAAAATTCATATCTCGCCCAATAATGGACGGATTTCGGTCATTCAAAAACCAGAGCAAAGCAGAGGTTTGTAGCTTTCCACTATTATACCCCACGCACCTCTGCGGTTTTATTTGTACCCACCAGGTGGCTTCAAGTCGCTAAATCAGTGATATTACAAATATCCTTAAAATGTCGACTAAATATGTCCTGATTTGGACGAAACTTCGTATAGCGCTTAAGGACCACCTACCCCTTTAATATAAATCCACACTTGGTAGATATCGGAAAATTTTCTTAATAAAATTTCACTTTCCATTTTTTCAATGAAAATTTTTAAGGCAAAATTTGAAATTTTTAAAAAATTTACCCGATCCGGATGAAAATTTAGTCATAGCTACGCATTTACATCCCTTTTCAAATAAGGGTAATCACTCCCGCGAAAATTGAAATTTTTTTAACAAATTTAACAAAAACCACGTGTGAACGGCTTATTTTGGTCCTTTTGACGTGTATTTTTTGTCTACTACTGTACTTATATCCACTCAAAGTATCCAACAATTTTACTAATAGTATTATTACCAAACTGTTAAAAGAATTACTAAGATATGTCAATAAATACCGAAGTTATTGGTACTCAACCATGAGCAACCCTCTAGAAGGTGAGGTTTGATTACCTCATTTGAATATCCAGAAATTAAGATATTTAGTTAAAAATATTTTCTAAATGTAAACATTTAAGAACAAATGAGATAATAAATTACATCTATAATTCCTCCTCTATCGCCATATACCAATAAACCTGCTTCGTTTTCATAACTTCGAGTAGTAATTAGTAATAGTAGGTAACCAGTTCCTAGTGAAAGTAGGTGAAATTTCACCGAAAACACCAAATTCATGTTACTATTACTAAAAAAGTATTGTACATCGAGCTTTCACATGTATGGCAACATTTTAGCCCTAATAGAGTAGAAAAGGGATAAGTAATAAAAATCCCTTAATATTCTATTATTAACAACTTTTAGCAATAAATTACGTAAACTGGTCGTGGCACAAAAGAGCCTCATATTTTGCTCTTTTGTTAATAACTTAACACGCACTACACCGATTTGCATCATTTAACTTTTAAAATATATTAGGGTGGTTTAGTAAACTTTTTCAATACCCCCAATAAATCAGCAACCCTTAATTTCACCCCCATCTCATATATTATAATCAAAGGTCGGCAAAAGTTAGAAATCTACGATTAGTATAAAAAATTTAATTGTAGCGAAATAAAAAAAACACCCTGTATATCCTATTTACATCCCCTTTCGAATAAGGGTAGTCACCCCCGGGTCGGTGAAAATTTGTTTAACAAATTTAACTTAATTATTTTGACGATTTTGACATTTTTCCGTTTTTGGGTGTATTTTTTACCCAATGAAATTTTATCGCTCGAAATATTTTTAGGGGATGGTAAATTACACCCTTAAATAACAGTTGAAAGAATAATTGAGAAAAGTTCAAACCGACCGGAGATATAATTTTTTGAATTATACTCAGTCTCCCGACGGTACTCATTTATCGGCATTTTGCTCAAGTGACGCCGTTTTTGTATTGCTAATAACTACCCTTAATATGCATTTTCGATCTGCAATATGGGGGTGATTTAGGTTCTACAATCGATTACCTATCGATTGATATAACTTTCACCCCGCTCCGACAAAATTTTCACACAACTTATAGTAAATGCATGAAAAAGGTGCTTTCCAGTTCCTAGTGAAAGTAGGTAAAATTTCACCGAAAACACCAAATTCATTTTACTATTATTAACAAAGTATTGAATATCGAGCTTTCATATGTATGGCAACATTATAGCCCTAATAGAGTAGAAAAGGGATGAGTAATAAAAATCCCTTAATATTCTATTATTAACAACTTTTTGCGCTAAATTACGTAAATTGGTCCTAGTACAAAAAACCCTCACACTTTGCTCTCTTGTTAATAACTTTACAACCACTGCACCGATTTGCGTGATTTAACTTTTAAAATATATTAGGGTGGTTTAATAAACTTTTAAAACACCCCCAATAAGTCAGCAACCCTTAATTTATACGAAACAATTCACCCCCATTCATATGTGAAAATCAAAGGTCGGCAAAAGTTAGAAATCTACGATTAGTATAAAAAATTTAACCGTAGCGAAATAATAGAAACACCCTGTATATGCTACTACCATCCCCTTTCGAATAAGGGTAGTCACCCCCGGGTCGGTGAAAATTTCTTTAACAAATTTAACTTAATTAAGTTAGCGTTTTTGAGATTTTTCCGTTCTAAGGTGTATTTTTTTACTCAATGTATTTTTTTCGCCCGGAATATTTTTAGGGGATGTTAATTCACACCCTTAAATAACAGGCAAAAGAATAATTGAAAAAAGTTAAAACCTACCGGAGATATAATTTTTGGAATTTTTTCACTTTTCCGACGGCATTCAATTATCGGCATTTTGGTCGCCTGACGCCGTTTTTCCATCGCTAATAAGTACCTGAAATATGCATTTTCGATCTGGAACATGGGGGTGATTTCTCTTCTACAATCGATTACCTATCGATTGATGTAATTTTCACCGCCGTCCGACAAAATTTTCAGTCAATTTAATGCAAATGATTGAAAAATGCGCTTTTTTGCACCGGAACTTATGCAAATTTTTGCAAAATGCTCCCAACGCGTTTGCCGAAAAACTATTAGTTATAGAAAAAAAGTTTGTTCCCAAACATTTCATAACTTTCGGAGTAGATAGTTTTAAAAAAAAGAACGGTTCATTTTGGACCACCCCTTAGGACTTGGGGGATGGCACCACCGGTGTAATTTTCGCCGAAAAAAAGTCAGCGATGAAGTTTTTTGAATTAAAAAAAAAAAAACGCCAATCTATTCGCAATAAAAATACCTTTAATTTGATACCCCACATCCCTTATTTTGACATCAGGGTTGGCCACCCCCCACCCCCACCCCTCGAAAAATTACCCTTAAAATTTTTTTTTTATTTTTCTCAAATAGCCTCGTTTACAAAACGAATAAAAACAGTTTGTTTTTTTTCAATTGGACATCCCCACCGTAAGTAATAATTTTTTGAAAATCGATTTTGTAATAGATGAAAAAAATCTAGTACAAAATGAAAAAAAAAAATTTTTTTTTTTGGAAATCGAAATCTGGTCTACCAAAGAATACGTGACAGGTTTTTGAAAACTTTCCAAAAGTTTCTAGTACTTTTCGAAAATTTCACTATTAAAGAATTTTTTTTCGTCTAGTACTTTTTGAATTTTTTTTTGGATTTTCTAATAGATCTGAGAATTCTACGAAAAATGAATACCCACATGATAGGATTCGGTTAAATACTGCCCGAGTTATAAGCGAGCCTAGGACGCCAAGGATCAAGGACACGCCCCTTTTGAAAATATCAAAATAAAATATAGCCTACGCCACCCACCGCCATAAGTTTTACAACGTCTGTAAAAATGAGCGCATTCTGTTTGGCCGTTTCCACAATCATTCGATGACAGTGGCTCGATTTTGAGCCTTTTTCGAGGACCCCATCTGCATCCTTAATAAGTCCGCCATTTTGTAGGCTAAAAATCCAAATTACATCCGATCGTATTAAGGACATTCTCCCCTATCCATAAATATCTTAAACTCATCTACACGTTACCCCGTTCTCCCGCTATAGGCCGGCAAAGTTAAAACTTGTAAGCCCCGCCCACAAAAAATGGAGGATTTGAGGGCAAAAAAAAAAACGCCATTCGATCGGTAATAACGTCCCCTTTCATTTAATAGAAAAAAAAATTTTTCATGTTCCAGGTCCTTTGGAGGATATATGAGTCCTTTTTCGAAAATCTCACTACGCCTATAACCCAGTTTAATAGGATCTTAATTAAACACCCTTGACCGTTTGTAAATCCTTCCGGTAGATCCTGAGAACGAACGCGCACCATTTTGGTCTATCAAATCACAAGTCGCATTTTAAGTATTTTAGATTTACGCCAAACATGTTTTAGTAAGTTCTTGTTATTGCCTAGGTAAGATCGTTTGAAATTTACTTTTTTATTACGGAATTACTGTTTACTGCTTTTACTATAATTTCGTTTAGAGTAACAATAATTCAAGAAATTTAAATCTTTAAAAGTATAGGAAGCAATAATAGGTTGACAAAGTTTACGAAAATATGGGCGTTTATAAGCACAGTTTTGCACTGTAGCTGCATGATTGATTCTGCAATTCAGTCTGTTCAGCTGAGTTACGTAGCTACTGTATAAATCTGCGTTTGTGAACAGGCCCTACATTAGCCTTATTAGATTGTGCTTTGCATATTTTGTAAATACATTCCAACTTTGAAACAATTTTTGTCAATTAAGGGGTAACACTACATTTTGGCCTTTAAAAATAAGGTGACTTTTTTAGATTTTTTTGGCTAAATGAAAAAAATTAGTAATTTGAGTTAATAAGGACTTTATTAAAAATGTCTTAAAGTTTATAAAATGCTTTTTTTTTAAATGTCTAATATGGTGACGATCTGGCTCAACAAAAATGCCTTAGCTTTTTCCCAGGACGTCCGCGGCAGGGAAAATAAATCCAAATTTGCACCTGCAACAAAAACCAAATAAATTATGAAACTAAAAATTCTCATTGTTAAAACTTTTACAAAAATGTAAATTTGGTATCGACTCCACTTCCTCCCTGGACCAGATCTACCGATAGAAAGGCATTCATTTAATTCACAACGTCAATCGAAACTAATTAATTTAATTTGTATTTTTTAATAGTCATCACAACAAAGTAGGTTTATAAAAAGACTATACATATATCAGTATAGACAAAACGCGAACTGCGAGTAAAAGATTGTTTTTTATTTGACAATTCGTAAACATTACGTTTGCGTTACGCTTGGGCGAACTCACCAAAATGCTTAGAGGGTTATTCCTACATCACTAACGACAGTAATGAAAACAACAGAATAGCATATTAGCAATAGCGGCGACACGAATGAAATGTTCTGTTGATCTTTGGCGTTGTTATATTTGATTAATGAACAGCTGTTATAAAATGTGTGTTTTTGTGTGGTTCTTATTTTTCTCAAAAGCGAAGATATGTTGAAACCACACTGGCGGCAGTAGTAATAAGAAAGCTTTTAAATATTCAACTTCTTCCATGTACGTAATGCATAGGCGTATTAAGTTAATAAGTGAGAATAATTCCAATAAGTATTTTGTATCAGATATAAAGAAAAAGACTGTGGATCAGTGATGCCACTGGCTGAAAGTTCAAGAACGGAAGCAGATTGAAGATTGCATTAATTCTGGTTCCGATGTTGCAGTCAAATAACATCTCAGAATTACAGACTGATCTACAGAAAGGCGTCCAAAAAAAGTGACCAAGCGCAACTATATCTGAAAGCAGAAAAGCCAGAAGAAGCGGTCTACCACGGTGGCAGTGGAAATCATACTTACAAGTGAGCATACTGTAAGAGATACCAATGGTCTGGATACTTGTTACTGAGAAGCATAAACTGCGGAGGTGGATAGTAGTCCTAAACAACACCTTTAGACCGTTAAATACTTATTCGTTCGAGCCTAAAGAACCGCCGGCTGTGGTTAATATTAACATTAGACCTCCGGTGGCGGACACAATTAAGTCTATAGACTTCGGTAAAGCCCAAGGAATTGATGTAATACCAGCGGAATTACTGAAGGCGGATCCCTTTGCTGCGGCTGTTGGTAAACCGAGACCTAGTCCACAAAATGGAAAAAAATTGGCTCGGTAGCTCTTTTTTAACTCAAATGTATGGCAAAATGCTTTTTAATGCGTATTAATTATAAAGGATTTCCGATGTCACGGTATAAAGGATTCCCGATGTCACGCTCTATATAAGGGAAAACTGTCGGAGTTCTTCCAAGTGTTGAACTGAGTGAGGCTGTCACCTTTGCTTTTCTTGATCGTCATTAACAACGTATTGCGCAGCGCCATAGATCACCACCCACAGCGAGGGATTAGATGAAAATGTTTTAAACAACAAATAGGGTCATGTAGCCCATATGTACGAAGTCCTGAGTAGAGAAGGTCGTAGAGCAGGGCTTTAAATCGATACTGCTAAAACCAAATTTATGGATTTGGACACCAGGAGACAACATGAAATTTATCTTGAACAGCAGCAAATAGAATAAGTGGATTAATTTTGTTGTTTCGGAAGCATAGTAACAGTAGATGGCGGAGCTGAAGCTGATCTACAGGCTCGCATCAACAAGGCCCGAGTTTATTTAATACTGAGATATAGCGCAATCACAACATGTTCCGTTGTACAGCTGTTAAACATGGAAAGTGACTAATCAAATAATATCTAAGCTACAAGCCATTGTCAACCGGTGTCTCCGGCTCAGCCTTAACATCCAGGACATCTGCAGGACATTACCAACGAAGACCTATACATGCCAAGGCGAAATAAACATCAGAGTTCGAAGGCGGGGCCACACACTGTGAAAAGAGCCAAATAACAGCGCTCAACAGGCTCTTGATTGCAACTCGCACAACACCGAAAGAAGACGATCACGCCATACATGGAAAAGATCAGTCAAAAAGAAAGGTACCAGGATCACCAATCATGGCAACAGTTGGCTGCCTTAGCGCAGAACTGCACTAGGTGGAGAGTCGGTGTAGTAGACGCTCTATGACTAAGTCTTCGAATTCGCCTCTATATCCCCGGCTTTTAATAGGGCCTCCTTAAAAGTTCCTAGTTGAGCCGGCTCTATCCCCCCATTCCTACTCGCGTCCATGACGACAAGAGGCAGGTCATTCGCCGTCGCCATAAACAAAATCGGCCTTCCGCTGATGCCTTCCTTTGGAACTTTTGTCTTCCGTACTCCCGCAGACACCTTATCCTTAGTCTTGACGGGTCTTTCCTGTCTTCTTTTACGCTTGAGAGTCTTGGAGCAGTTTTCTCAGAGCTGCGTCTGTTATGGGTGTCGTATAGATAGCCAACTTTTTAGAGTCTGTCTTCTCATCCACCTCCGCACCTATAGAAATGCCTGGATTTCCTGGCTTTTTCTTTATAAATTTATCCATATGTGTTAACAGGATTTGGGGGAGAAATAAAAGCACCAGGTGGGCAGAGATCCTCCCATACACTCCACTAGAACACAACAGGAGATTGAGCTGCTCCTGAGGTGATACCATTCGTGACCCAATTACCCCTGGATCCTGCAGTGAAAGAAACCACTGCACACTCACTGGGAATGGCCTACTGCAACCCTGGAGTAAGGGGTTTTTCAAGAGGATATCTCCTCGCGCATTAGTTAATTATCCACGTTCTAGAATGCTTAGGATGGCTATATATTCCTGCCCGGTTACTACTGCTTGGAGGTGTAATTAGCACTTGAGAATGTCCTGATGAGAATCGCCGTTTCATAGAAGTCTTTCGACTTTTCCGTCCATAATCCAGCAATCTTATGTAGCTGCAAAGTGTTAAATTAAATACACTTTCATCTAAAAGAACTACTAATTTTAAATATTATAATATATAATAATTCAATTCTAACGCACTTCCTTTAAAAACAATTTCAACTATGCCGATACTGGATTACTCAACCGATTGGTAACCAATCGATTTTAAAATTAATCGGAACTGAATTTAACACTTTTTTAATAATTAAAAATAGCAAGCCTGAAAAGTGACGGCAACAAATTAAATTAAATTATGGATGGATGAAGTATTTTCTACTTCGTGGAAAGAGTATGGGGATTTCGTAAGGGTCACTAATGTGAAACAGCATTGAAAGTAGCAGATTTATTGGGGCTGAAGAGAGTTTTAAACAGCGGATAGATGTAGGAGAATTTAGAGAAAGCAGATTAAAATAGTTTGAATTTAGATATCAGAGAACAGAAGTAAATAAAACATCATCATTAAGAGCAGGAAATAAACTAGAAGTACCACAGGATTTAGTATTAGGAACTAATCTGTTTTTATTTATATAAACGATATAGTATGTTTTTTTTTAAATTTTAAGATTGTCTTGTATAACGATAATTCACTTATTTATGTAGTGGATGATAACATATTTAGTGTGTTAGAATAATGGCAGAAGATTTAAGGGGTTATACGCAGTCAGAAGGCAGAGGCATTTTAATTTATTAACTTGAACTTTTGTATGCATATAATAGGCACTTTATACAATATTGTCATATTATTTATTTGTAAAAATAATGATTTTCAAGGTCACAGCAGACGATCTCCGAAACTTCCTTGAAATAAAATAATTTAAAAAAAAAAGTTGAACTGACTTCACAAAAAGCGCTAAAAAGCATAAAATAACTTTTAATTTTATATCTGTTACGACATTTTGAAGTCGGTGCAAATCAAAGAAACCAAACATACTACAACAAAAGTATTTATTCGTCCTTTCTTATGATCCCGTAAGCTGAAGCGTTCAGGTAGTATTATGTATGTATTATGTTTAATTTGCACCGGCTTCAAAATGTCGTAATAGATATAAAATTAAAAAGTATTTTATGCTTTTTAGCGCTTTTTGTGAAGTCGGTTTAACTTTTTTTTAAAAACTATTTTATTTTTCAGTTTTTAGTGTCTTTTATTCTTTACAGCGAAAAAGAACCATCCAAAACGGTCCACGCGTTAAAAAGTTAAGTTTAACCCCCTACCCCACCTCCATCCCACTAAAATTTTTTTTCTCGTGGTATCAATCAAGGAACATACTCTACCGAACAGAAAAAGAATCATCGAAATCGGTTCACGCATTACGAAGTAAGACTACCCCACCCCCACCATAGGACCAAATTATTCTCCTAGTACCAATGGGGGATCATACTCTATACAACAGCAAAAGAACCATCCAAATCGGTCCACGCGTTACAAAGTTAGGTTCCAGCCCCACCCCACCAACATTTTTTTCTCGTAGTATCAACCAAGTAACACTCGACTCAACAGAAAAAGAATTATCCAAATCGGTCCACGCGTTACGAAGTTAACTACCCTTCCCTCCACTATAGGACCAAAATTTTCTCCTATTAGCCATAAGGGATCACACTATACAACAGCAAAAGAACCATCCAAATCAGTTCTCGCGTTACAAAGTTAGGTTCCATCCCACCCCACTAACATTTTTTTTCTCGTGGTATTAACCAGGGAACATACTCTACCAAACAGAAAAAGAATTATCCAAATTGGTCCACGCGTTACGGAGTTATACTACCCTCCCCCTCCCATCACCCTGGGCCAAAATTTTTCTATTATTAGCAATCTGTACAACAAAAAAAGAACCATCCAAATCGGTCCATGCGTTACAAAGTTAGGTTTCAGGAAAATTTTGGCCTTAAATTGTTTATAAATTGAAAAATATATTCAAAAAGGTTGTGTTATAAGGTAATAAAAGAGGGGGCGCTCCAGGTAGGCAGTTGCCGCTCGGGTCTCTGCTCCGCACACTGTCACTCGCGCTAAGGCTTCTTTACAAATATGATTATATCTCCTAGAATATTTGTCGGATCGATCTGTGTTCAATCTTGAGTATATATGTAAACTAAATATGATAAAAACTATAGATGGATGTATGTATGTAAACTAAACATGATAAAAACAAGACGGAATCAGTGTGAGCGATGAATTTGTTGCAAGTGTTAGTTATAGTTTTATAATGGAATCAAGAAAACTGTTTTAACGGTGATCGCCATACAAACGGAGACGGAGTTGGATCAATGCGTTGAGCGGCAAGACCAACATGCCGTGGGTCCCGGGTTCGAGCCCAGATGACCGTGAGCTTTTATTAAGAAATTAAAATAATCCACTCCGTCTCTGGGCTGTTGTCTAGCTCGCAGCAATGCAAACAAGACTCAAGTTTCCTCACTTCCCTTACCCTAATTCCCTTCCGACCAAAACCATGCTAGCGCATCAAAGGGTTGTCCCCTAGGATTTGGCCACATCGTATACAAAAAAAAATATATATAATATGATTATAAGGCCTCATTTTGAATATTATTCAATGGCGTTGTTGTTAGCCTACAAGGAAATGATAAAAAAATGCAGAAGCATTTTGATGTGTAATAAGGTATACCCCTTTTGTTAAAAGAAAAGTGTTGAATTCATTTCGTAATTGCGTTATTATGGATAGTTTCTAGATCTCAGGAAAGGGTGTTGCATAACCGCTCTATCGTGGGGCTGTGTATGCTAAACGCAATTTACAATCGACCACAAAAGAAATTCGTAGAGATAATTGAAGATAAAAGAAGCACATGCAGCACATAAGATAGAGGAAATGCTTCCTTATGTTTTTTAACATTGCTGAATAAGTTAAGTTTGAAAATTGAACCACGTTTTTTTAACTGGTGAACATGAAATCCCAAAAGTGGTTTTTCAGAATAACAGAAATTTTCTTAATACGTTTAGAACACATATGTACCATTCTGGCGTCAACTAAAAGGGTTATTACCTGGTTTTAAAATATTAAAATTAAAATTTTACTTTACAAAATTCAGATTTTCATAATAATTTATTACATTTTCTTTGTTTATATGATAGTTTTCAAAATGCTGCTTTATAAAATACTGCCTGACAATACACAGACTTTTGATATTAAAATTATTTTTTCAATACGTAATTTGACTAGATTCATGCTACTGGCAGCAATGCAAAGTATGTTAGTTCATTAAACGTAATCAATAAATAGGGTATAGTTTTCTCAATGTACATATCTTACATAATTATTGTTACGAAAAATTATGCATTTGGATTAGTTTTAGTTTTTTCTTTATACAATTTTGCGAAGTGGAATTTTAACAGAGCAATATTTTGTAAAGCGGACTTTGTAATTTTGATATTTTATAAATCGTTATTACATAGGTATTCCGAACTGAAATTTTGATTAAGAAATTAACTTTTAACTTTGACTTACAATCTTTTTATTACCTCTGACGCCGTTGCATAGATTCGGTATAATGGATAGGTACGTGCAAAAAAATATTTTGAAATTATCGGAAATTGTAAAATTGTAGAAAATATACCATTCAAGGAAGAAGTAGTATCATAATTCAACATGACAGGGACCCGAAGAGCATGAACAAATGGCTGATCAACCAGGGATTTCATGTTTTGGAGTGGCCACCACAAAGTTCTGACCTGAATCCTATTGAAAACTTATGGGCTTATCTAAAAGAGTGTACAAAAGCGGTCAAGTGCGAGTCGATTTCGCGCAATCAGGTTTCGTAAGAGCCGATTGTCAATTTCAAACAGAGTAATTTTATAAGAGTGGCCTTATACGTAAACACAAAACCAAGGGGGCACATGAGCTATATCTTTACAACTAATTCTCCACAATTTTTGAAAAAAAAAATAACAGAACGAAATGTGTAATTAAGTTTTCCATTCCGGCTGGCAATCAGGGCTAATGTTTTGGTTCTATTTTGACACGTTATGATGCCGGAGTAATATTTTTGTTGGTCGGTAATTTAACTTTGGGAAGATATTTGTTTCGAATTACTTTAAAAAATTAGTGATGTAGGTAGACTGCTAAGAATTACTATATTTTAATGTTAAGGGGGTATTCCGTAGTGGCAATTGGAAAAAATCGATTTTTATATTTTTGCAGTCCCTCAAGAATATGCCTGAGAAAGGGTTTCGGAAAATTCGTTAAATTAAAAAAGTCTCGAGTTCTACTGAACCGATGTACTTGAAACTCTTACAGCACCTTCAGTACTATTGCCGCTATAGACGGTAGCGCGATTGTGTTGATACGTCTTTTTGTGATTTTTTTACAAGCATTTAAATGGAAAGAAAGGTTAAAAATCGCACCTTTTGTCGTAATTGCATAATTTTTGTAACTTTCAACATTTTAACTTCTCGGCGCTACGGACGATAGCCAGTAGAGTAACAATTAATAACAATTTTAAAATTTGCGTTTCTGAATCTGCAGAGGGCTGCAATAGTGGTCACCGTTTATACCTGCGCTGCCCCAAGTGCTATTGGGGCCTTTGTAATTTTTGCTTCAATAGATTGAATTTATTCTTGTATAAAAAGGTTGAATAAAATATACGGGAAAACATCTTATATACTGATCCCGAGAAATAATTTCCTGAATTTATACCCAGAAGAACGGCTCGCATTAAGGAATTCCCCCTTAAACTTAAAATTTCGGAGAGTATGCTTTAATCTACCAGGCCAGCTTGACTAAAGATTCTAATGCATTACAAATTTCAGAAAAGCTGTCAGGATGATGGATAAATTACGTAGGGTTGACCGCACTGTACAGTCCATAAAGGACTTAGTGTACCCAACAAATATTTTGTCCTTTTAATTGTTTACTAAAAAGAATAATATGTTCATTGAGTTTTCATTCCGTCAACAACTACAGAGCAGCACACCGCATCAATAACTTTTTTTTATTTACTATTTCCCCTTTTTAGTAGAAGTGCAAATATTTTTCTTTTATTTATGAAGTTGGGGTTTTTCCCAGTATTTCGACAGTTAGTTGGCAGAAGTGACCAAATTTAAATAAGTTTTTTAAGTGACCAAAGTTCGCTATTCTAGCGGTTATCTTCTTCTGTAGTTCCGTAACACTTGTGGGGCCTGGGGCTGGAGAAAAAGTTCACCCGATTCGAGACAACGATTGCAAATAGACCTTTGAAGTGAATTCCGACCCACCGAAATTACTCTGCAACTCTCAATAGCCTTTTTATCTTAATCCGTTGTCAATAGAAAACAACCATTTAAGCGGTTTTCTCTATACAGTTACTTGTACATAAAAACCAAATGAACCTGAAATGTAAACAAATTAGGAATTATCTAAGTGCCGTTTCCGTTCGTTCTAAATATTTTCAAAACATAAAACAAATGAAACCACCCAGTCACATCACTAGCCTACATCTTTGATTATTAATTGGAATAAATGGAACGATTAAATCAGGCACCAAATTTAGGCGGTAAGTGGAGAAATCTTTTAGTTTACACGAAAATCACCTCTGGAGATTTTTATTACACTTTATATTCAAAGTCTGCATTTATTAAAAAAAGCTAAAACATGATCAGAACTTAGAGAAAATAAATAAGTGTTTAACACACGACATCTTCGTAAACAAATTAGAAATTTTTAAGTTTGCGGCAAATTGGCCAAAAGTGTAAAATGCTTAAAACTGACATCCCAATTATTTGCCATAGTCTTTCGATATTAACCAAATTGAAACCAATCGTGGTCTGACTATTTTCTATGAGAGACGAATAAATTTTGATAGCTTCAAAAAATGAAACCTCTAACACCAATAGATTCAATAATGACTGTGGGAGCGTAATTAAAAACAATGCACATCAGAGGAATTAAGCGTACCTAAAGAGATCCCCCTTCCTTCTTAAGAAAGAAAGTTTTTTTTTCATGTTTTCTAATATTAGACGGAATTACATCTGATCTCTACGAAATAAACGTCAGTGTATATCAGGGTTCTTTCGCTTATCCTATTTCATTTTATTAAGGATGTTTTCTCTCACTTTCAATCTTATTCATAGTTTTGCTAATAAGAGCACCCTTGATTTCGTCTCAGTACTGAATTATCGTAGTACTTCTATAGAAATCAACCGAGAACTCATTTTTGGATCGTTAAGCAACAACATTTTTATGATTTTCGTTTGAGGCAGTGCTGTTTAATGTCCCTTAAAAGACAGCCGGTGCAATCTCAACCCATTTTGGTCGATGGAGTGGATATACCTAATGCGATCTCTGTTAACAGCTTGAGTATTGAGATATCGAGTAATCTTAGCTGGACCGACTATATATTTTCAGTCGCCAAAAATGTGATGAATTTCTTGGGTTTCTTACAAACATGTAAGAAGTACTTTACTCCATCTAAAGCTACGCTGATCGACAAGTCCCACATCAGGCGTAGACTTGAATATAATTCCTATATTGGGGCAGGTGCTGGACATTGCACTATTTGCATTAAACAAACTGCAACGAAAGACTATTAAACTTATTTGCCATTCCACATTCTCTAAGTGCATTGACTCTCTGGGGCATGGTTGGAATGTCGGTTGCCTTTCATCCTTCTAAGGCGATTTCTACGGCCATTGCTCTAACGATATCCAATCCCTGCATACAAATCGCAATGCGCAACACAAGAGCGTTAAAACGCCCAAGCCAAGCGTACATCGTCACTGTCTTCAATCAACCTCTTAATCCAATTCTTTTACCACCAATTGCCTAGGCTGTGCTACAGAATTATAGGTCCTCCCCTAAGCTTTGCCATTATCATAAAAAGATAATAATAATACTAACGATAACTATCGAGGGAATTCACGGGGAATACAAATATAAGTTTTCGTAGAATTTGCATGTCTTAAGTCGTGGGCCTACCTTTTGGTTACTACGAAAAATGACACAGTTTCAAATGTAGTTTATTGATTCCTTATACCTCTTTCTTAGCTCCAGGGAAAGTTTTTCGATGAGCAGTTTTTCAATAAAGAGATTTTACTACCCGTTTAATTTATTTCACTTTTTAATATATTTATTTCAAATAGTACTCTCGTTTTAATTTTATTTTTACCTGAAATTAAATGTTGTCAATTTCAGGGAAAATACTATAGCACAAAATTTAGTGCTCCTAAAAAGGAATCAAAGGAAAAAGCTCTGTCCGATAATATCAAAAAGTTTTTGGCAAAAAAAGAAAAGGAGGAACGTGAAAGAACTCGCATTGAAAAAGAGAAACGTGATCAACTTTTAGCAATGCGTGATGAGAAATCAAAAAATAAAATTAAGAAAATGCTAAAAGTAATCAAATCGGCAAATAAATCTGTTTTAGAAGATGCTGTAGACACTGAAAATACAGCAGTTACCTTACAAGGCCCTGATCAGCCAGATGAAGATGACTATGGTTATGTTTCACATGAGGCTGCTGCATTTTATAAGAAATACATGGATAAAGTTAAAACATTACCGGAAGATAATAAATTCGCTCCAAGCCGACCTTTATCAAAAAACGATATTAGTGGGACAAAAGACAGAGTAAGAGCTGCAATTCAAAAAGAACAAGAAGAAAGGATCAACCCAAATCGATCAAAATCCTCCAAGCCACCTCAATCCTCGACATCGACATCAACTTCCACAACTAACCCTTCAACTACCTTAGTCGTAAACTCTCACAGAAAGAAAGACTTATACGACCCCACTACTGAGAAAGAACTAGAGGAGAAAAAACGAAGGGAGGAAGAGAAAAAGAAAACAAAGGTGAAGAAGCCAGCGCCACCTATGTTAGATTTTAAAGAACTGTTAAAATTAGCTGAGAAAAAACAACATGAACCCCTAGAAGTTGTTGTTGAAACTAAAAAGGAACCTGAAAGGCTTCTGACGAAAAAAGAGAAAAAAGAATTAGAGGAGCGACAGAGATATTTTGAGGAAAAGGAACGACGAAGAAAGGAAGGGCAACAAAATCTAAATAAAACCCAATCTAACGGAAAGATACCTAAACTTGATGTAAAAGAATCGTTACCAGCTTTGCCTAAAAAGATCTCAAACGATAAACCTGTTTCTTCCAGTTTAACATCTATGCAAAAAATATCCGCAAGCGGATCTTCTACTTCATCTTCTAAAGAGACGTTCAAGAAGCCTCCAAGTACAGATCAAATAACACCGCAAAAACTTTCCAGTAGTTCTAAACCAAAAGTGATAAGTGCTGACCACAAAAATAATAATTTGCCTGTAAACAATTCCAAACTGAAGTCTGAGGTGATTACTAAAAGCATCAGCGGCCCTTCGAAATCTGCCCAACCTTCTGGCACATTAAATCGCACAAAACCAACAGTGTCAAAAGCCAATGATATAAAATTGCCATCAGTCGCTAAACCCACGAGTGCCTTATCTTCTTCAAAAATTAGTAAGAATGAATCAACGCGTCAGCTTCAAGCAAAAGATACGCAAGCTGCACGGAAACTTTCTCTTAATCATAAGGATGTACGACCTAGACAATTTCCGCCCGCAGATCTTCAGCGAAGTCGACAATTTCCTCCGTCAGACGTAAGAAATAGTAAACTGCCGAAGAAACCTCAAAAAAGTACAAAGCTTAGCTTGTAAGAAAATTGATATTCTATTCTAGTATATTTTCATTTAAGGGCGAATACTTGATGACGATGAAGATGATTATGACTCAGAATTGGACGACTTCATTGATGATGGTCCAGAAGAGGATCAAAATTATTCCAATTACATAAAGGAAATTTTTGGATATGACAAATCAAGGTAAATAGTAAACGACAATCTGAAGTTTTTGAAATACTAACATTAAATTTTGTATAGATATAGAGAAGCAGAAGACGATGATGCGGCTATGGAATCTAACTTTGCACAACAAATGAAGGAAGAATATCTCAGTAAAAAGATCGGTCTTATGGAGGATTTGGAGGACATGCGGCTTGAAGCAGAGGAGAAGAAGAGAAAAGCATTAACAAAAAAAAGAAAAGTAAAATAACGTTATAAAGGAGTGATAAATTAGTTTTACTTTATTCCTATAAGAAATTGTTGTTTTTATATACATATATATTTTAAATTATTATGAAAAGAGGAAAAAACTATTGCAATTTAGCAAAATAAACATGAAGTGCTATCGATAGGTTTGTTTTAAAATTGATCACCCTACATGTGCACTCACAATAACATTTTGTTTCAGTTCATATTCAGACCAAAAAAGTATTTGCCGAGAGTAAGGCCACAATACTGATGAATTCTTCTACCTTTTCAATTTTTGTAAGGCAGTGTATATTTACCACCCTGGTTTCATTTCCATGTGCACGAAAGTACACGGAAAGTACGTCAAATTTTTTTAGACTTTCTGGCGGGAAGAGGTGTATTAATCAGGCTTTTAGTTGCTTTATTAACTCCTCCCCCCAGCCAGGTTTGTATCTAGTAAAACTATCACTAGGGGATAGTGATCGCTCAAAAATAAATATTTAGCCAGTATATTGGTATTTTAGGAAATTGATGGACTAAAAATCCTCTTCATAAATAATTCGTACTTAGTTTCAAACTAAGTACTTATAGAAGTTGAGTTTTTGACCTTCCGCCATGGATGTCCGTGGTGGAATGTGCAAGTACCACGCTGATGATAGCCAGCTTGCACTTTCGGTCGAAACATCCATCACATTTTTGGAGTGCTCATATTTTTGAGCGATCACCATCTCCAAAAAAAAATTTTTTTTCGTCCTATTATGTGGAAGTAAAACAAATGTTTTTACTTTTTCCATCTATTACTATGGAAGTGACTATTTACACTTATCATGAGGTAAATACACTTCCTTTTTGTAATGAAAAGCTTGTTTTTAGAGAAACCAATACTAGTGTTCGATTCGTCGTACCCCTAATATTATTAGCTCTTTAGTTGGCAGGTGACTCCCAAATCGCAAGAGCACAGTTTAAATTTAAAGGAAACACCAAACTTGCAAAAAGCCCAGTAAAATGTTTCTTTGCTGGATTCGATGAAGAGACATGAAACGTTTTGGATAATCATATACAAAATAAGGGATGCCATGCCCACATAAAAATCCCCATGATCCAAAATCTCCAAAGACAAAATCCCTAGACTACAAAATTCCCAAAGTTGCAAAACCCCAAGGCAAAATCCCCAAAACTAAAAAATTTTCAAATTACTAACTATGCTTTAATACTGTCCGCTCTCAAAGTAGTGTATTACAGGCACCATTATAAAGCTGATGGCTATTTACTTTTCTGACATATCCATCAAAGGTAGACAAGTCTTGTTATTAATTTTCTTTTAAACATTTTTTTAATAGTTAAACGTACACCTGAAATTAAATAACACTAGAAATATTAGGACTAGAAGGCGTTCATATAAATTTTACTACGAATTTGATTTTCTAAGCAATGTCCTTCAACCAAACTTGTATTAAAAGTATTTTTCTAACAAAAAATTACTTATTCGTTGTTTCAATCAATTTTTACGAACGTCTTCAATTTTATTTTATTCAAGTTCAAAATTTCCGCATTCTTTCTTTTTTTTGTATTCTTTTCATTTGTATTTGTTTCGTTTAAATATTTTTTTTTCTTGATAACTGGTGTATGGCTAGAGGTGCAAAAATCCCCAGAGAAAAGGCGGAACTTTTAGTAGTTTCGACCGCTAGAAACACAACGAGCCGTCACCTTGAAACTGCAGAAATGACAATTGAGTCCCAGACGAAGTGTAAAATACTAGGCATCACCTTTTCTAACAAACTAAAATAGGGAGGCCATATTCAATACATTTTGGAGAAGCTTGGAAGAATTGTCAGAATCGCGAAAGCCCTGGCGGCACGTAAGCGTGGAGCTTCAGTTGCCACTACCATCTGCATAATCAAAACTCTCATAAACGGAGCAATAAATTATTGCTTACCCCTATACGGAACAGCTGCTAAATCACTCCTGGCAAAAGTCCAAATAAAAATAAATAGCATTCTCAGAATAGCGACAGGAGCCCTAAGAAGTACCCCAGTAGAAGCACTTTTTGTTGAAACCGGTCAGGCTTGTTTTGAGGAGAGGCTGCAAATTGCGCAAACTCGCTTGATTGCAAGGAGTCTGGTTGATCCAGCCTACCCGCATCACAGAACCATCACCGAACACCTCACAAACCCCCGACCAAGCACTACTTTGCACTATATATATCCTTAAAGACAACCCAATCCCTAGGAATACCTATACCTTACTGCCTACCCCAATTATCTCATCAAGTAAATATCCCGCAGAACATTTCTTTCCCGCACGCACTGATACACCTTTCGAAGAAGTGCACCGCATCCGAAATGTACAGGCAGAAGCATTTGGAGGAAATCGAAAGCCTAAATGTAAAGTACCTAATATATACAGATGGTTCTAAAACAGAAGACCATACTGGATGCGCTATCATCTTAATTAATAAGGATACCCGCATAGTCGAGGAAGAAACAAAATACATGCTGCATCAGGAAACCTCTGCATATGAGGCGGATATTTTCGCCATCTATAAGGCGGTTACTCTGTCGTATGACAGGGGACTGGATGTGGTTATATATACGGATTCTAAGGCAGCTCTATTAGCAATATCAAATAAAAATACAAAGGAATTCATCAACAGGGCCACAAGAAAAACTATGGAACAATCCCCGACAACAATACGCCTAAGCTGGGTACCGGGATATTCGGGCATCACGGGAAATGAAATAGCGGATAGAAAGGCTGGGGAAACTAATCATCCAGAAATCGAAATTCACATCCCACCTTGTGAGTCCCTTCTAAGAAGAGCAGCTAGGAAGCAAATCCAACGACTCAAACAAAACAGGCACAGCATTTGAAAAGTGCAAAGCCTCCCTCCCACAACCACAATCTTCCAAGTTGGATGGGTATCAAGATTTTCCGACTAAGAGTGGGTCACACGAGGCTGACCCACTCTTACCTATTTAATAAAGCACCCAGACCCGGGTGCGTTGAGTGTCAGACCGAACTTACAATACAACACATACTGACAGACTGTACCCAAACAAGTCGCTCAAATGATGGATTACCTTTACCACCCCTATCCGAACTTCTATCATATACCTATCCCAACCCCCTTATATCCTTACTAACCAACATTAACATCCTGAAGGACATTTAAAAATTTCCCCATACCCATAACAGAAATTTTTTTTCAAAATATTACTCAATTATAGTGTTAAATACCGCGGAGAGATTTAAAACTTTAAAATAAAAGTACATAAAAAAAATTGTTTAAAAAAAACTAAATCGGATGTACTAATGTAATGAAGCATTAATTTTATTTAGCTCTTTATCAAGCTTTTTTTGGATATACCTATCTCTTATTTGGAATAAATAAATAAAAAAAAAACAAAATCACACAAATAAAATTGTTAAAAAAAATCAAAATTTCAGTTGTATAATAAAATAGTGTCTTTACTTAGGGTTTTTTTGCTTATCTTTTAGTTAGAATAATTAATAAAAATTAAAAAATTAAATCACAAAAGAAAAAGTGTTCTAAAAAAATTTAAATCAGATGCCATAATGTAATGTAATGAAACAATATTTTAGTTTTTGAAGAGGTTTAGTTTTGAATATATATATAATATAAAAAGTATAAACAAATGGACATTAAATTAGAATTTTAAAACAAAATGTAAGTAAAAATCTAAATTTTTCTGAAATATTGAAATAAAAATTGTTTTTGTCCAAGTACATATATAAATGATTTAACTCTAGGAAATAAACAAAGGCGCGTATGGGCACCATGCCGCGAAGCGCCACCTCCTTTTTTTTTATAAGATAGGTTAGGAAATTATATTGTCTAATCTATAAAATATATAAATAAATATTTTTTTCTTTTCGTAACTTTTTTTTATTTTACTCAAACTAGATGCTAACGGAGACTAATTCCCCATTTTTCTCTAGGGTTTTCTTGCAGGCATAAAAAGCTATCGAAGCCCTTTTCACACGCTCCCCAATGTTGATGCCCCAGTTTAGTTTGGAATCAAAAATGATCCCCAAATATTTAGCTTGCGTTTTTACCCCAGCTTGGGTGGTTCAAAGAATTCAATTCGTCTTCTCCCTGTGAATAGCACCATTTCAGTCTTCTGGGCATTGGCTACTAAATCGCAGTCATTTGCCCATCTATAAATAATGACCAGAGCTCTCTCCGTCAGTTCGCTTGAGGTGATTAAGAAACTCCCTGATACCAGTACGACCAGGTCGTCCGCGTAAGGCACTACTTTTACTTCGATGCTCTTTAGCAGCCTTAGAACTTTATCAACAACTGAGGCTCTGTGTGGTACCCCTACATACTGCTCCTACAATATCGTGGTTTCCAGTTTCCCATGTATCTGCGGCTTCTTAGCATTGCCATGATCCATTGACAGACCTAAGAGTCTACTCCATATGATCTTAATGCATCGCTGATAGCTTCAGTTTTGCCTTGTTAAAGGGTCCAGAAAAGTACTCAATGTGAACTCCTTACACCTGAGTGTCTTTTCACACCCCTTACGATCTTGTCCTCCCGCCCCTTGCGAGCAACTACCCTAACGTCCTCCCCGTCCCCTAACGTCGCTTTGCGAGCAACCACTCTTACGACCCTTAGATGCGATACAAAACTAACGAAGATGTTTTGTTTGTATTGTGTCAGGTAAATAATATAACGTTCACTTCGCTACTTTAGATTAAAACAATGGTTGGGATCCAAAACATCTACCTACCTTAAAATACTTACACTCATAATATATGGTTCTAATAGATCCTATCTATCTCCAATGCGATTCGGATTCGGTCATAAATTTTCTTTAAACTAACTAAATACTCACCCGCAAGAAATGATATTTTCATATGCATAGATTGCAGAGTTAATGTTTATACCCAAATTTCAGCAGACCCACGCTCATAAATTAAAAGGCACGTCTTTTTCTTGTTCTTTTGTTTCTCTAGTTATTCGTCGCCAGTGGGAATATTCTTTAGTTCCGTTGATCACTTTTTAACCGACTTCCCAAAAACAAAGAGGTTTTAAGTTCGACGCGTATGTTTTTTATATATCTGACCGGGCATAACTTCGTTACGCGTCCACCGATTTTGATGATTCTTTTTTTGTTGGGTAGAGTATGTTCACCGATTGGTACCATGTCAAAAAATTTTTAGTAGGGTGGGGGTGGGGGTGGGGGGTGAAACCTAACTTTGTAACGCGTGGTTCGATTTGGATGGTTCTTTTTTTGTTGTACAGAGTATGATCCCCCATTGCTAATAGGAGAATAATTTGGTCCTGTGGTGAAAGGTGTGGGTGGGGGGGGGGGGTAGTCTAACTTCTTAACGCGTGGACCGATTTGGATAATTCTTCTTCTATTGGGTAGAATATGATCCTTGGTTTATACTACGAGAAAACAAATGTTGCTGGTGTAGGAGGGGGGGGGGGGTGAACCTAACTTTGTAACACGTGGACCGATTTGTATGGTTCTTTTGCTGTTGCATAGAGTGTGATCACCCATTACTAATAGAAAAATAATTTGGTCCATGGGGGGGGGGGGGGAGGAGTAGTCTAACTTCGTAACGCGTGGACCGATTTGGATATTTCTTTTTCTTTTGGGTAGAGTATGCTCCCTGGTTGATACCACGAGAAAAAAAATTTTTGGTGTGGTTGGGGTGGGAGAAGTCGGTGAAGTCGGTTCAACTTTTTTTTTTAAACTATTTTATTTGTAAGATAACGAGTGAAGGTATGTTTTGCTAACGCAATAGTGTCATTCTAACTAACTTACTTACTCTGTTAAAAAAGCTTGTTGCTAAAAAGCGTATAATTATAGGCTGCAATTAAAAAGTGTGCAACTAAAAAGTTAATTAATTAAAAAACGTATCATTATAAAATTTGTAATTGTTAACAGTAAAAATTAAGAGGTTTTTAATTAAAAGAAGCCTTTAGTCGCTCTTCTTCGCCAAAGAACAGTATGACGACCTTGGGTTACACGACAGTCCTATGTCCAAACTAAAATTTTCATCTTTTTTGCAATCTTTCCTAAGCTACTTACGTTTTCGATGTTATGGTGATCATTTCCCTTCCACAGAGATCGGAAGGATTCTAACTTATAACTTGATAATTCCACATATGTTAATTTAATTGACATGGAAAGACAATTAAATAAAAGATTCGGTGATAAAGATTGCAAGCTGTCCTACAGTTTAAGATGGATTCCGAACCACCGAATAACGTTAATCTCCCACTAGTTCCCGTAACCCCCCTTCATTTAAATTACATGTTTTCTAACCTGTTTTATCTCAATATATATTTATTAAAAACTAATATTAACACATATAATTAACAATAGACATACTATGTTTCCAAAATATTTAACTACAGACCTAGATAATGCAATAAAATAAGCATCAAATTGACTTGATTATAACTTAATTATGTATACAAGAGCAAAATTACAAATTTTCAAAACTTCACTTGTTTTTTAGAATATTAAATATGTATAAAGTGTTAAAAATAAACTTTAACTTATGGAAATATTTTTGCTACATGTCACGTCCAACTTTTCAAAATAAGAAATAATACAAATGACATACCCCTAAATTAATATTTAATTTGTCGTTAAAATGTTTTATGTTCAAGAAAACGGTTTAAATACATATTCTTGCATAACCAATATTATAAAAGTAATAACAATTACAACAGAACAAGGCTTTAGTAAATTAGGACCTTTTATTTTCATCGGATGGCAATAGTAAAATGTTTTTATTTAACTTCCTTGGAGAGGTTCATTAGTTCTGAACAAATTTTATCATTAATTTCTTCCGCACCTGGAACTTCGGAAATTACCCAGGTATCGTCAGTGGTTGCTAGTTCTTCTGAACATATCGGACAAGTCTTATTGTTAACATTCCTAAAATAAAATAAGTTTATGTCTTTTTATTATATTTGTTACTTGTTGTCACCATTGCTCAATACAAGGACAACAATAGGTATGAGCGCAAGGCAGAAGTACTTCCGTCTTTCTGTCAAGGCAGATACAGCATTCATTGAACTGTTCTGGAGTGGACGCTTCCGATCCTGCGGGACTTAGTTGGGTTAAATTGTCAACGTGGTTCATAAGAATCGAAGCTGTCACATTTCCAGTGGATGCAATACTTTGTCGATCCTTTAAAAGAGAGGAAAAATGGATAGAAAAATTGTTTTTGTTATTAATACAAAAATGTCTTTAACACACTAAAACAAATATACGATACAGCGACAAATTATTTTCTGAAAATGTACATTCGATTATACTATTTTAACTAAAGTATTTTTGAGAAAACTGCCTTTTGTCATGTTTTAAAATATAATCGACTTAAGAACTAAAAGCTTCGTAACTATAGCTATAATAAAATTCTATATATTATATAAAAGACCTCAGCAACTTACCCTCAAGCAAAAGAAAATTTTCTCAGTGCTTTTTAGTGCTATGTGTTTTGAATTGTCAGTTGACATGGTTTCCATATTTGGTCCTGAAAAGCACTCTGCGTTCCTCAACTAAGTGCATTGTTAACCCCACCACCACCAGCTAGCACTTTTTAGCACTGAAAATCAGGGAACAGGCCTATCATTCATCAAAACAAAAAACATATATGGCAGCGGGGAGAGTAATCTTAAGGGTTTAGAAGTTACAGGGTGATTATTAAGTTGCCATATTTGAGGGTGCGTGAACCAGTTTACATATTTTTACTGGAGCTTAGAAACGTTAAAAGTCGTCAATGGAATAAGTAATAGCGTGTCGGCTTTCATTCTGGGACCCTGGGAATTGGTAGGCCGACACGTTATCATTTACTCCACCGAAGACTCCAGAGAGAGATCAAATACCCTTACCAATGAGGTCGCGTTATAGTAGCACTAAAAATTTCAAAAATTGATTTTCTGTTTAAAAGTTTGGTTATTAACGAAGCTTTATTTTTTAAAACATGACAACTTGTACTTTTTACCCTTTCCATAGAGATATAACTTATTATTACAATATCTTAGAAGAAATAGGCCAAGAACTATTGATCAGCCAACAAATTAAAAGGTTGGCTAGTCACGAAAGGAAAAAGGTAGTTTGCCTGTCCCATGAAAGGAGACACTTAGACCTAGAATACGTCCATTGTTATGCCACGAGAATAAGATACCCCACAATTCCTTACTGAAACCATTTGGCGCCGGAGATCTTTTTCTCTCTGCTCGGAACACTACGGTGGTCCGGAAGACAGATGGATAAATTAATATTTAGTTTTTTTTAGAAAACCTCACCCCACCCTGTCTTGTAGTTTACAACCGTCCATGTATATCCAGACGAATTTGTATGTACAGACAAATACTTTCCAGGGACAGTTATGTTGCCCGCATAAGCAATCACTTCGCTGCTTTTCCAGGATTATAAGTAGCTCATTGAATACCAGATTCCAAAGAAGAGGAGGCAGGATGACACCTTGTGGTGCACCAGTACTCACAGTCTACATGAACATCTCCCATCCTTGTGCTGGCATCGGACAAAATTGGCTCCTACCCCAAGAGAAGCAGTTTTTTCTGCAGTTTTTACGCCTTTTTCGCAATAGGGGAGCTCTGTGTCACATTTGTAGCTGACACCCCACCATACCATTACTGACGCTGTATCATGTCCTTGCTGTACCTTTTTTGCAACCTCTCGCGCTTTTCTGTCTTGTTGATCACCAGAAGGCACCCATCCCGAGGTCTGGTTTTATGATGCGAGGTATACTTCTTCTGGAGATGTTAATTTTCCGATCCATTATTCGTTACTTACGAAGTGGATTTCGACTAATTCGATTCTCGATGGCTTTGATGACTGCAGGAAAAATAGCGGCTGCAGAAAAAATAGCGGCTGCAGAAACGACGTACATGAATAACGGTATCAGCGTCGTGTTTAATATTGTGACAGAACTTATGGCGCGATTAGGTATATACATTAACCAAGCGTCGAGGTGTTTGAAGTCAACTTTAATTCGGCTGGAAAACTATGCAGCTTAATTAACGGCAGACAGTACAAACCAAACCCATTTTAGTTCATTTAGAAAGACTGGAAGAGTTAGCAGGGAATTTTAAGGACATTTGGTGTTTAATTGAAGAAAGCGTCGAGAAATATGAAATTCAGGAAGAAGATCAAGAACGCGCGAAATTTGAGGACAAACAGTTCACAGTCAAAAGTTATTTACTTTGTTTACTTGAAAAACTTAAAACTGCTGCTCATACTCATGATAGCAGGCGATCTAGGGAATTTAGTAAATCAGCCAAGTTACTTGAATCACTATCGCAGAAACAAGTCACCTTAACTAATTTGGTGACAAAACTAGTCGAACAACGTCAAGATATAGGCTCTTATCAAAATCGAACAGATGAAGACGTAAAACCTTTATCCCAAATTAAGCTACCTTCTATAGTTCTCTAGTTCTCATAACCCAAGTTCTGTAGAATGTAGAGGGAGAAGAATTTCACCGGATTCGAGACAACGATTGAAAGTGGCCCTACAATAAAAAAAATAAAGGCCTGTCACTTCTAGAAAAAGTCCAGTTCTTAAAAACGTCACTCCTCGGTAAAGCAAGCTAGTAACTGAAGTCACGGTGTGATAAAAAAACAATACTTTGTCGATGCAGATCTTAAAAACATTATGTCACAACCAGCAACTGCTTAAGTGTCACTTACTGATTTTAAGGCACGTTATAATAACATTATCGAATCTGTTCGTGCTTTATATGAGGCTTAGCTAGTGAACATTGGGACTGCTGGCTCATTTCTGTAGTCACAAACTAGATGTCGAATCACGTTAACTTTGAGCGACTTAAGAAGTTACTTGAGCAGCAGCTTACAGAACTCTAGAGCACAAACTCCCCAAAACAAAGTTATACTAAACCAAACTTCAGGCTAGGTCAGCATTCAAAAATGAAGCACGCGTGCTTAGCTCTTGTGCTACTACGAATCATTTTGTAGCAAGCTGTCAACGGGATCCTTGTCGCATTTGCGGTCTTAAACGTAATTCTTTTGCACATTGTAGAGGATAGGGGAGCAACTCTGATTTCAAATCAAGGCATACGCGGACTGTGAACTCGGTTCAAGTTTTCGACAAAATTTTCCTGATAACAGCAGCTGTCCTCGGCAGTGATGCAACAGGATGTTCACAACATTGTATAGTTTTACTAGGTTTGGGTTCCATGCTTACAATGGTAACATATAAATAACTGATCAGCGGAGTAGGCGCATCAGATTCAGAGTAGAAGAAAAGTAACTAATTGGTGTTCTACAAACTTCCTACCCCTAAATATTAGCAAGTGCACTACTATGTCGTTCTCTCGATCAAGGAATTCTTTTTTTGTAGTAGTCAGTATTTGATGAATCTTAATAAATGCAAACTTGCTCATGTGCACCCGATACTTAAAAAAGTAGAGGCATGCGACCCCTCTAACTACAGACCAATTGCACTAACTTTGATCATGTCTAAAGTTTTTTAATCACTCATCAACTCTCAGTTGATGAAATATCTAGAAAATAGCCATCTTATCAACGATTGCCAGTACAGTTTCCGCGCTGGCCGCTCAACCGGAGACTTACTAATTGCTCATTGTCTCCATAATTTTGGTGAGTCCGAGATAATTGCTCTTGATATGGCTTGATGGCTTTTGATCCAATATGGCATGCCGCCTTTTTAGCCAAACTTCAAACATTTGGTCTGCACCCTACCCTCGTTAAATGGATAGAGAGTTTTTTGTCAGACCGCTTAATCCGTGTAGTAATGTAATGTAGTTACATCTGATACCTACCGGTGTTTCGTTTAATGCATCCAAAACTCAATGCTGTTTAATGTCCCTTAAAAAACCCCCAGTTCACCCCCAAGCCATTTCAGTCGACAGAGTGAATATACCCAATTCGCTCTCCCTAAACATCTTGGATATTGAGATATCCAGCAATCTTAACTGGACTGATAATATATTTGCAATCGCCAAAAGTGCGATGAAATGCTTGACTTTTCTACAGAGATGTAAGAAATATTTCACCCCACCTGACTTAGCGCTGATCTACAAATCCCCATTAGGCGTAGAATTGAATATAATTCCCATATTTGATCAGGGGCCGGACACACCACATTATCCGCGGTAGACAAAGTCCAGCGTAAGCCTAGTAAACTTATTGGCGATTCCTCAATCCTTGGCCTTGACTCTCTGGAGCATCGACGGAATGTCGGTTGTCTCTCACTCTGCTATCGCTATTTCCATGGCTATTGTTCTAACGAAATTGCTAGCCTGATTCCTTGTAGACACATGACAACAGCTACAAGTCGGTCCCACACCTATACTCTCCAGGTCAAATTTGGACGTACCGTCAAATTTCGGGAATCTATTCTAAGCAGTACAACACGAATGTGGAACAGTTTACCATCTTCTGTTTTTCCCTGGTCATATGAGCCCGAAACTTTCAAACGGAGCGTACATCGACACCTCCTTCACTCAACCTCCTAACCCATTCCCCTCATCCTTAATTCCTTTCCTGCCAAGGCTGTGTTTAAGCATCATAGGGCATCCCCTGAGCTTTGGCAACATCATATATATAAAACGTTATACGTATATATTATATATAAAACGTTATACGTATATTATATATAAAACGTTATACGTACATAGTATATATAAAACGTTTCTGAACGATGACAACATCCTCCGCCGAAAAAACCACGTCTTCACTGATCTACTCGTAAGAACTTGACACCTCACGTACATGCATGCTGGAGCGAGATTACTTCTTAGTACTATTGGCCAAAAGTACTGGATTGTTCGCGTCCGTCATGTTGTTCGCCAAATAGTCTCCCATGTGTACTCGTCATCGAGCTCCTCAACAAATGTCTTCCCTTCCCAGACTTCGTCGTCCATTTTCAAATACCGACTACGCTGAACTCATTCTACTTCGTATTTCGAAAGGTCGTTTAGCTAAGACCATCAAAGGTTACATCCGTCTATTTATGTGCTTAGCTACAAATGCTTTGCACCTAGAAGCGGTCAGCGAACTTTCAACTACTGCCTTTGTGGCAGCGCTCAAACGATTCGTATATCGTAGCGGCTGTTGTGCAAATATTTTGACAATGGCACAAACTTTGCCTTTCGTGAATTCGAATCGGTAATAGCCTCATACGATCTCGAGCCATCAGAGCACAGTATCCAAGGAACTAAGAAATCAAGGCATCAATTGGAACTTCATTCCACCAGCTGCGCCACACTTTGGGCGCCTGTGCGATGCTGGCATAAAGTCTGTCAAGTTCCATCTAAAACGTGCAGTTGAAAATGCTAGGTTCACCTTCGAAGAACTCACAAATTGAGGTCTCTTTCAGCTGTCCCATCACAAACTGACCAGATCGATGTACTCACAGAATCTGGAAGTGGCGAAGTAAGGATTATCTGGCTGTCCTAAAACTTCCTGTCATTGTAATAATTATTTCAGAACGTTTAAATTTCATATCAGTTTTTAGTTAGTTTTTTGTTGTTACAGAAACCGGATTAAAAAATTTGAATCCAAGACAAATCGCTATAAGCTTTATTTTGCCATTTTTTACATTTTTGCATTTTTCTCTTGTGTTATTTTATAGATTTAATGAATTTCCTCTTCTTGTATATTACTTTCTTTTTTTATATTACTTCTTTGATTATGCATGCCCTTTTTCTTAACTCCTTTACTTTTGCGCTCTCTATTATCGTGAGTTTCTTGTCGACCTGCGCAATTGTTTTTGTTTGCTTATTATGACCTCTTATTCTGTTGATCGTGTCTGGCGCCGTTTCCGAGATGGTAATTGATTTTGCCTATGCTCATGAACTCTGTTTTAACGTTTGTCTTCTTAATGCTAAGAGCAAAATTTGCTATTTTGATGATTTTAAGTATGCTTTGGATGTTACTATGGTTTCTGAGACGCGGTTGAACGGTGATATTGGCGATGATTGTATATGTGTTCCAGGATACAAGCTATTTCTTAGTGATCGTAAGTTCTTTCGTGCAGGTAGTGTTGCTTCTATATAAGTTATTGTTTTCGCTGTAAGTTAATTTCTTCCTTGGACGGTAATATTTCTGGTCCTGGTTATTGAAACGAAAGTTTCACAACATAAAATCCTTTTAGGATGTGTTTACAAGCCACCCTTACTTACTTATCTTTACCAAAATAAATAGAGCTTGCGCGACTTAATTATTACCAATAGGCTGGATCTCACCCTAATCTATATACGAACTTAAATACCGTAGGTATAGTGAGTACCCATAATACAATGACGTAGATTGACTGCCGTCATATTTACACTTCTAGCAACATCTCAGAGCAAAGTTGATTACTTTAATAGCATTATTTTTAAATTATACGAGCGGTTTGTTCCTGAATAACCTAAATATCGAACGTAACTTTGCGTATATTGCGTGGAAGATATATGGCAGTGAAGAACTTAATGGTAACTATAAACGTTTGCGAAATTCAACTTTAGCTAAAACTCGTTAAGCCGTAAGTAAACTATATCCTTGCCATCTAAGACGATATGGAAAACATTAATAAAGCAGGAATCAGACCAAAATCTTCCATAGGAGAGACTTGGCCCATTGTTAGACGAGGTCCCATATCGAGACCACCACAGACGACAGGCGGAGTACTGGTTGAGACAAGTTCAATAGTAATTTGGTGGATGACGCAACTGCACCCTCGATCATTGACGCCATCCCCATAGTGTTATATATATATATATATATATATATATATATATATATATATATATATATATATATATGCTGTTAGTGAATAAGTTATAAACCATATTTTGAATACTATGCTATGATTCTGTTCTTGTCTAATCAGTATAAAACTCTAGGGACTGAAAATTAAGACAACGTCGCATTTTACATTGTGATAAATGCACGATGAGTAGTTTTGTTAAAATTATCGATATTTAAAGAACTTACTCTCACAAATATACATACCTTTTGTTCTTCACTGGAAATTAAATTTTGCAGATGAGATTGAAAGGTTTTAAACACACACAGAAATTGTTTCAAATTTAAAAATTTGTGACTGTCGATTTGTCGTGTGACGGGGTCGACTTTGACGCAGGCAATTCGGACTGTAGCTTTCCATAACAATGAAGTATCGGTGCCCTTTTTAACAAGAAATACTAACTGTTTACCATTGGAATCCAAACATTTTCTTGACCTAAAACAAAATCCATGAAAAGTATTTTTTATAGTAAGCTTACACCTACAATTCATTAAGCTCCTGTAGGCATTTCTGAAAGTCTTCGTAAGACAAAGACCCAATTTCACTAAACACACGAGCATGTTTCATGAATTCAAATTGGAAGTTGCCAACAGTTTCTGGTATTAAATCTTCCTTAATGCTTTGAGATTGTCCCATTTTTCCTTAGTGTAGTTTGTGCAATTCCGGCTTTGTTTACAATCCTTGACATTTCTCAATGACATTCAATAACAAAAAACGATTCTGTAAAAATATGCAGGGTTGTATTAGATGAAGTGCAGCCCTTGAGTACAAACTATGTATTCGCCAATTCAGCAATTCCTGAATTACATCGATATTGTAAGATACAGTTTTTAGATTTTGTTGCAACAGAGGGCACTAAAGAAATATAAAATTATGATAATAAAAATGGTTACCGATGAAGTCGTTAGAAATGCTTGGTAATGTTGGGAATGCAAGTTACTTTAATGATTTACTTACCCTAGAGTATTCTTATTTATAGCAGTAGCAGGAATAAGAAGCCGATACATGATCTTAAAAAATATAAGTGGTGTTGCGAGAAGAAGTGTAGCCAATCTTATTTTTTATCATCCGTTCATAGGCAGGTAGACGCCCTAATTTGTCATTTCTGATTCTATATTGACAGTGAATTTATGATATAATATAGACATTTTGAGCTATTTTCTTGTAATGGCCAGGGTGATCTCCCGCATATAATCAAAAGGCAATAATATATTGCTCAATTTTTCGAGAGTTGTAATTTTTTATAGTACGAATACTACTATTGTTCATCCTAACAATATTTTTTAAAGCTATTTGTATGAAAGCGTAAGAAAGGTGTTGACTAGTTGAAAGGCGATAAGTTGAGCAAATGGTCATGAAAACCAAAAAAGCTGCTTTTCAAGCATACAAGCTATGTTCATCGGTTAAACTAAGAGAGATTCCCAGATTTGAAATAACATTCAGCGTGCAAAGTACAAATGGGGCCGTATATATGAATTTATTGGACCAAGCCAACTGTTTTGCTGCAAATTTTACCGCGAAATCCTACCTGTAGTAGTACCTAAACTGTAATTTTGCCCTATACCAGCATCAATTCTTTTTAGCTATAAAACACTTGTTTTGGTGCACATTCTGGGCCCAGTAGCAGTCAGAGTTCAGGGACCAAAATTTCGATATTTTCTGATAGCGCCAATCGATTCAGAATGGTCGATTCATACCCCTTAGAAACCCCGAAAGGGGGAAAATAAGGCCCGGGAACGCGTAGTTTGCGAGATAAACGCGTTTAAAGTTTCAGCCTATTTGAAGTAGTACCTAAACTGCAATTTTGCCCTATACCAGCATCAATTATTTTTACCTATATGTTAGAATAATCACGATATACTAGTTTTACAATAATTTGGTTATCTATCTTTGAATTTTGATTGTTAAATAAATTTGTATCTATTTAGCTTAGACCTGTACTTAGAGAAGTTTGTAATTGTTAAAGCCCTTTAATATAATATCTCATTGCATACTAAGTTCCGCTTGGCATTGTAAATAAAGCTTTTGTTTCTTTTTTGTAATAAAAAAGTTCTTCTTGATTTCGCTGACAACGAGTGAGTTTTCATTTTTTAAACATTATATATATATATATATATATATAGCAATATATATAATTTCAAAAAGCTGAAATTATCAACAAAGGTCCTTCGAGCCAGATATGAGAATAGCAATAAAAGAGCTTATATAAAATATCCGCAATTTTCTGCATTTTTAAAGAAGTCACATGGTTGCCAGCTTTTAGCATCGCAAGGAGACAACACCACACAATTAATCGCATCTCATATGCTTTTCGAGTTGGCTACATGTTTTTTGCATTATAAACCAAAGCAGTAAACATCTGCCCTATAATTTGTTTTATCGTAATTATCAAACAGTGCCAGTATGTCCGTTTCAGAGTTAAGGGTACAGCGTGGGACTATAATCGGCCAACAAACAAAGCTGAAGAGCTACATCGAAAGGAAGGGAGAAGCCGCATCAACGCAAGAGCTGGAAACTCGTCTTGGTCTTTTGGAGGGTTATTTTTCGAATTTCAACACAGTGCAAACGAAACTCGAGTGTTTGGACGTAGAGGAACAAAAGAGCGACAAGAGAGATGTATTTGAGGAAACTTACTGCTTAATCAAAGCTAAAATATTAACTTATATGTCAAATAAAGTAGTGCGTAGTTCCATCAGTTCTACGAGTTTTCAGATTCCCGATTTACAATTGCATAAAGGTGCCCGGCTACCAAAACTGGAGTTAACCAGATTTTCCGGAAAATTCAATGAATGGCCTGATTTCTATTCAATGTTTAAAACTCTCGTGCACAACGATGACAGGCTTACTAGCGTTGAAAAATTCCAGCATCTTCGTTCGTGTTTGTCTGATAACGCATTGCAAACAATACAATCTCTCGAGTTAACTACTGAAAATTACGAAGTTGCATTTGAGTTATTAAAAAGGCGGTTTAATAATAAGCGCCTTATTTTTCAGGCCCACATAAGTGAACTCATTAAGTTATGATCAGTCGAAAAGGGTTACACAACTCAATTACGCAGCTTAAGTGACGCAGCAAATGCTCACATGCGAGCCCTATTATCACTTGCTACTAAGGAACAGATAGCCGACGGACTGCTAACATACATCATAACAAACAAATTTGATTCCATCACGCAGTTAAAATGGAAAGATGAAGCCCCGCTGAACGTTATTCCCACTTGGAATGAGCTGTCTTCATTTGTTGAACGAAGATGTCAAACCATGGAAAACTTGTCCCACATGCAGGCCATATCATCTGGAGTGAAAACGGCAAGTCTTAATCAAAGCACTTTTAAGAAATTTAACAATACACACAAGAAAACAATTTTAATAGCTTCTAACAATAACAATCATAATGCATGTGCCTTTTGTAAAAGCAATGATCACGCAATATCAAATTGCTCGAACTTTATTTCTTTGGATCCTCAAAAACGCTATCAGGAAACAAAACAGCTGCGGTTATGCATAAATTGTTTACGGTCGGGACATTCCGTTAAGAACTGTAAGTCAGGCAGATGTCGCCATTGCCATTGCAAGCACCATACTTTATTGCACTGGTCGTCACAGAGTCCAGAACAATCACATAAGGTAGTCAACGAGATTAATCAATGCAATGATCCTTCCGGTTTATCAATATGGTCTAGTGCCACTCAGCCAAGCGCATTGCCCACTTCAATAAGCGCTTCTCACACGTTTAAAGAGGATATAAATACAAATTATTTCACAACTTCTAACCATGTATTTTTGGCAACGGCTGTTATCCAGGCGCAAAATCCATCTGGGCAGCATTATTTCTGCAGAGCACTATTAGATTCGGCGTCTCAAGTAAATTTCGTAACGGAAAGTTTATGCCAAAGGCTTCATTTGAGAAAGATCAGGGTAAATATTCCGATCAATGGGATTGGTAACGCCAGCACTTCAGTCAAATACAAAACCAGTTTCATTATAAAATCACGATTAAATGACTTCATGGTCAATATCGAAGCTCTCGTTCTGCCGTCAATTACCTCGAATCAACCCGATCAATTTGTCGAAATTAAAGATTGGGAAATACCAGAAAATGTCAAGCTTGCTGTTCCTGGATTCAATAGCTGCCAAAAGGTTGATATACTTATTGGAGCTGGCATTTTCTTTGACTTGTTATCGGTTGGTCAGATCAAATTAGGAGAGAATTTACCAAGACTTCAGAAAACAGTTCTTGGCTGGATAGTATCAGGACCCTGTACTTTAAGACCACACTTTCCCTCTTGTCACGTTTCCTCAATTTCATCAGACGACCAAACTTTAGATTGCTCGCTAGACCACTTAGTTCGCAAATTTTGGGAATTGAAAGCCACGAGCCTTCCAATAGAAAGCAAACTCCAGAAGAAATTGAATGTGAAGAACACTTTTTATGTACACACGAAAGACTCAGCAATGGTAAATTTGCAGTTAAATTTCCATTTCGGAAATCTCCTAACATTCTAGGCAACTCTTTGGAAATAGCAAAAAGAAGATTTTTTCACCTTGAAACGAAACTTACCAAGTGTGTTGAGCTAAAGAAACAGTACTCAGCATTTTTAAAAGAATATCGAGATTTCAATCACATGGCCCTTATCAATCAGGAGGAGTTACCAAAGCACTATTGGCATTTTTACCACATCACTGCATTACTAGACCAGAGAGCACAAGCACTAAGTTGAGAGTAGTTTTTGATGGTTCCGCGAAGGGTTCGAATGATCTTTTATTAAATGATATCTTGATGGTGGGACCTGTGCTCCAAGACGATTTGTTTACTATATTAATTCGTTTTCGCACGTATCGCTACGCAATAACTGCAGATATCACCAAGATGTATCGACAAGTCGAACTTCAGGAGCCAGACAATTATCTACAGTGTATCTTATGGCGCGATTCTCCTTCTTATCCTTTGCAATTTTATCGACTACTAACGGTCACCTACGGCACATCATCTGCTTCATTTTTAGCGATCCGTAGTTTACAGCAATTGGCTAGAGATGAAGTAAACGATTTCCCACTTGGTGCCACAATTATTCAAAGGGACTTTTATGTCGACGATCTGGTCACAGGTGCTAATACTCTATCCGAGGCAATGCTAATTCGTACGGAGGTTGAATCCATTCTTCAAAAGGGAGGTTTTTTATTACACAAATGGTGCTCCAACGATGTAAGGATTCTTAAGGGTTTGGCTGACAATGAAACTGAAGGCTGTGTGAAATTTAGTGACGATAAGGCCATCAAAACACTTGGTATGCATTGGTATCCATCTCAGGACAAGTTTGGATTCTCATTTATTGATACACAGCCGCTCAAAAGGATAACAAAGCGTACTATACTTTCAAAGGTTGCTGGTTTATTTGATCCGCTTGGATTTATTAACCCTGTAATTGTCAAGGCCACAAAATCTTTCTTCAATACCTTTGGCGTTTAAAACTAGACTGGGATGAAGCCGTACCATTGGAAATCCACACCAAATGGGAAACATTTTTTAATCAGCTTCCATCAATTAATAACATTGCAGTTCCTAGACATGTAGTATTGTATTCCCAAGAAGTACAGCTTCATGGCTTTGCCGATGCAAGTTCAACTGCCTACGGTGCCTGCATATATATTCGGGCATCTAGTTCAAATGGTATCGTCAGCTGCAACTTACTATGTGCCAAATCAAGGGTTGCACCGCTTAAAACTATATCTATTCCTCGCTTGGAATTATGCGCAGCACTATTGTTGGCTGAGTTGGTAAAACGCGTACATATTGCACTCGTATTGGACATCAAAAAAGTATTCTGTTGGTCGGACTCAATGATTGTGCTTTCCTGGATTAATTCGCCGCCATCCAGCTGGAACATTTTTGTGGCTAATCGCGTTTCAAAGATTCAAGACTTAAGCAGCACCTATCAATGGAAACATGTTCCAACACACTGGAATCCTGCAGATTTGCTTAGCCGGGGTATTAATCCAGAGGAGCTTTTGAGTTCCAATCTCTGGTTCAATGGTCCAAATTACCTATCAAGCCCTGAAGCAAGTTGGCCAAATCAATTTCAATCAACAAATGATACAATTCCTGAAAGGAGAAAGCTCAAAATTTCCCTCATTATGACTCATGTAGAAGATTTGGTCTCATCCTCGAAATATCGTAATTCTTTTCTAAAGCTCCAAAGAGTATTCGCTTTCGTACTTCGTTTTCGCAATAACTGTGGCTTGCCCCTTGACAAACGATTACATGGCTCATTGACTAAGGAGGAGCTTGAAGCAGCCTTAACAACAATATTACGAGTGGTACAGCAAAATGCATTTGCAAGCGAACTTTCTAAACTAAAAAGGAAGCATATTTTGGAGCCAAATAGCCGACTTAAATGCTTAAGTCCCATACTTGATTCAAAAGGACTTATACGTGTAGGCGGGAGGCTGCAACATTCGGAAAGCAGCTATGACGAGCAACATCCAATCATTCTCCCAAATCATCACCTATTTACAGAGGCGTTAATGATGCACTATCATAAGACAAACTTACATTCGAACTCACAAACTCTGCTCTCTATACTTAGGACAAAATTTTGGCCTATTGGCGGTAGATCTCTCGCACGGCAAGTACAGCATCAATGCATTAAATGTTTTCGTGCACTCCCTCGGAGTATTGAGCAATTTATGGGAAGCCTTCCTCCAGAAAGAGTAAGACCAAGTAGACCCTTCTCTATAACAGGCGTAGATTTTTTTGGTCCACTATATGTTGCTAGCCTAATCAGGGGTAGAGCTCCAGTTAAAGCATACGGTTGTATTTTTATTTGCTTTGAGACTAAGGCAGTTCATATTGAGATCGTTTCGAATCTTTCTACAGAAGCCTTTCTAGCTTGTTTGAAGCGTTTCATCGCAAGAAGGGGAAAGCCATCGACCATCTTCTCAGACAACGCAACCAATTTCATAGAAGGAAGGAACGAGTTAAAGGAACTTAAGAAACTTTTTGGATCACAACAGCACAATGATACACTCTTAGATGCCTGCCACAAAGAGAGCATCGAATGGAAGTTCATACCCCCTAGGTCGCCTCACTTCGGAGGTTTATGGGAATCGACAGTAAAGGCCGCAAAATATCACCTTCGTCGTACAGTTGGAAACTCTTAATTGACATTTGAAGAAGTAGCTACATTATTATTATTGTATAACTCCACTCTCCAATGATCCTCAAGATCTTAGGAGCTCCACTGGTTACAATTCCTGAACCCAACGTATTCGATGTAAATATTAATCGTCTTACTCGTTGGCAGAGACTAAAGTTCATGCATCAGCAATTCTGGAGGCAATGGAGTAGGGATTATCTACAGTCCTTACAAGAACGAGCTAAATGGAACCAGTGCTATCCAAACATAACTTCCAACACGATGGTACTTCTGAAGGACGAAAACCTCTCGCCGTTACACTGGAGCTTAGGTCGTGTAGTCGAAGTACATCCAGGTCCAGATGGAAGAGTTCGAGTAATAAGCATACGCACGAAGAGTGGCATATTAAAGCGCGCGATAACAAGAGCTTGCCCTTTACCTATGGAGTCTTCGGACACCAATTAAATTTTGCCGTTAAAATACGCCAAGGGGCGGTAATGTTAGAATAATCACGATATACTAGTTTTACAATAATTTGGTTATCTATCTTTGAATTTTGATTGTTAAATAAATGTGTATCTATTTAGCTTAGACCTGTACTTAGAGAAGTTTGTAATTGTTAAAGCCCTTTAATATAATATCTCATTGCATACTAAGTTCCGCTTGTCATTGTAAATAAAGCTTTTGTTTCTTTTTTGTAATAAAAAAGTTCTTCTTGATTTCGCTGACAACGAGTGAGTTTTCATTTTTTAAACATTTCTTCGAGCTGGATTCCACATTCAAGCAATATATATAATTTCAAAAAGCTGAAATTATCAACACTATAAAACACTTGTTTTGGTGCAAATTCTGGGCCCAGTAGTTGTCAGAGTTCAGGGACCAAAATTTCGATATTTTCTGATAGCGCCAATCGATTCAGAATGGTCGATTCATACCCCTTAGAAACCCCGAAAGGGGCAAATAAGGCCCGGGAACGAGTAGTTTGCGAGATAAGCGCGTTTAAAGTTTCAGCCTATTTGAAGTAGTACCTAAACTGCAATTTCGTCCTATAACAGCATCAATTCTTTTTACCTATAAAACACTTGTTTTGGTGCAAATTCTGGGCCCAGCAGCAGTCAGAGTTCAGGGACCAAAATTTCGATATTTTCTGATAGCGCCAATCGATTCAGACTGGTCGATTCATACCCCTTAGAAACACCGAAAGGGGGCAAATAAGGCCCGGGAACGCGTAGTTTGCGAGATAAACGCGTTTAAAGTTTCCGCCTATTTGAAGTAGTACCTAAACTGCAATTTTGCCCTATACCAGCATCAATTCTTTTTACCTATAAAACACTTGTTTTGGTGCAAATTCTGGGTCCAGTAGCAGTCAGAGTTCAGGGACCAAAATTTCGATATTTTCTGATAGCGCCAATCGATTCAGAATGGTCGATTCATACCCTTTAGAAACCCCGAAAGGGGCAAATAAGGCCCGGGAACGCGTAGTTTCGATATTTTCTGATAGCGCCAATCGATTCAGAATGGTCGATTCATACCCCTTAGAAATCCCGAAAGGGGCAAATAAGGCCCGGGAACGCGTAGTTTGCGAGATAAACGCGTTTAAAGTTTCAGCCTATTTGAAGTAGTACCTAAACTGCAATTTTGCCCTCTACCAGCATCAATTCTTTTTACCTATAAAACACTTGTTTTGGTGCAAATTCTGGGCCCAGTAGCAGTCAGAGTTCAGCGACCAAAATTTCGATATTTTCTGATAGTGCCAATCGATTCAGAATGGTCGATTCATACCCCTTAGAAACCCCGAACGGGGCAAATAAGGCCCGGGAACGCGTAGCTTGCGAGATAAACGCGTTTAAAGTTTCAGCCTATTTGAAGTAGTACCTAAACTGCAATTTTGTCCGTTACCAGCATCAATTCTTTTTACCTATAAAACACTTGTTTTGGTGCAAATTCTGGGCCCAGTAGCAGTCAGAGTTCAGGGACCAAAATTTCGATATTTTCTGATAGCGCCAATCGATTCAGAATGGTCGATTCATACCCCTTAGAAACCCCGAAAGGGGCAAATAAGGCCCGGGAACGCGTAGTTTGCGAGATAAACGCGTTTAAAGTTTCAGCCTATTTGAAGTAGTACCTAAACCGCAATTTTGCCCTATACCAGCGTCAATTCTTTTTACCTATAAAACACTTGTTTTGGTGCAAATTCTGGGCCCAGTAGCAGTCAGAGTTCAGGGACCAAAATTTCGATATTTTCTGATAGCGCCAATCGATTCAGAATGGTCGACTCAAACCCCTTAGAAACCCCGAAAGGGGCAAATAAGGCCCGGGAACGCGTAGTTTGCGAGATAAACGCGTTTAAAGTTTCAGGCTATTTGAAGTAGTACCTAAACTGCAATTTTGCCCTATACCAGCATCAATTCTTTTTACCTATAAAACACTTGTTTTGGTGCAAATTCTGGGCCCAGTAGCAGTCAGAGTTCAGGGACCAAAATTTCGATATTTTCTGATAGCGCCAATCGATTCAGAATGGTTGATTCATACCCCTTAGAAACCCCGAAAGGGGCAAATAAGGCCCGGGAACGCGTAGTTTGCGAGATAAACGCGTTTAAAGTTTCAGCCTATTTGAAGCAGTACATAAACTGCAATTTTGCCCTATACCAGCATCAATTCTTTTTACCTATAAAACACTTGTTTTGGTGCAAATTCTGGGCCCAGTAGCAGTCAGAGTTCAGGGACCAAAATTTCGATATTTTCTGATAGCGCCAATCGATTCAGAATGGTCGATTCATACCCCTTAGAAACCCCGAAAAGGGCAAATAAGGCCCGGGAACGCGTAGTTTGCGAGATAAACGCGTTTAAAGTTTCAGCCTATTTGAAGTAGTACCAAAATTTCGATATTTTCTGATAGCGCCAATCGATTCAGAATGGTCGATTCATACCCCTTAGAAACCCCGAAAGGGGCAAATAAGACTCGGGGACGCGTAGTTTGCGAGATAAACGCGTTTAAAGTTTCAGCCTATTTGAAGTAGTACCTAAACTGCAATTTTGCCCTCTACCAGCATCAATTCTTTTTACCTATAAAACACTTGTTTTGGTGCAAATTCTGGGCCCAGTAGCAGTCAGAGTTCAGGGACCAAAATTTCGATATTTTCTGATAGCGCCAATCGATTCAGAATGGTCGATTCATACCCCTTAGAAACCCCGAAAGGGGCAAATAAGGCCCGGGAACGCGAAGTTTGCGAGATAAACGCGCTTAAAGTTTCAGCCTATTTGAAGTAGTACCTAAACTGCAATTTTGCCCTATACCAGCATCAATTCTTTTTACCTATAAAACACTTGTTTTGGTGCAAATTCTGGGCCCAGTAGCAGTCAGAGTTCAGGGACCAAAATTTCGATATTTTCTGATAGCTCCAATCGATTCAGAATGGTCGATTCATACCCCTTAGAAACCCCGAAAGGGGCAAATAAGACCCGGGGGCGCGTAGTTTGCGAGATAAACGCGTTTAAAGTTTCAGCCTATTTGAAGTAGTACCTAAACTGCAATTTTGCCCTATACCAGCATCAATTCTTTTTACCTATAAAACACTTGTTTTGGTGCAAATTCTGGGCCCAGTAGCAATCAGAGTTCAGGGACCAAAATTTCGATATTTTCTGATAGCGCCAATCGATTCAGAATGGTCCATTCATACCCCTTAGAAACCCCGAAAGGGGCAAATAAGGCCCGGGAACGCGTAGTTTGCGAGATAAACGCGTTTACAGTTTCAGCCTATTTTAAGTAGTACCTTAACTGCAATTTTGCCCTATACCAGCATCAATTCTTTTTACCTATAAAACACTTGTTTTGGTGCAAATTCTGGGCCCAGTAGCAGTCAGAGTTCAGGGACCAAAATTTCGATATTTTCTGATAGCGCCAATCGATTCAGAATGGTCGATTCATACCCCTTAGACACTCCGAATGGGGCAAATTAGGCCCGGGAATGCGTAGTTTGCGAGATAAACGCGTTTAAAGTTTCAGCCTATTTGAAACTGCAATTTTGCCCTATACCAGCATCAATTCTTTTTACCTATAAAACACTTGTTTTGGTGCAAATTCTGGGCCCAGTAGCAGTCAGAGTTCAGGGACCAAAATTTCGATATTTTCTGATAGCGCCAATCGATTCAGAATGGTCGATTCATACCCCTTAGAAACCCCGAAAGGGGCAAATAAGGCCCGGGAACGCGTAGTTTGCGAGATAAACGCGATTAAAGTTTCAGCCTATTTGAAGTAGTACCTAAACTGCAATTTTGCTCTATACCAGCATCAATTCTTTTTACCTATAAACACTTGTTTTGAAGCAAATTCTGGGCCCAGCAGCAGTCAGAGTTCAGCGTCCAAAATTTCGATATTTTCTGATAGCGCCAATCGATTCATAATGGTCGATTCATACCCCTTAGAAACCCCGAAAGGGGCAAATAAGGCCCGGGAACGCGTAGTTTGCGAGATAAACGCGTTTAAAGTTTCAGCCTATTTGAAGTAGTACTTAAACTGCAATTTTGCCCTATACCAGCATCAATTCTTTTTAACTATAAAACACTTGTTTTGGTGCAAATTCTGGGCCCAGTAGCAGTCAGAGTTCAGGGACCCAAATTTCGATATTTTCTGATAGCGCCAATCGATTCAGAATGGTCGATTCATACCCCTTAGAAAGTCCGAAAGGGGCAAATAAGGCCCGGGAACGCGTAGTTTGCGAGATAAACGCGTTTTAAGTTTCAGCCTATTTGAAGTAGTACCTAAACTGCAATTTTGCCCTATACCAGCATCAATTATTTTTACCTATAAAACACTTGTTTTGGTGCAAATTCTGGGCCCAGTAGCAGTCAGAGTTCAGCGACCAAAATTTCGATATTTTCTAATAGCGCCAATCGATTCAGAATGGTCGATTCATACCCCTTAGAAACTCCGAAAGGGGGCAAATAAGGCCCGGGAACGCGTAGTTTGCGAGATAAACGCGTTTAAAGTTTCAGCCTATTTGAAGTAGTACCTAAACTGCAATTTTGCCCTTTACCAGCATCAATTCTTTTTACCTATAAAACACTTGTTTTGGTGCAAATTCTGGGCCCAGTAGCAGTCAGAGTTCAGCGACCAAAATTTCGATATTTTCTGATAGCGCCAATCGATTCACAATGGTCGATTCATACCCCTTAGAAACCCCGAAAGGGGCAAATAAGGCCCGGGAACGCGTAGTTTGCGAGATAAACGCGTTTAAAGTTTCAGCCTATTTGAAGTAGTACTTAAACTGCAATTTTGCCCTATACCAGCATCAATTCTTTTTACCTATAAAACACTTGTTTTGGTGCAAATTCTGGGCCCGGTAGAAGCCAGAGTACAGCGACCAAAATTTCGATATTTTCTGATAGCGCCAATCGATTCAGAATGGTCGATTCATACCCCTTAGAAACCCCGAAAGGGGCAAATAAGGCCCGGGAACGCGTAGTTTGCGAGATAAACGCGTTTCAAGTTTCAGCCTATTTGAAGTAGTACCTAAACTGCAATTGTGCCATATACCAGCATCAATTCTTTTTACCTATAAAACACTTGTTTTGGTGCAAATTCTGGGCCCAGTAGCAGTCAGAGTTCAGGGACCAAAATTTCGATATTTTCTGATAGCGCCAATCGATTCAGAATAATCGATTCATACCCCTTAGAAACTCCGAAAGGGGCAAATAAGGCCCGGGAACGCGTAGTTTGCGAGATAAACGCGTTTAAAGTTTCAGCCTATTTGAAGTAGTACCTAAACTGCAATTTTGCCCTATACCGGCATCAATTCTTTTTACCTATAAAACACTTGTTTTGGTGCAAATTCTGGGCCCAGTAGCAGTCAGAGTTCAGGGACCAAAATTTCGATATTTTCTGATAGCGCCAATCGATTCAGAATGGTCGATTCATACCCCTTAGAAACCCCGAAAGGGGCAAATAAGGCCCGGGAACGCGTAGTTTGCGAGATAAACGCGTTTAAAATTTCAGCCTATTTGAAGTAGTACCTAAACTGCAATTTTGCCCTATATCAGCATCAATTCTTTTTACCTATAAAACACTTGTTTTGGTGCAAATTCTGGGCCCAGTAGCTGTCAGAGTTCAGCGACCAAGATTTCGATATTTTCTGATAGCGCCAATCGATTCACAGTGGTCGATTCATACCCCTTAGAAACCCCGAAAGGGGCAAATAAGGCCCGGGAACGCGTAGTTTGCGAGATAAACGCGTTTAAAGTTTCAGCCTATTTGAAGTAGTACCTAAACTGCAATTTTGCCCTATACCAGCATCAATTCTTTTTACCTATAAAACACTTGTTTTGGTGCAAATTCTGGGCCCAGTAGCAGTCAGAGTTCAGGGACCAAAATTTCGATATTTTCTGATAGCGCCAATCGATTCAGAATGGTCGATTCATACCCCTTAGAAACCCCGATAGGGGAAAAAACGGCCCGGGAACGCGTAGTTTGCGAGATAAACGCGTTTAAAGTTTCAGCCTATTTGAAGTAGTACCTAAACTGCAATTTTGCCCTATACCAGCATCAATTCTTTTTACCTATAAAACACTTGTTTTGGTGCAAATTCTAGGCCCAGTAGCAGTCAGAGTTCAGGGACCAAAATTTCGATATTTTCTGATAGCGCCAATCGATTCAGAATGGTCGATTCATACCCCTTAGAAACCCCGAAAGGGGCAAATAAGGCCCGGGAACGCGTAGTTTGCGAGATAAACGCGTTTAAAGTTTCAGCCTATTTGAAGTAGTACCTGAACTGCAATTTTGCCCTATACCAGAATCAATTTTTTTTACCTATAAAACACTTGTTTTGGTGCAAATTCTGGGCCGAGTAGCAGTCAGAGTTCAGGAACCAAAATTTCGATATTTTCTGATAGCGCCAATCGATTCAGAATGGTCGATTCATACACCTTAGAAACCCCGAAAGGGCAAATAAGGCCCGGGAACGCGTAGTTTGCGAGATAAACGCGTTTAAAGTTTCAGCCTATTTGAAGTAGTACCTAAACTGCAATTTTGCCCTATACCAGCATCAATTCTTTTTACCTATAAAACACTTGTTTTGGTGCAAATTCTGCGCCCAGTAGCAGTCAGAGTTCAGGGACCAAAATTTCGATATTTTCTGATAGCGCCAATCGATTCAGAATGGTCGATTCATACCCCTTAGAAACCCCGAAAGGGGCAAATAAGGCCCGGGAACGCGTAGTTTGCGAGATAAACGCGTTTAAAGTTTCAGCCTATTTGAAGTAGTACCTAAACTGCAATTTTGCCCTATACCAGCATCAATTCTTTTTACCTATAAAACACTTCTTTTGGTGCAAATTCTGGGCCCAGTAGCAGTCAGAGTTCAGCGACCAAAATTTCGATATTTTCTGATAGCGCCAATCGATTCAGAATGGTCGATTCATACCCCTTAGAAACCCCGAAAGGGGCAAATAAGGCCCGGGAACGCGTAGTTTGCGAGATAAACGCGTTTAAAGTTTCAGCCTATTTGAAGTAGTACCTAAACTGCAATTTTGCCCTATACCAGCATCAATTCTTTTCACCTATAAAACACTTGTTTTGGTGCAAATTCTGGGCCCAGTAGCAGTCAGAGTTCAGGGACCAAAATTTCGATATTTTCTGATAGCGCCAATCGATTCAGAATGGTCGATTTATACCCCTTAGAAACCCCGAAAGGGGCAAATAAGGCCCGGGAACGCGTAGTTTGCGAGATAAACGCGTTTAAAGTTTCAGCCTATTTGAAGTAGTACCTAAACTGCAATTTTGCCCTATACCAGCATCAATTCTTTTTACCTATAAAACACTTGTTTTGGTGCAAATTCTGGGCCCAGTAGCAGTCAGAGTTCAGGGACCAAAATTTCGATATTTTCTGATAGCGCCAATCGATTCAGAATGGTCGATTCATACCCCTTAGAAACCCCGAAAGGGGCAAATAAGGCCCGGGAACGCGTAGTTTGCGAGATAAACGCGTTTAAAGTTTCAGCCTATTTGAAGTAGTACCTAAACTGCAATTTTGCCCTATACCAGCATCAATTCTTTTTACCTATAAAACACTTGTTTTGGTGCAAATTCTGGGCCCAGTAGCAGTCAGAGTTCAGCGACCAAAATTTCGATATTTTCTGATAGCGCCAATCGATTCAGAATGGTCGATTCATACCCCTTAGAAACCCCGAAAGGGGCAAATAAGGCCCGGGAACGCGTAGTTTGCGAGATAAACGCGTTTAAAGTTTCAGCCTATTTGAAGTAGTACCTAAACTGCAATTTTGCCCTATACCAGCATCAATTCTTTTCACCTATAAAACACTTGTTTTGGTGCAAATTCTGGGCCCAGTAGCAGTCAGAGTTCAGGGACCAAAATTTCGATATTTTCTGATAGCGCCAATCGATTCAGAATGGTCGATTTATACCCCTTAGAAACCCCGAAAGGGGCAAATAAGGCCCGGGAACGCGTAGTTTGCGAGATAAACGCGTTTAAAGTTTCAGCCTATTTGAAGTAGTACCTAAACTGCAATTTTGCCCTATACCAGCATCAATTCTTTTTACCTATAAAACACTTGTTTTGGTGCAAATTCTGGGCCCAGTAGCAGTCAGAGTTCAGGGACCAAAATTTCGATATTTTCTGATAGCGCCAATCGATTCAGAATGGTCGATTCATACCCCTTAGAAACCCCGACAGGGGCAAATAAGGCCCAGGAACGCGTAGTTTGCGAGATAAACGCGTTTAAAGTTTCAGCCTATTTGAAGTAGTACCTAAACCGCAATTTTGCCCTATACCAGCATCAATTCTTTTTACCTATAAAACACAGGGGCAAATAAGGCCCAGGAACGCGTAGTTTGCGAGATAAACGCGTTTAAAGTTTCAGCCTATTTGAAGTAGTACCTAAACTGCAATTTTGCCCTATACCAGAATCAATTCTTTTTACCTATAAAACACTTGTTTTGGTGCAAATTCTGGGCCCAGTAGCAGTCAGAGTTCAGGGACCAAAATTTCGATATTTTCTGATAGCGCCAATCGATTCAGAATGGTCGATTCATACCCCTTAGAAACCCCGAAGGGCCGAATAAGGCCCGGGAACGCGTAGTTTGCGAGATAAACGCGTCTAAAGTTTCAGCCTATTTGAAGTAGTACCTAAACTGCAATTTTGCCCTATACCAGCATCAATTCTTTTTTCCTATAAAACACTTGTTTTGGTGCAAATTCTGGGACCAGTAGCAGTCAGAGTTCAGGGACCAAAATTTCGATATTTTCTGATAGCGCCAATCGATTCAGAATTGTCGATTCATACCCCTTAGAAACCCCGACAGGGGCAAATAAGGCCCAGAAACGCGTAGTTTGCGAGATAAACGCGTTTAAAGTTTCAGCCTATTTGAAGTAGTACCTAAACCGCAATTTTGCCCTATACCAGCATCAATTCTTTTTACCTATAAAACACTTCTTTTGGTGCAAATTCTGGGCCCATTAGCAGTCAGAGTTCAGGGACCAAAATTTCGATATTTTCTGATAGCGCCAATCGATTCAGAATGGTCGATTCATACCCCTTAGAAACCCCGAAAGGGGCAAATAAGGCCCGGGAACGCGTAGTTTGCGAGATAAACGCGTTTAAAGTTTCAGCCTATTTGAAGTAGTACCTAAACTGCAATTTTGCCCTATACCAGCATCAATTCTTTTTACCTATAAAACACTTGTTTTGGTGCAAATTCTGGGCCCAGTAGCAGTCAGAGTTCAGGGACCAAAATTTCGATATTTTCTGATAGCGCCAATCGATTCAGAATGGTCGATTCATACCCCTTAGAAACCCCGAAAGGGGCAAATAAGGCCCGGGAACGCGTAGTTTGCGAGATAAACGCGTTTAAAGTTTCAGCCTATTTGAAGTAGTACCTAAACTGCAATTTTGCCCTATACCAGCATCAATTCTTTTTACCTATTAAACACTTGTTTTGGTGCAAATTCTGGGCCAGTAGCAGTCAGAGTTCAGGGACCAAAATTTCGATATTTTCTGATAGCGCCAATCGATTCAGAATGGTCGATGCATACCCCTTAGAAACCCCGAAATGGGGAAAGAAAGGCCCGGCAACGCGTAGTTTGCGAGATAAACGCGTTTAAAGTTTCAGCCTATTTGAAGTAGTACCTAAACTGCAATTTTGCCTTATACCAGCATCAATTCTTTTTACCTATAAAACACTTGTTTTGGTGCAAATTCTGGGCCCAGTAGCAGTCAGAGTTCAGGGACCAAAATTTCGATATTTTCTGATAGCGCCAATCGATTCAGAATGGTCGATTCATACCCCTTAGAATCCCCGAAAGGGACAAATAAGGCCCGGGAACGCGTAGTTTGCGAGATAAACGCGTTTAAAGTTTCAGCCTATTTGAAGTAGTACCTAAACTGCAATTTTGCCCTATACCAGCATCAATTATTTTTACCTATAAAACACTTGTTTTGGTGTAAATTCTGGGCCCAGTAGCAGTCAGAGTTCAGGGACCAAAATTTCGATATTTTCTGATAGCGCCAATCGATTCAGAATGGTCGATTCATACCCCTTAGAAACCCCGATAGGGGCAAATAAGGCCCGGGAACGCGTAGTTTGCGAGATAAACGCGTTTAAAGTTTCAGCCTATTTGAAGTAGTACCTAAACTGCAATTTTGCCCTATACCAGAATCAATTCTTTTTACCTATAAAACACTTGTTTTGGTGCAAATTCTGGGCTCAGTAGCAGTCAGAGATCAGGGACCAAAATTTCGATATTTCTCTGATAGCGCCAATCGATTCAGAATGGTCGATTCATACCCCTTAGAAACCCCGAAAGGGGCAAATAAGGCCCGGGAACACGTAGTTTGCGAGATAAACGCGTTTAAAGTTTCAGCCTATTTGAAGTAGTACATAAACTGCAATTTTGCCCTATACCAGCATCAATTCTTTTTTCCTATAAAACACTTGTTTTGGTGCAAATTCTGGGCCCAGAAGCAGTCAGAGTTCAGGGACCAAAATTTCGATATTTTCTGATAGCGCCAATCGATTCAGAATGGTCGATTCATACCACTTAGAAACCCCGACAGGGGCAAATAAGGCCCGGGAACGCGTAGTTTGCGAGATAAACGCGTTTAAAGTTTCAGCCTATTTGAAGTAGTACCTAAACTGCAATTTTGCCCTATACCAGAATGAATTCTTTTTACCTATAAAACACTTGTTTTGGTGCAAATTCTGGGCCCAGTAGCAGTCAGAGATCAGGGACCAAAATTTCGATATTTCTCTGATAGCGCCAATCGATTCAGAATGGTCGATTCATACCCCTTAGAAACCCCGAAACGGAGAATAAGGCCCGGAAACGCGTAGTTTGCGAGATAAACGCGTTTAAAGTTTCAGCCTATTTGAGGTAGTACCTAAACTGCAATTTTGCCCTATACCAGCATCAATTCTTTTTACCTATAAATCACTTGTTTTGGTGCAAATTCTGGGCCCAGTAGCAGTCAGAGTTCAGGGACCAAAATTTCGATATTTTCTGATAGCGCCAATCGATTCAGAATGGTCGATTCATGCCCCTTAGAAACCACGATAGGGGCAAATAAGGCCCGGGAACGCGTATTTTGCGAGATAAACGCGTTTAAATTTTCAGCCTATTTGAAGTAGTACCTAAACTGCAATTTTGCCCTATACCAGCATCAATTCTTTTTTCCTATAAAACACTTGTTTTGGTGCAAATTCTGGTCAGTCAGTCAGAGTTCAGGGACCGAAATTTCGATATTTTCTGATAGCGCCAATCGATTCAGAATGGTCGATTCATACCCCTTAGAAACCCCGAAGGGGGCAAATAAGGCCCGGGAACACGTAGTTTGCGAGATAAACGCGTTTAAAGTTTCAGCCTATTTGAAGTAGTACATAAACTGCAATTTTGCCCTATACCAGCATCAATTCTTTTTTCCTATAAAACACTTGTTTTGGTGCAAATTCTGGGCCCAGTAGCAGTCAGAGTTCAGGGACCAAAATTTCGATATTTTCTGATAGCGCCAATCGATTCAGAATGGTCGATTCATACCCTTTAGAAAACCCGAAAGGGGCAAATAAGGCCCGGGAACGCGTAGTTTGCGAGATAAACGCGTTTAAAGTTTCAGCCTATTTGAAGTAGTACCTAAACTGCAATTTTGCCCTATACCAGAATCAATTCTTTTTACCTATAAAACACTTGTTTTGGTGCAAATTCTGGGCCCAGTAGCAGTCAGAGTTCAGGGACCAAAATTTCGATATTTTCTGATAGCGCCTGTAGCGGCGATATTAAACGTTTCATCAAAAATGGATTACAACAATATGTTTGTTGCCACGGTTTACAACGTAACATCGTCAGTATAACCAACCTAAAAATTCACGCCAAAAGGAAGTTGACAAAAGCATGCTGTACTACGTCAGGTCCGCTCTCTAATCAGTCAGTCGCACTCCACCTCCGCCATTGACAAGTTGAGTTACATATATATCGTCAATAAAAAATTGTATTACAATTTCTTGAATGTTTTAATTAATAAGTATATAAAAATACTACAAATGGTGACCCCGAGAACATAAAGTGAAATTTTGTAAACAAAAGTATTGCGTGAAAGAACTCGCGGAGTGTGGTAACCAAAGTACAAAGTCCACCCACGTGCAACTCAAAATTAATTCTTAAAAATCATCGAATAAATTACGGGCAATTAAGTTGTCAAGTTAAAGTGAAAACAGAACTCAATGGATCGTAAAAGTGCATCATAATCATTTCATACATCAAAAAAAAAAAAAAAAAAAAAAACAATGCGACGATTGACGGCTTAAAATCATGTTCCCATCAGCAACAAAAATATTTAATAAAACCAACAATAAAATATGAAGAAATCAGCAAACCAAACTAGCAACATAATATAATGAATGAGGATTTTTCTTCCGATGCCGATATAAAACAATACATTTAAGAGATTATTATCAGCACGTGTAATTTTCGAAGCCGATATAAAAAATAGCACCAAACAAATATCAAGAAATCATCGAAACAAACAACTAAAATGATATACTGGATGGGGATTTTCTCTGATGCCGATATTTATCAATATTTCCGAGAAATTGCTGTCAACACGTGCTAACATTCATAGTCGATTTGGGTTTAAAACTACAGGGATCTACAAATATCTGCTCTCACACCAATAGTAGCGATAAACAATAAGCTAAGTTAATTACAAATTGTAAAAATTTCATATTATCTCTTGGAATATTTTTTTTTTATTTTAGGTTTGAATATAATATAAAAATAGACAGTAAGCACTAAACGTAGGAATTTCACAAAAAGTCGATGAGGAGATATAAATTTGCTATGAATTTCAACAAAAAAGAAACTTATTTTCCATTCATGAACCTGAGTGAGTAATTTATTTTAAGTCTAAAAATTAATTTAAACAATATATGTGATTTAATAGTGTTAAAATACATTGCAATTAACAAAAATTTTTTTGCGAAATAAAAAAAAACGATCTAATCTTATAATATAAACTGTAAAATCGCAAATTTACAATCATTATTAAATAATTATATAAATTAGAGATTGCCTAAAGATGACGACGGAAACAAAACCAAACCCAATAAGTGCAAATACGAGTGAACATAGTGTGAATCAAATACTAGCAGAAAGAGACGGTAATATAGCAAACAGTGATAATTCACAGGCCACAGAAAATGCAACACTTACTCCTTATGTCGCGACATTAAAAATTCCTCCATTTTGGAGCTCTAGACCTGATCTTTGGTTTATTCAGGTAGAAACACAGTTCAGGGTCAAGGGTATTACTACCTCAAACACCAAGTACGATCACTTGGTAGCAGCATTACCTGTGGAAACGATGGAAATTGTGAGCGACATTTTATTAAATCCACCAAATCAAAACAAATACGAAAATCTAAAATCTATTCTTTTAATGCGGAGCAGAGATTCCGAGGAACGAAGGTTGGATTCGCTACTTCACAAGGTAGAAATAGGTGATTATAAGCCCTCGGAGTTATTCCGGCGTATGGAGTCCCTAGCTGGTGGTAATAGTCTCGTCAATCCATCACTATTAAAAAAGTTATGGATAAACAAGCTTCCATCTTCCATCCAAGCTTGTATAATAGCCATAGAAGATAGTCACAGTCAGAACGAAATATTCACAATCGCGGACAGAATATATGACTCAACGTCATCAGCAAAAAATTCGGCAATATCTAAGAGTCATACAAATACCTCGTATATACCGCCTCGAAATTCCTCCACCGATATGACCCAAATAATTCAAAATTTACAAGCACGAATAAAACGACTAGAAGTTCGGCAATCACGACAAAGAGATAGATCCAATTATCGATTCAGTTCTAGAAACCGTTCTCAATCAAATACAAATCAAAAAACTTGTTGGTATCATAGAAAATATGGTGATAAAGCGCAAAAATGTTTACCTCCTTGCAATAAACATAATAAACAGGACATAAAAAACTGATAATCGATACTTCGTGCGCGGCAACGAAGTGCGATTCAATTTCCCGCCGCCTATTTGTCTATGACAAAACCTCAAACATTCAATTCCTTATAGATACAGGTGCCGAGATATCCGTCATTCCAAAAAAGAAGTGTACGTTTTTCCATAAATCAGATTTTAGCTTAGTATCAGCAAACGGAACCCCAATTTCAACTTACGGTGTTAAATTTCTTAACATAGATCTTGGGTTACGACGCCAATTTAGTCATCCTTTTATAATCGCAGCCGTGGATTACGCTATTATCGGAGCAGATCTCCTATATAAATTTAATTTAATCGTTGATTTACGAAACAGAAAACTTGTTGATCGCACAACAAAACTTTCAATTAACTGCATCTCTCGCTTTTCCGATTCATGCTCTCCGAAACTTCTTTCACTAGAGGGCGAGTTCGGAGCAATACTTAATGATTTTCCAGAACTCAAAAATCCTCCCGATTTTAATACTAAAAGTTTCCACGATATCGTGCACCATATACACACTGAAGGAACGCTTCCATCAGCACGAGCCAGGCGATTACATCCGGACAAATACAAGATTGCAAAGAAAGAAAGAAAGAACTGGATCTAATGACTAAAATGGGAATATGCCGTCCCTCTAATTCACCTGTAGCCTCTCCATTACATATGGTCCCAAAGAAAGGAGCCGGGGAATGGAGACCATGTGGAGATTATCGACAACTAAATTCTGCAACAATTTTTGATAAATATCCGCTACCAAATTTACAGGATTTCACTATAAATCTGCATAACTGCAATATATTCTCAAAAATCGATTTAATAAGAGCATACAATCAGATACCGGTAGCCCCGGAAGATGTATACAAAACAGCAGTTATTACTCCATTTGGACTCTACGAATTTTTGAGGATGCCTTTCGGACTTAAAAATGGAGCTCAAACGTTTCAACGTTTTATTAATGAAGTACTGTCCGGTCTAAATTTTACCTTTGCATATATCGACGACATTTTAATTGGCAGTAAGTCAGCAAATGATCACAAAGAACATCTTCGCATTTTGTTTGAACGATTAGAAAAATATGGCATCACTATAAACCCGTCCAAATGTATTTTTGGTGTCAAAGAACTTGATTTTCTTGGACACAAGATCACGGATAAAGGAATCTCTCCTTCTACTAGTAGAATAGAAGCAATAAATATATTCCCTTTACCTGATACACATAAAAAGCTCCAGCGTTTCCTGGGAATGGTAAATTTTTATCATCGGTTTTTACCCAATATAGCCAAAACGGCTGCACCTCTATACGATTTGCTTAGACACACTGGGTCAAAGAAACGAATAAAAACCCCTTTTAATTGGAATGATACGCATGAAACAGCCTTTAACAATACTAAATTAAGCTTACAAAATTGCGCGTTACTTGCACATCCCAATCCATCCACTAAACTAAGCATATGGGTAGATGCATCCGCTGATGCAATAGGCGCTGTTCTTCAACAGCTCACTTCAGATCAATGGGAACCTCTCAGTTTTTACTCAAAAAGATTACAACCCTCTGAACGGAAATACTCCACGTTCGACAGAGAACTTTTAGCGATTTTTCTCTCAATTAAACATTTTAGATATTTCATAGAAGGAAAATACTTTACAGTATACACAGACCATAAGCCTTTAATAAATGCTGTAAACTCAAAAACAGAGAAGTCCCCACGTCAAACCAACCATTTATCCTTTATCTCACAGTTCACGAATGATATTAGATACGTAAAAGGAATAAATAACGTAGTATCCGATGCTTTATCTAGAGCACACATAGACACCATTGGACAGTCCCCTAAGTTAGATTTTTTAACCGTAGTTAAAGAACAGGCAGAGGATCCCGAATTAAAAGAAATTATTGAAAATAAGAAATTAAAACAAGGCAATTCTTCATTTAAGCTTAAAAAAATAACGATCCCGCTCGATGACGTTGACATCTGGTGCGAAGTTTCTACGGAAATAAATAGACCATACATCCCACAGAGCCTGAGACGCGTTGTTTTTGATAAAATACATGGATTATCCCATCCGGGGATCAGACAAACCAGAAAACTGATTACCGCAAAATACTTTTGGCCTGCGATGAATAAAGAAATTAATCGTTGGGCTAAAACTTGCATCGCCTGTCAAAAAGCAAAAATCTCACGACATACGATCTCTCCTCATGGTATTTTCAATGCTCCCGTCAGAAGATTTGAACATATCCATCTGGATATAGTGGGACCACTCCCACCTTCACAAGGATATACCTACATATTAACCATGAAAGATAGATTTTCGCACTGGCCGGAAGCCATTCCTCTAAGAAACATACAAGCAGATAATATCTGTAAAGCGTTTGTTCAGAACTGGATTTCACGCTATGGAGTACCTAGAACTCTAACGACCGACCAAGGTCCGCAATTCGAGTCAACGTTATTTAAAGAACTGTCCACAATTTTAGGAAATCATCGCATTAGAACGACAACTTATCACCCACAAGCAAACGGTTCAGTCGAGCGTTTTCATAGACAACTGAAATCCGCGATTCGAGCATCAAATAGTCCTAAAGATTGGTACAAAAGTCTACCTTGGATTCTCTTAGGCATACGTTCAGCTTTGGTAGAAGACTTAGACTTATCGCCAGCCCACCTAATGTACGGGCAACCACTTAGGCTTCCAGGAGAGTTAGTGGCTCCGGAATCTCCGCTGGAACTTAGACTTACTACTGCTTTAGCAAAAGAAATGCATGAAAGTATAAACAAAATCCGTCCAGAATATAAAAGAGTAAGAAAACAAAATAAAATTTTTGTACCACAAGAAATTCACACATGTTCGCACGTATTTGTGAAAGAACCTATATATAAAGGCAGCTTAAACCCTCCATATACAGGCCCACATAAAGTACTTTTTAAAACTGATAAAACTTTCAAAGTGCTCATGAATGGAAAAGAAGAAATTATTAATATAGACAGAATAAAGCCAGCTTTCCTTTTACAACCAGATATTTTTGCCAATGTTAGAATCAATAGATCAGACACTAAGCCCAAAGTTCTTTTTAAATTATGAATTAAACATAACATACTAAATTTAAATTTAGATTTGAACATAAGAAATAGATAAAAAGAAACATATAAATATATATATAAAAATCAATTGCAAGTAGTCACAATATATTTACTGTAACGTAGTTCACATCTTAAATACAAATGCTATAGAATAATAAAAAAGAAATTAGAATTGTATTTAGAATCCAGTTGAATTTAGAAGCTACAAAATTACATGTATTTGGAAAATAGAATTGAATTAAACTTAAACAGTAAGATTAACTTTTGTAGAAATTTAATATACATATCATCAAATTGTTATATAAATTTAGAAAATAGATGAATACAAATTTCACTGAGGGGGAGTATTGTAGCGGCGATATTAAACGTTTCATCAAAAATGGATTACAACAATATGTTTGTTGCCACGGTTTACAACGTAACATCGTCAGTATAACCAACCTAAAAATTCACGCCAAAAGGAAGTTGACAAAAGCATGCTGTACTACGTCAGGTCCGCTCTCTAATCAGTCAGTCGCACTCCACCTCCGCCATTGACAAGTTGAGTTACATATATATCGTCAATAAAAATTTTTATTACAATTTCTTGAATGTTTTAATTAATAAGTATATAAAAATACTACAGCGCCAATCGATTCAGAATGGTCGATTCATACCCCTTAGAAACCCCGAAAGGGGCAAATAAGGCCCGGGAACGCGTAGTTTGCGAGATAAACGCGTTTAAAGTTTCAGCCTATTTGAAGTAGTACCTAAACTGCAATTTTGCCCTATACCAGCATCAATTCTTTTTACCTATAAAACACTTGTTTTGGTGCAAATTCTGGGCCCAGTAGCTGTCAGAGTTCAGGGACCAAAATTTCGATATTTTCTGATAGCGCCAATCGATTCAGAATGGTCGATTCATACCCCTTAGAAACCCCGAAAGGGGCAAATAAGGCCCGGGAACGCGTAGTTTGCGAGATAAACGCGTTTAAAGTTTCAGCCTATTTGAAGTAGTACCTAAACTGCAATTTTGCCCTATGCCAGCATCAATTCTTTTTACCTATAAAACACTTGTTTTGGTGCAAATTCTGGGCCCAGTAGCAGTCTGAGTTCAGGGACCAAAATTTCGATATTTTCTGATAGCGCCAATCGATTCAGAATGGTCGATTCATACCCCTTAGAAACCCCGAAAGGGGCAAATAAGGCCCGGGAACGCGTAGTTTGCGAGATAAACGCGTTTAAAGTTTCAGCCTATTTGAAGTAGTACATAAACTGCAATTTTGCCCTATACCAGCATCAATTCTTTTTTCCTATAAAACACTTGTTTTGGTGCAAATTCTGGGCCCAGTAGCAGTCAGAGTTCAGGGACCAAAATTTCGATATTTTCTGATAGCGCCAATCCATTCAGAATGGTCGATTCATACCCCTTAGAAACCCCGAAAGGGGCAAATAAGGCCCGGGAACGCGTAGTTTGCGAGATAAACGCGTTTAAAGTTTCAGCCTATTTGAAGTAGTACCTAAACTGCAATTTTGCCCTATACCGGCATCAATTCTTTTTACCTATAAAACACTTGTTTTGGTGCAAATTCTGGGCCCAGTAGCAGTCAGAGTTCAGGGACCAAAATTTCGATATTTTCTGATAGCGCCAATCGATTCAGAATGGTCGATTCATACCCCTTAGAAACCTCGAAAGGGGCAAATAAGGCCCGGGAACGCGTAGTTTGCGAGATAAACGCGTTTAAAATTTCAGCCTATTTGAAGTAGTACCTAAACTGCAATTGTGCCCTATACCAGCATCAATTCTTTTTACCTATAAAACACTTGTTTTGGTGCAAATTCTGGGCCAGTAGCAGTCAGAGTTCAGGGACCAAAATTTCGATATTTTCTGATAGCGCCAATCGATTCAGAATGGTCGATTCATACCAGGAACGCGTAGTTTGCGAGATAAACGCGTTTAAAATTTCAGCCTATTTGAAGTAGTACCTAAACTGCAATTGTGCCCTATACCAGCATCAATTCTTTTTACCTATAAAACACTTGTTTTGGTGCAAATTCTGGGCCCAGTAGCTGTCAGAGTTCAGCGACCAAGATTTCGATATTTTCTGATAGCGCCAATCGATTCAGAATGGTCGATTCATACCCCTTAGAAACCCCGAAAGGGGCAAATAAGGCCCGGTAACGAGTAGTTTGCGAGATAAACGCGTTTAAAGTTTCAACCTAATTGAAGTAGTACCTAACCGCAATTTTGCCCTATACCAGCATCAATTCTTTTTACCTATAAAACACTTGTTTTGGTGCAAATTCTGGGCCCAATAGCAGTCAGAGTTCAGGGACCGAAATTTCGATATTTTCTGATAGCGCCAATCGATTCAGAATGGTCAATTCATACCCCTTAGAAACCCCGAAAGGGGCAAATAAGGCCCGGGAACGCGTAGTTTGCGAGATAAACGCGTTTAAAGTTTCAGCCTATTTGAAGTAGTACCTAAACTGCAATTTTGCCCTATACCAGCATCAATTCTTTTTTCCTATAAAACACTTGTTTTGGTGCAAATTCGGGGCCCAGTAGCAGTCAGAGTTCAGGCACCAAAATTTCGATATTTTCTGATAGCGCCAATCGATTCAGAATGGTCGATTCATACCCTTTAGAAACCCCGAAAGGTGCAAATAAGGCCCGGGAACGCGTAGTTTGCGAGATAAACGCGTTTAAAGTTTCAGCCTATTTGAAGTAGTACAAAAACTGCAATTTTGCCCTATACCAACATCAATTCTTTTTTCCTATAAAACACTTGTTTTGGTGCAAATTCTGGGCCAGTAGCAGTCAGAGTTCAGGGACCAAAATTTCGATATTTTCTGATAGCGCCAATCGATTCAGAATGGTCGATTCATACCAGGAACGCGTAGTTTGCGAGATAAACGCGTTTAAAGTTTCAGCCTATTTGACGTAGTACCTAAACTGCAATTTTGCCCTATACCAGAGTCAATCATTTTACCTATAAAACACTTGTTTTGATGCAAATTCTGGGCCCAGTAGCAGTCAGAGTTCAGGGACCAAAATTTCGATATTTTCTGATAGCGCCAATCGATTCAGAATGGTCGATTCATACCCCTTAGAAACTCCGAAAGGGTCAAATAAGGCCCGGGAACGCGTAGTTTGCGAGATAAACGCGTTTAAAGTTTCAGCCTATTTGAAGTAGTACCTAAACTGCAATTTTGCCCTATACCAGCATCAATTCTTTTTACCTATAAAACACTTGTTTTGGTGCAAATTCTGGGCCCAATAGCAGTCAGAGTTCAGGGACCAAAATTTCGATATTTTCTGATAGCGCCAATCGATTCAGAATGGTCGATTCATACCCCTTAGAAACCCCGAAAGGGGCAAATAAGGCCCGGGAACGCGTAGTTTGCGAGATAAACGCGTTTAAAGTTTCAGCCTATTTGAAGTAGTACCTAAACTGCAATTTTGCCCTATACCGGCATCAATTCTTTTTACCTATAAAACACTTGTTTTGGTGCAAATTCTGGGCCCAGTAGCAGTCAGAGTTCAGGGACCAAAATTTCGATATTTTCTGATAGCGCCAATCGATTCAGAATGGTCGATTCATACCCCTTAGAAACCCCGATAGGGGCAAATAAGGCCCAGGAACGGGTAGTTTGCGAGATAAACGCGTTTAAAGTTTCAGCCTATTTGAAGTAGTACCTAAACTGCAATTTTGCCCTATACCAGCATCAATTCTTTTTACCTATAAAACACTTGTTTTGGTGCAAATTCTGGGCCCAGTAGCAGTCAGAGTTCAGGGACCAAAATTTCGATATTTTCTGATAGCGCCAATCGATTCAGAATGGTCGATTCATACCCTTTAGAAAACCCGAAAGGGGCAAATAAGGCCCGGGAACGCGTAGTTTGCGAGATAAACGCGTTTAAAGTTTCAGCCTATTTGAAGTAGTACCTAAACTGCAATTTTGCCCTATACCAGAATCAATTCTTTTTACCTATAAAACACTTGTTTTGGTGCAAATTCTGGGCCCAGTAGCAGTCAGAGTTCAGGGACCAAAATTTCGATATTTTCTGATAGCGCCAATCGATTCAGAATGGTCGATTCATACCCCTTAGAAACCCCGAAGGGGGCAATAAGGCCCGGGAACGCGTAGTTTGCGAGATAAACGCGTTTAAAGTTTCAGCCTATTTGAAATAGTACCTAAACTGCAATTTTGCCCTATACCAGAATCAATTCTTTTTACCTATAAAACACTTGTTTTGGTGCAAATTCTGGACCCAGTAGCAGTCAGAGTTCAGGGACCAAAACTTCGATATTTTCTGATAGCGCCAATCGATTCAGAATGGTCGATTCATACCCCTGAGAAACCCCGAAAGGGTCAAATAAGGCCCGGGAACGCGTAGTTTGCGAGATAAACGCGTTTAAAGTTTCAGCCTATTTGAAGTAGTACCTAAACTGCAATTTTGCCCTATACCAGCATTAATTCTTTTTACCTATAAAACACTTGTTTTGGTGCAAATTCTGGGCCCAATAGCAGTCAGAGTTCAGGGACCAAAATTTCGATATTTTCTGATAGCGCCAATCGATTCAGAATGGTGGATTCATACCCCTTAGAAACCCCGAAAGGGGCAAATAAGGCCCGGGAACGCGTACTTTGCGAGATAAACGCGTTTAAAGTTTCAACCTATTTGAAGTAGTACCTAAACTGCAATTTTTCCCTATACCAGCATCAATTCTTTTTACCTATAAAACACTTGTTTTGGTGCAAATTCTGGGCCCAATAGCAGTCAGAGTTCAGGGACCAAAATTTCGATATTTTCTGATAGCGCCAATCGATTCAGAATGGTCGATTCATACCCCTTAGAAACCCCGAAAGGGGCAAATAAGGCCCGGGAACGCGTAGTTTGCGAGATAAACGCGTTTAAAGTTTCAGCCTATTTGAAGTAGTACCTACACTGCAATTTTTCCCTATACCAGCATCAATTCTTTTTACTTATAAAACACTTGTTTTGGTGCAAATTCTGGGCCCAATAGCAGTCAGAGTTCAGGGACCAAAATTTCGATATTTTCTGATAGCGCCAATCGATTCAGAATGGTCGATTCATACCCCTTAGAAACCCCGAAAGGGGCAAATAAGGCCCGGGAACGCGTAGTTTGCGAGATAAACGCGTTTAAAGTTTCAGCCTATTTGAAGTAGTACCTAAACTGCAATTTTGCCCTATACCAGAATCAATACTTTTTACCTATAAAACACTTGTTTTGGTGCAAATTCTGGGCCCAGTAGCAGTCAGAGTTCAGGGACCAAAATTTCGATATTTTCTGATAGCGCCAATCGATTCAGAATGGTCGATTCATACCCCTTAGAAACCCCGAAAGGGGCAAATAAAGCCCAGGAACGGGTAGTTTGCGAGATAAACGCGTTTAAAGTTTCAGCCTATTTGAAGTAGTACCTAAACTGCAATTTTGCCCTATACCAGCATCAATTCTTTTTACCTATAAAACACTTGTTTTGGTGCAAATTCTGGGCCCAGTAGCAGTCAGAGTTCAGGGACCAAAATTTCGATATTTTCTGATAGCGCCAATCGATTCAGAATGGTCGATTCATACCCCTTAGAAACCCCGAAAGGGGCAAATAAGGCCCAGGAACGCGTAGTTTGCGAGATAAACGCGTTTAAAGTTTCAGCCTATTTGAAGTAGTACCTAAACTGCAATTTTGCCCTATACCAGCATCAATTCTTTTTACCTATAAAACACTTGTTTTGGTGCAAATTCTGGGCCCAGTAGCAGTCAGAGTTCAGGGACCAAAATTTCGATATTTTCTGATAGCGCCAATCGATTCAGAATGGTCGATTCATACCCCTTAGAAACCCCGATAGGGGCAAATAAGGCCCAGGAACGGGTAGTTTGCGAGATAAACGCGTTTAAAGTTTCAGCCTATTTGAAGTAGTACCTAAACTGCAATTTTGCCCTATACCAGCATCAATTCTTTTTACCTATAAAACACTTGTTTTGGTGCAAATTCTGGGCCCAGTAGCAGTCAGAGTTCAGGGACCAAAATTTCGATATTTTCTGATAGCGCCAATCGATTCAGAATGGTCGATTCATACCCCTTAGAAACCCCGAACGGGGCAAATAAGGCCCGGGAACGCGTAGTTTGCGAGATAAACACGTTTAAAGTTTCAGCCTATTTGACGTAGTACCTAAACTGCAATTTTGCCCTATACCAGAATCAATTCTTTTTACCTATAAAACACTTGTTTTGGTGCAAATTCTGGGCCCAGTAGCAGTCAGAGTTCAGGGACCAAAATTTCGATATTTTCTGATAGCGCCAATCGATTCAGAATGGTCGATTCATACCCCTTAGAAACCCCGACAGGGGCAAATAAGGCCCGGGAACGCGTAGTTTGCGAGATAAACGCGTTTAAAGTTTCAGCCTATTTGAAGTAGTACCTAAACTGCAATTTTGCCCTATACCAGCATCAATTCTTTTTACCTATAAAACACTTGTTTTGGTGCAAATTCTGGGCCCAGTAGCAGTCAGAGTTCAGGGACCAAAATTTCGATATTTTCTGATAGCGCCAATCGATTCAGAATGGTCGATTCATACCCCTTAGAAACCCCGACGGGGGCAAATAAGGCCCGGGAACGCGTACTTTGCGAGATAAACGCGTTTAAAGTTTCAGCCTATTTGAAGTAGTACCTAAACTGCAATTTTGCCCTATACCAGCATCAATTCTTTTTACCTATAAAACACTTGTTTTGGTGCAAATTCTGGGCCCAATAGCAGTCAGAGTTCAGGGACCAAAATTTCGATATTTTCTGATAGCGCCAATCGATTCAGAATGGTCGATTCATACACCTTAGAAACCCCGAAAGGGGCAAATAAGGCCCGGGAACGCGTAGTTTGCGAGATAAACGCGTTTAAAGTTTCAACCTATTTGAAGTAGTACCTAAACTGCAATTTTGCCCTATACCAGCATCAATTCTTTTTACCTATAGAACACTTGTTTTGGTGCAAATTCTGGGCCCAGTAGCAGTCAGAGTTCAGAGACCAAAATTTCGATATTTTCTGATAGCGCAAATTGATTCAGAATGGTCGATTCATACCCCTTAGAAACCCCGAACGGGGCAAATAAGGCCCGGGAACGCGTAGTTTGCGAGATAAACGCGTTTAAAGTTTCAACCTATTTGAAGTAGTACCTAAACTGCAATTTTGCCCTATACCAGCATCAATTCTTTTTACCTATAGAACACTTGTTTTGGTGCAAATTCTGGGCCCAGTAGCAGTCAGAGTTCAGAGACCAAAATTTCGATATTTTCTGATAGCGCCAATCGATTCAGAATGGTCGATTCATACCCCTTAGAAACCCCGACGGGGGCAAATAAGGCCCGGGAACGCGTACTTTGCGAGATAAACGCGTTTAAAGTTTCGGCCTATTTGACTTAGTAGCTAAACTGCAATTTTGCCCTATACCAGAATCAATTCTTTTTACCTATAAAACACTTGTTTTGGTGCAAATTCTGGGCCCAGTAGCAGTCAGAGTTCAGGGGCCAAAATTTCGATATTTTCTGATAGCGCCAATCGATTCAGAATGGTCGATTCATACCCCTTAGAAACCCCGAACGGGGCAAATAAGGCCCGGGAACGCGTAGTTTGCGAGATAAACGCGTTTAAAGTTTCAGCCTTTTTGACGTAGTACCTAAACTGCAATTTTGCCCTATACCAGAATCAATTCTTTTTACCTATAAAACACTTGTTTTGGTGCAAATTCTGGGCCCAGTAGCAGTCAGAGTTCAGGGACCAAAATTTCGATATTTTCTGATAGCGCCAATCGATTCAGAATGGTCGATTCATACCCCTTAGAAACACCGACAGGGGCAAATAAGGCCCAGGAACGCGTAGTTTGCGAGATAAACGCGTTTAAAGTTTCAGCCTATTTGAAGTAGTACCTAAACTGCAATTTTGCCCTATACCAGCATCAATTCTTTTTACCTATAAAACACTTGTTTTGGTGCAAATTCTGGGCCCAGTAGCAGTCAGAGTTCAGGGACCAAAATTTCGATATTTTCTGATAGCGCCAATCGATTCAGAATGGTCGATTCATACCCCTTAGAAACCCCGAAAGGGTCAAATAAGGCCCGGGAACGCGTAGTTTGCGAGATAAACGCGTTTAAAGTTTCAGCCTATTTGAAGTAGTACCTAAACTGCAATTTTGCCCTATACCAGCATCAATTCTTTTTACCTATAAAACACTTGTTTTGGTGCAAATTCTGGGCCCAATAGCAGTCAGAGTTCGGCGACCAAAATTTCGATATTTTCTGATAGCGCCAATCGATTCAGAATGGTCGATTCATACCCCTTAGAAACCCCGAAAGGGGCAAATAAGGCCCGGGAACGCGTAGTTTGCGAGATAAACGCGTTTAAAGTTTCAACCTATTTGAAGTAGTACCTAAACTGCAATTTTGCCCTATACCAGCAGCAATTCTTTTTACCTATAGAAAGAACACTTGTTTTGGTGCAAATTCTGGGCCCAGTAGCAGTCAGAGTTCAGGGACCAAAATTTCGATATTTTCTGATAGCGCCAATCGATTCAGAATGGTCGATTCATACCCCTTAGAAACCCCGACAGGGGCAAATAAGGCCCGGGAACGCGTAGTTTGCGAGATAAACGCGTTTAAAGTTTCAGCCTATTTGAAGTAGCCTAAACTGCAATTTTGCCCTATACCAGCATCAATTCTTTTTACCTATAAAACACTTGTTTTGGTGCAAATTCTGGGCCCAATAGCAGTCAGAGTTCAGCGACCAAAATTTCGATATTTTCTGATAGCGCCAATCGATTCAGAATGGTCGATTCATACCCCTTAGAAACCCCGAAAGGGGCAAATAAGGCCCGGGAACGCGTAGTTTGCGAGATAAACGCGTTTAAAGTTTCAGCCTATTTGAAGTAGTACCTAAACTGCAATTTTGCCCTATACCAGCAGCAATTCTTTTTACCTATAGAAAGAACACTTGTTTTGGTGCAAATTCTGGGCCCAGTAGCAGTCAGAGTTCAGGGACCAAAATTTCGATATTTTCTGATAGCGCCAATCGATTCAGAATGGTCGATTCATACCCCTTAGAAACCCCGACAGGGGCAAATAAGGCCCGGGAACGCGTAGTTTGCGAGATAAACGCGTTTAAAGTTTCAGCCTATTTGAAGTAGTAGCTAAACTGCAATTTTGCCCTATACCAGAATCAATACTTTTTACCTATAAAACACTTGTTTTGGTGCAAATTCTGGGCCCAATAGCAGTCAGAGTTCAGCGACCAAAATTTCGATATTTTCTGATAGCGCCAATCGATTCAGAATGGTCGATTCATACCCCTTAGAAACCCCGAAAGGGGCAAATAAGGCCCGGGAACGCGTAGTTTGCGAGATAAACGCGTTTAAAGTTTCAGCCTATTTGAAGTAGTACCTAAACTGCAATTTTGCCCTATACCAGCATCAATTCTTTTTACCTATAAAACACTTGTTTTGGTGCAAATTCTGGGCCCAATAGCAGTCAGAGTTCAGCGACCAAAATTTCGATATTTTCTGATAGCGCCAATCGATTCAGAATGGTCGATTCATACCCCTTAGAAACCCCGAAAGGGGCAAATAAGGCCCGGGAACGCGTAGTTTGCGAGATAAACGCGTTTAAAGTTTCAGCCTATTTGAAGTAGTACCTAAACTGCAATTTTGCCCTATACCAGCATCAATTCTTTTTACCTATAAAACACTTGTTTTGGTGCAAATTCTGGGCCCAATAGCAGTCAGAGTTCAGGGACCAAAATTTCGATATTTTCTGATAGCGCCAATCGATTCAGAATGGTCGATTCATACCCCTTAGAAACCCCGAAAGGGGCAAATAAGGCCCGGGAACGCGTAGTTTGCGAGATAAACGCGTTTAAAGTTTCAGCCTATTTGAAGTAGTAGCTAAACTGCAATTTTGCCCTATACCAGCATCAATACTTTTTACCTATAAAACACTTGTTTTGGTGCAAATTCTGGGCCCAGTAGCAGTCAGAGTTCAGGGACCAAAATTTCGATATTTTCTGATAGCGCCAATTGATTCAGAATGGTCGATTCATACCCCTTAGAAACCCCGACAGGGGCAAATAAGGCCCAGGTACGGGTAGTTTGCGAGATAAACGCGTTTAAAGTTTCAGCCTATTTGAAGTAGTACCTAAACTGCAATTTTGCCCTATACCAGCATCAATTCTTTTTACCTATAAAACACTTGTTTTGGTGCTAATTCTAATTTGATATTTTCTGATAGCGCCAATCGATTCAGAATGGTCGATTCATACCCCTTAGAAAACCCGAAAGGGGCAAATAAGGCCCGGGAACGCGTAGTTTGCGAGATAAACGCGTTTAAAGTTTCAGCCTATTTGAAGTAGTACCTAAACTGCAATTTTGCCCTACACCAGCATCAATTCTTTTTACGTATAAAACACTTGTTTTGGTGGAAATTCTGGGCCCAGTAGCAGTCAGAGTTCAGGGACCAAAATTTCGATATTTTCTGATAGCGCTAATCGATTCAGAATGGTCGATTCATACCCCTTTGAAGCCCCGAAAGGGGCAAATAAGGCCCGGGAACGCGTAGTTTGCGAGATAAACGCGCTTAAAGTTTCAGCCTATTTGAAGTAGTACCTAAACTGCAATTTTGCCCTATACCAGAATCAATTCTTTTTACCTATAAAACACTTGTTTTGGTACAAATTCTGGGCCCAGTAGCAGTCAGAGTTCAGGGACCAAAATTTCGATATTTTCTGATAGCGCCAATCGATTCAGAATGGTCGATTCATACCCCTTAGAAACCCCTAAAGGGTCAAATAAGGCCCGGGAACGCGTAGTTTGCGAGATAAACGCGTTTAAAGTTTCAGCCTATTTGAAGTAGTACCTAAACTGCAATTTTGCCCTATACCAGCACCAGTTCTTTTTAACTATAACACACTTGTTTTGGTGCAAATTCTGGGCCCAGTAGCAGTCAGAGTTCAGGGACCAAAATTTCGATATTTTCTGATAGCGCCAATCGATTCAGAATGGTCGATTCATACCCCTTAGAAACCCCGTAAGGTCAAATAAGGCCCGGGAACGCGTAGTTTGCGAGATAAACGCGTTTAAAGTTTCAGCCTATTTGAAGTAGTACCTAAACTGCAATTTTGCCCTATACCAGCACCAGTTATTTTTAACTATAAAACACTTGTTTTGGTGCAAATTCTGGGCCCAGTAGCAGTCAGAGTTCAGGGACCAAAATTTCGATATTTTCTGATAGCGCCAATCGATTCAGAATGGTCGATTCATACCCCTTAGAAGCCCCGAAAGGGGCAAATAAGGCCCGGGAACGCGTAGTTTGCGAGATAAACGCGTTTAAAGTTTCAGCCTATTTGAAGTAGTACCTAAACTGCAATTTTGCCCTATACCAGCATCAATTCTTTTTACCTATAAAACACTTGTTTTGGTGCAAATTCTGGGCCCAGTAGCAGTCAGAGTTCAGGGACCAAAATTTCGATATTTTCTGATAGCGCCAATCGATTCAGAGTGGTCGATTCATACCCCTTAGAAACCACGAAAGGGGCAAATAAGGCCCGGGAACGCGTAGTTTGCGAGATAAACGCGTTTAAAGTTTCAGCCTATTTGACGTAGTACCTAAACTGCAATTTTGCCCTATACCAGCATCAATTCTTTTTACCTATAAAACACTTGTTTTGGTGCAAATTCTGGGCCCAGTAGCAGTCAGAGTTCAGGGACCAAAATTTCGATATTTTCTGATAGCGCCAATCGATTCAGAATGGTCGATTCATACCCCTTAGAAACCCCGAACGGGGCAAATAAGGCTCGGGAACGCGTAGTTTGCGATATAAACGCGTTTAAAGTTTCAGCCTATTTGAAGTAGTACCTAAACTGCAATTTTGCCCTATACCAGCATCAATTCTTTTTCCCTATAGAACACTTGTTTTGGTGCAAATTCTGGGCCCAGTAGCAGTCAGAGTTCAGAGACCAAAATTTCGATATTTTCTGATAGCGCCAATCGATTCAGAATGGTCGATTCATACCCTTTAGAAACCCCGAAAGGGGCAAATAAGGCCCGGGAACGCGTAGTTTGCGAGATAAACGCGTTTAAAGTTTCAGCCTATTTGAAGTAGTACCTAAACTGCAATTTTGCCCTATACCAGCACCAGTTCTTTTTAACTATAAAACACTTGTTTTGGTGCAAATTCTGGGCCCAATAGCAGTCAGAGTTCAGGGACCAAAATTTCGATACTTTCTGATAGCGCCAATCGATTCAGAATGGTCGATTCATACCCCTTAGAAACCCCGAAAGGGGCAAATAAGGCCCGGGAACGCGTAGTTTGCGAGATAAACGCGTTTAAAGTTTCAACCTATTTGAAGTAGTACCTAAACTGCAATTTTGCCCTATACCAGCATCAATTCTTTTTACCTATAGAACACTTGTTTTGGTGCAAATTCTGGGCCCAGTAGCAGTCAGAGTTCAGGGACCAAAATTTCGATATTTTCTGATAGCGCCAATCGATTCAGAATGGTCGATTCATACCCCTTAGAAACCCCGAGAGGGGCAAATAAGGCCCGGGAACGCGTAGTTTGCGAGATAAACGCGTTTAAAGTTTCAACCTATTTGAAGTAGTACCTAAACTGCAATTTTGCCCTATACCAGCATCAATTCCTTTTACCTATAGAACACTTGTTTTGGTGCAAATTCTGGGCCCAGTAGCAGTCAGAGTTGAGGGACCAAAATTTCGATATTTTCTGATAGCGCCAATCGATTCAGAGTGGTCGATTCATACCCCTTAGAAACCACGGAAGGGGCAAATAAGGCCCGGGAACGCGTAGTTTGCGAGATAAACGCGTTTAAAGTTTCAGCCTGTTTGAAGTAGTAGCTAAACTGCAATTTTGCCCTATACCAGCATCAATTCTTTTTACCTATAAAACACTTGTTTTGGTGCAAATTCTGGTCCCAGTAGCAGTCAGAGTTCAGGGACCAAAATTTCGATATTTTCTGATAGCGCCAATCGATTCAGAATGGTCGATTCATACCCCTTAGAAACCCCGAAAGGGGCAAATAAGGCTCGGGAACGCGTAGTTTGCGAGATAAACGCGTTTAAAGTTTCAGCCTATTTGAAGTAGTACCTAAACTGCAATTTTGCCCTATACCAGCATCAATTCTTTTTCCCTATAGAACACTTGATTTGGTGCAAATTCTGGGCCCAGTAGCAGTCAGAGTTCAGAGACCAAAATTTCGATATTTTCTGATAGCGCCAATCGATTCAGAATGGTCGATTCATACCCTTTAGAAACCCCGAAAGGGGCAAATAAGGCCCGGGAACGCGTAGTTTGCGAGATAAACGCGTTTAAAGTTTCAGCCTATTTGAAGTAGTACCTAAATTGCAATTTTGCCCTATACCAACATCAATTCTTTTTACCTATAAAACACTTGTTTTGGTGCAAATTCTGGGCCCAGTAGCAGTCAGAGTTCAGGGACCAAAATTTCGATATTTTCTGATAGTGCCAATCGATTCAGAATGGTCGATTCATACCCCTTAGAAACCCCGAAAGGGGCAAATAAGGCCCGGGAACGCGTAGTTTGCGAGATAAACGCGTTTAAAGTTTCAACCTATTTGAAGTAGTACCTAAACTGCAATTTTGCCCTATACCAGCATCAATTCTTTTTACCTATAGAACACTTGTTTTGGTGCAAATTCTGGGCCCAGTAGCAGTCAGAGTTCAGAGACCAAAATTTCGATATTTTCTGATAGCGCCAATCGATTCAGAATGGTCGATTCATACCCCTTAGAAACCCCGAAAGGGGCAAATAAGGCCCGGGAACGCGTAGTTTGCGAGATAAACGCGTTTAAAGTTTCAGCCTATTTGAAGTAGTACCTAAACTGCAATTTTGCCCTATACCAGCATCAATTCTTTTTACCTATAAAACACTTGTTTTGGTGCAAATTCTGGGCCCAGTAGCAGTCAGAGTTCAGGGACAAAAATTTCGATATTTTCTGATAGCGCCAATCGATTCAGAGTGGTCGATTCATACCCCTTAGAAACCCCGAAAGGGGCAAATAAGGCCCGGGAACGCGTAGTTTGCGAGATAAACGCGTTTAAAGTTTCAGCCTATTTGAAGTAGTACCTAAACTGCAATTTTGCCCTATACCAGCATCAATTCTTTTTACCTATAAAACACTTGTTTTGGTGCAAATTCTGGGCCCAGTAGCAGTCAGAGTTCAGGGACCAAAATTTCGATATTTTCTGATAGTGCCAATCGATTCAGAATGGTCGATTCATACCCCTTAGAAACCCCGAAAGGGGAAAATAAGGCCCGGGAACGCGTAGTTTGCGAGACAAACGCGTTTAAAGTTTCAACCTATTTGAAGTAGTACCTAAACTGCAATTTTGCCCTATACCAGCATCAATTCTTTTTACCTATAGAACACTTGTTTTGGTGCAAATTCTGGGCACAGAGAGTAGAGTTGAGGGACCAAAATTTCGATATTTTCTGATAGCGCCAATCGATTCAGAATGGTCGATTCATACCCCTTAGAAACCACGAAAGGGGCAAATAAGGCCCGGGAACGCGTAGTTTGCGAGATAAACGCGTTTAAAGTTTCAGCCTGTTTGAAGTAGTAGCTAAACTGCAATTTTGCCCTACATCAGAATCAATTCTTTTTACCTATAAAACACTTGTTTTGGTGCAAATTCTGGGCCCAGTAGCAGTCAGAGTTCAGGGACCAAAATTTCGATATTTTCTGATAGTGCCAATCGATTCAGAATGGTCGATTCATACCCCTTAGAAACCCCGAAAGGGGCAAATAAGGCCCGGGAACGCGTAGTTTGCGAGATAAACGCGTTTAAAGTTTCAACCTATTTGAAGTAGTACCTAAACTGCAATTTTGCCCTATACCAGCATCAATTCTTTTTACCTATAGAACACTTGTTTTGGTGCAAATTCTGGGCCCAGTAGCAGTCAGAGTTCAGAGACCAAAATTTCGATATTTTCTGATAGCGCCAATCGATTCAGAATGGTCGATTCATACCCCTTAGAAACCCCGAAAGGGGCAAATAAGGCCCGGGAACGCGTAGTTTGCGAGATAAACGCGTTTAAAGTTTCAGCCTATTTGAAGTAGTACCTAAACTGCAATTTTGCCCTATACCAGCATCAATTCTTTTTACCTATAGAACACTTGTTTTGGTGCAAATTCTGGGCCCAGTAGCAATCAGAGTTCAGGGACCAAAATTTCGATATTTTCTGATAGTGCCAATCGATTCAGAATGGTCGATTCATACCCCTTAGAAACCCCGAAAGGGGCAAATAAGGCCCGGGAACGCGTAGTTTGCGAGATAAACGCGTTTAAAGTTTCAACCTATTTGAAGTAGTACCTAAACTGCAATTTTGCCCTATACCAGCATCAATTCTTTTTACCTATAGAACACTTGTTTTGGTGCAAATTCTGGGCCCAGTAGCAGTCAGAGTTCAGAGACCAAAATTTCGATATTTTCTGATAGCGCCAATCGATTCAGAATGGTCGATTCATACCCCTTAGAAACACCGAAAGGGGCAAATAAGGCCCGGGAACGCGTAGTTTGCGAGATAAACGCGTTTAAAGTTTCAGCCTATTTGAAGTAGTACCTAAACTGCAATTTTGCCCTATACCAGCATCAATTCTTTTTACCTATAAAACACTTGTTTTGGTGCAAATTCTGTGCCCAGTAGCAGTCAGAGTTCAGGGACCAAAATTTCGATATTTTCTGATAGCGCCAATCGATTCAGAATGGTCGATTCATACCCGTTAGAAACCCCGAAAGGGGCAAATAAGGCCCGGGAACGCGTAGTTTGCGAGATAAACGCGTTTAAAGTTTCAGCCTATTTGAAGTAGTACCTAAACTGCAATTTTGCCCTATACCAGCATCAATTCTTTTTACCTATAAAACACTTGTTTTGGTGCAGATTCTGGGCCCAGTAGCAGTCAGAGTTCCGGGACCAAAATTTCGATATTTTCTGATAGTGCCAATCGATTCAGAATGGTCGATTCATACCCCTTAGAAACCCCGTAAGGGGCAAATAAGGCCCGGGAACGCGTAGTTTGCGAGACAAACGCGTTTAAAGTTTCAACCTATTTGAAGTAGTACCTAAACTGCAATTTTGCCCTATACCAGCATCAATTCTTTTTACCTATAGAACACTTGTTTTGGTGCAAATACTGGGCCCAGTAGCAGTCAGAGTTCAGAGACCAAAAATTCGATATTTTCTGATAGCGCCAATCGATTCAGAATGGTCGATTCATACCCCTTAGAAACCCCGACAGGGGCAAATAAGGCCCGGGAACGCGTAGTTTGCGAGATAAACGCGTTTAAAGTTTCAGCCTATTTGAAGTAGTACCTAAACTGCAATTTTGTCCTATACCAGCATCAATTCTTTTTACCTATAAAACACTTGTTTTGGTGCAAATTCTGGGCCCAGTAGCAGACAGAATTCAGGGACCAACATTTCGATATTTTCTGATAGCGCCAATCGATTTAGAATGGTCGATTCATACCCCTTAGAAACCCCGAAAGGGGCAAATAAGGCCCGGGAACGCGTAGTTTGCGAGATAAACGCGTTTAAAGTTTCAGCCTATTTGAAGTAGTACCTAAACTGCAATTTTGCCCTATACCAGCATCAATTCTTTTTACCTATAAAACACTTGTTTTGGTGCAAATTCTGGGCCCAGTAGCAGTCAGAGTTCAGGGACCAAAATTTCGATATTTTCTGATAGCGCCAATCGATTCAGAATGGTCGATTCATACCCCTTAGAAACCCCGAAAGGGGCAAATGAGGCCCGGGAACGCGTAGTTTGCGAGATAAACGCGTTTAAAGTTTCAGCCTATTTGAAGTAGTACCTAAACCGCAATTTTGCCCTATACCAGCGTCAATTCTTTTTACCTATAAAACGCTTGTTTTGGTGCAAATTCTGGGCCCAGTAGCAGTCAGAGTTCAGGGACTAAAATTTCGATATTTTCTGATAGCGCCAATCGATTCAGAATGGTCGACTCAAACCCCTTAGAAACCCCGAATGGGGCAAATAAGGCCCGGGAACGCGTAGTTTGCGAGACAAACGCGTTTAAAGTTTCAGCCTATTTGAAGTAGTACCTAAACTGCAATTTTGCCCTATACCAGCATCAATTCTTTTTACCTATAAAACACTTGTTTTGGTGCAAATTCTGGGCCCAGTAGCAGTCAGAGTTCAGGGACCAAAATTTCGATATTTTCTGATAGCGCCAATCGATTCATAATGGTTGATTCATACCCCTTAGAAACCCCGAAAGGGGCAAATAAGGCCCGGGAACGCGTAGTTTGCGAGATAAACGCGTTTAAAGTTTCAGCCTATTTGAAGTAGTACCTAAACTGCAATTTTGCCCTATACCAGCATCAATTCTTTTTACCTATAAAACACTTGTTTTGGTGCAAATTCTGGGCCCAGTAGCAGTCAGAGTTCAGGGACCAAAATTTCGATATTTTCTGATAGCGCCAATCGATTCAGAATGGTCGATTCATACCCCTTAGAAACCCCGAAAGGGGCAAATAAGGCCCGGGAACGCGTAGTTTGCGAGATAAACGCGTTTAAAGTTTCAGCCTATTTGAAGTAGTACATAAACTGCAATTTTGCCCTTTACCAGCATCAATTCTTTTTACCTATAAAACACTTGTTTTGGTGCAAATTCTGGGCCCAGTAGCAGTCAGAGTTCAGGGACCAAAATTTCGATATTTTCTGATAGCGCCAATCGATTCAGAATGGTCGATTCATACCCCTTAGAAACCTCGAAAGGGGCAAATTAGGCCCGGGAACGCGTAGTTTGCGAGATAAACGCGTTTAAAGTTTCAGCCTATTTGAAGTAGTACCTAAACCGCAATTTTGCCCTATACCAGCGTCAATTCTTTTTACCTATAAAACGCTTGTTTTGGTGCAAATTCTGGGCCCAGTAGCAGTCAGAGTTCAGGGACCAAAATTTCGATATTTTCTGATAGCGCCAATCGATTCAGAATGGTCGACTCAAACCCCTTAGAAACCCCAAAGGGGGAAAAAAAGGCCCGGGAACGCGTAGTTTGCGAGATAAACGCGTGTAAAGTTTCAGCCTATTTGAAGTAGTACCTAAACTGCAATTTTGCCCTATACCAGCATCAATTCTTTTTACCTATAAAACACTTGTTTTGGTGCAAATTCTGGGCCCAGTAGCAGTCAGAGTTCAGGGACCAAAATTTCGATATTTTCTGATAGCGCCAATCGATTCAGAATGGTCGATTCATACCCCTTAGAAACCCCGAAGGGGGCAAATAAGGCCCGGGAACGCGTAGTTTGCGAGATAAACGCGTTTAAAGTTTCAGCCTATTTGAAGTAGTACCTAAACTGCAATTTTGCCCTATACCAGCATCAATTCTTTTTTCCTATAAAACACTTGTTTTGGTGCACATTCTGGGCCCAGCAGCAGTCAGAATTCAGGGACCAAAATTTCGATATTTTCTGATAGCGCCAATCGATTCAGAATGGTCGATTCATACCCCTTAGAAACCCCGACAGGGGCAAATAAGGCCCTGGAACGCGTAGTTTGCGGGATAAACGCGTTTAAAGTTTCAGCCTATTTGAAGTAGTACTTAAACTGCAATTTTGCCCTATACCAGCATCAATTCTTTTTACCCATAAAACACTTGTTTTGGTGCAAATTCTGGGCCCAGCAGCAGTCAGAGTCCAGGGACCAAAATTTCGATATTTTTTGATAGCGCCAATCAATTCAGAATGGTCGATTCATACCCCTTAGAAACCCCGAAAGGGGCAAATAAGGCCCTGGAACGCGTAGTTTGTGGGATAAACGCGTTTAAAGTTTCAGCATATTTGAAGTAGTACTTAAACTGCAATTTTGCTAGGGAATAGGTACCAGCATCAATTCTTTTTACCTATAAAACACTTGTTTTGGTGCAAATTCTGGGCCCAGTAGCAGCCAGAGTTCAGGGAAAATAATTTCGATATTTTCTGATAGCGCCAATCGATTCAGAATGGTCGATTCATACCCCTTAGCACCCCCGAAAGGGGCAAATAAGGCCCGGGAACGCGTAGTTTGCGAGATAAACGCGTTTAAAGTTTCAGCCTATTTGAAGTAGTACCTAAACTGCAATTTTGCCCTATACCAGCATCAATTCTTTTTTCCTATAAAACACTTGTTTTGGTGCAAATTCTGGGCCCAGTAGCAGTCAGAGTTCAGGGACCAAAATTTCGATATTTTCTGATAGCGCCAATCGATTCAGAATGGTCGATTCATACCCCTTAGAAACCCCGAAAGGGGCAAATAAGGCCCGGGAACGCGTAGTTTGCGAGATAAACGCGTTTAAAGTTTCAGCCTATTTGAAGTAGTACCTAAACTGCAATTTTGCCCTATACCAGCATCAATTCATTTTACCTATAAAACACTTGTTTTGGTGCAAATTCTGGGCCCAGTAGCAGTCAGAGTTCAGGGACCAAAATTTCGATATTTTCTGATAGCGCCAACCGATTCAGAGTGGTCGATTCATACCCCTTAGAAACCCCGAAAGGGGCAAATAAGGCCAGGGAACGCGTAGTTTGCGAGATAAACGCGTTTAAAGTTTCAGCCTATTTGAAGTAGTACATAAACTGCAATTTTGCCCTATACCAGCATCAATTCTTTTTACCTATAAAACACTTGTTTTGGTGCGAATTCTGGGCCCAGTAGCAGTCAGAGTTCAGGGACCAAAATTTCGATATTTTCTGATGGCGCCAATCGATTCAGAATGGTCGATTCATACCCGTTAGAAACTCCGAAAGGGGCAAATAAAGACCGGGAACGCGTAGTTTGCGAGATAAACGCGTTTAAAGTTTCAGCCTATTTGAAGTAGTACCTAAACTGCAATTTTGCCCTATACCAGCATCAATTCTTTTTACCTATAAAACACTTGTTTTGGTGCAAATTCTGGGCCCAGTAGCAGTCAGAGTTCAGGGACCAAAATATCGATATTTTCTGATAGCGCCAATCGATTCAGAATGGTCGATTCATACCCCTTAGAAACCCCGAAAGGGGCAAATAAGGCCCGGGAACGCGTAGTTTGCGAGATAAAGGCGTTTAAAATTTCAGCCTATTTGAAGTAGTACCTAAACTGCATCAATTCTTTTTACCCATAAAACACTTGTTTTGGTGCAAATTCTGGGCCCAGTAGCAGTCAGAGTTCAGGGACCAAAATTTCGATATTTTCTGATAGCGCCAATCGATTCAGAATGGTCGATTCATACTCCTTAGAACCCCCGAAAGGGGCAAATAAGGCCCGCGAACGCGTAGTTTGCGAGATAAACGCGTTTAAAGTTTCAGCCTATTTGAAGTAGTACCTAAACTGCAATTTTGCCCTATACCAGCATCAATTCTTTTTACCCATAAAACACTTGTTTTGGTGCAAATTCTGGGCCCAGCAGCAGTCAGAGTTCAGGGACCAATATTTCGATATTTTTTGATAGCGCCAATCGATTCAGAATGGTCGATTCATACCCAAATAAGGCCCGGGAACGCGTAGTTTGTGAGATAAACGCGTTTAAAGTTTCAGCCTATTTGAAGTAGTACCTAAACTGCAATTTTGCCCTATACCAGCATCAATTCTTTTTACCTATAAAACACTTGTTTTGGTGCAAATTCTGGGCCCAGTAGCAGTCAGAGTTCAGGGACCAAAATTGCGATATTTGCTGATAGCGCCAATCGATTCAGAATGGTCGATTCATACCCCTTAGAAACCCCGAAAGGGGCAAATAAGGCCCGGGAACGCGTAGTTTGCGAGATTAACGCGTTTAAAGTTTCAGCCTATTTGAAGTAGTACCTAAACTGCAATTTTGCCCTATACCAGCATCAATTCTTTTTACCCATAAAACACTTGTTTTGGTGCAAATTCTGGGCCCAGCAGCAGTCAGAGTTCAGGGACCAAAATTTCGATATTTTTTGATAGCGCCAATCGATTCAGAACGGGAACGCGTAGTTTGCGAGATAAACGCGTTTAAAGTTTCAGCCTATTTGAAGTAGTACCTAAACTGCAATTTTCTCTATACCAGCATCAATTCTTTTTACCTATAAAACACTTGTTTTGGTGCAAATTCTGGGCCCAGTAGCAGTCAGAGTTCAGGGACCAAAATTTCGATATTTTCTGATAGCGCCAATCGATTCAGAATGGTCGATTCATACCCCTTAGAAACCCCGAAAGGGGCAAATAAGGCCCGGGAACGCGTAGTTTGCGAGATAAACGCGTTTAAAGTTTCAGCCTATTTGAAGTAGTACATAAACTGCAATTTTGCCCTATACCAGCATCAATTCTTTTTACCTATAAAACACTTGTTTTGGTGCAAATTCTGGGCCCAGTAGCAGTCAGAATTCAGGGACCAAATTTTCGATATTTTCTGATAGCGCCAATCGATTCAGAATGGTCGATTCATACCCCTTAGAAACCCCGAAAGGGGCAAATAAGGCCCGGGAACGCGTAGTTTGCGAGATAAACGCGTTTAAAGTTTCAGCCTATTTGAAGTAGTACCTAAACTGCAATTTTGCCCTATACCAGCATCAATTCTTTTTACCTATAAAACACTTGTTTTGGTGCAAATTCTGGGCCCAGTAGCAGTCAGAGTTCAGGGACCAAAATTTCGATATTTTCTGATAGCGCCAATCGATTCAGAATGGTCGATTCATACCCCTTAGAAACCCCGAAAGGGGCAAATAAGGCCCGGGAACGCGTAGCTTGCGAGATAAAGGCGTTTAAAATTTCAGCCTATTTGAAGTAGTACCTAAACTGCATCAATTCTTTTTACCCATAAAACACTTGTTTTGGTGCAAATTCTGGGCCCAGTAGCAGTCAGAGTTCAGGGACCAAAATTTCGATATTTTCTGATAGCGCCAATCGATTCAGAATGGTCGATTCATACTCCTTAGAACCGCCGAAAGGGGCAAATAAGGCCCGGGAACGCGTAGTTTGCGAGATAAACGCGTTTAAAGTTTCAGCCTATTTGAAGTAGTACCTAAACTGCAATTTTGCCCTATACCAGCATCAATTCTTTTTACCCATAAAACACTTGTTTTGGTGCAAATTCTGGGCCCAGCAGCAGTCAGAGTTCAGGGACCAATATTTCGATATTTTTTGATAGCGCCAATCGATTCAGAATGGTCGATTCATACCCCTTAGAAACCCCGATAGGGGCAAATAAGGCCCGGGAACGCGTAGTTTGTGAGATAAACGCGTTTAAAGTTTCAGCCTATTTGAAGTAGTACCTAAACTGCAATTTTGCCCTATACCAGCATCAATTCTTTTTACCTATAAAACACTTGTTTTGGTGCAAATTCTGGGCCCAGTAGCAGTCAGAGTTCAGGGACCAAAATTGCGATATTTGCTGATAGCGCCAATCGATTCAGAATGGTCGATTCATACCCCTTAGAAACCCCGAAAGGGGCAAACAAGGCCCGGGAACGCGTAGTTTGCGAGATAAATGCGTTTAAAGTTTCAGCCTATTTGAAGTAGTACCTCAACTGCAATTTTGCCCTATACCAGCATCAATTCTTTTTACCTATAAAACACTTGTTTTGGTGCAAATTCTGGGCCCAGTAGCAGTCAGAGTTCAGGGACCAAAATTTCGATATTTTCTGATAGCGCCAATCGATTCAGAATGGTCGATTCATACCCCTTAGAAACACCGAAAGGGGCAAATAAGGCCCGGGAACGCGTAGTTTGCGAGATTAACGCGTTTAAAGTTTCAGCCTATTTGAAGTAGTACCTAAACTGCAATTTTGCCCTATACCAGCATCAATTCTTTTTACCCATAAAACACTTGTTTTGGTGCAAATTCTGGGCCCAGCAGCAGTCAGAGTTCAGGGACCAAAATTTCGATATTTTTTGATAGCGCCAATCGATTCAGAACGGGAACGCGTAGTTTGCGAGATAAACGCGTTTAAAGTTTCAGCCTATTTGAAGTAGTACCTAAACTGCAATTTTGCTCTATACCAGCATCAATTCTTTTTACCTATAAAACACTTGTTTTGGTGCAAATTCTGGGACCAGTAGCAGTCAGAGTTCAGGGACCAAAATTTCGATATTTTCTGATAGCGCCAATCGATTCAGAATGGTCGATTCATACCCCTTAGAAACCCCGAAAGGGGCAAATAAGGCCCGGGAACGCGTAGTTTGCGAGATAAACGCGTTTAAAGTTTCAGCCTATTTGAAGTAGTACATAAACTACAATTTTGCCCTATACCAGCATCAATTCTTTTTACCTATAAAACACTTGTTTTGGTGCGAATTCTTGGCCCCGAAAGGGGCTAATAAGGCCCGGGAACGCGTAGTTTGCGAGATAAACGCGTTTAAAGTTTCAGCCTATTTGAAGTAGTACATAAACTGCAATTTTGCCCTATACCAGCATCAATTCTTTTTACCTATAAAACACTTGTTTTGGTGCGAATTCTTGGCCCAGTAGCAGTCAGAGTTCAGGGACCAAAATTTCGATATTTTCTGATGGCGCCAATCGATTCAGAATGGTCGATTCATACCCCTTAGAAACCCCGAAAGGGGCAAATAAGGCCCGGGAATGCGCAGTTTGCGAGATAAACGCGTTTAAAGTTTCAGCCTATTTGAAGTAGTACCTAAACTACAATTTTGCCCTATACCAGCATCAATTCTTTTTACCTATAAAACACTTGTTTTGGTGCAAATTCTGGGCCCAGTAGCAGTCAGAGTTCAGGGACCAAAATTTCGATATTTTCTGATAGCGCCAATCGATTCAGAATGGTCGATTCATACCCCTTAGAAACCCCGACGGCCGACGGGGGCAAATAAGGCCCGGGAACGCGTAGTTTGCGAGATAAACGCGTTTAAAGTTTCAGCCTATTTGAAGTAGTACATAAAGTGCAATTTTGCCCTATACCAGCATCAATTCTTTTTACCTATAAAACACTTGTTTTGGTGCGAATTCTGGGCCCAGTAGCAGTCAGAGTTCAGGGACCAAAATTTCGATATTTTCTGATAGCGCCAATCGATTCAGAACGGTCGATTCAATCCCCTTAGAAATCCCGAAAGGGGCAAATAAGGCCCGGGAACGCGTAGTTTGCGAGATAAACGCGTTTAAAGTTTCAGCCTATTTGAAGTAGTACCTAAACTGCAATTTTGCTCTATACCAGCATCAATTCTTTTTACCTATAAAACACTTGTTTTGGTGCAAATTCTGGGCCCAGTAGCAGTCAGAGTTCAGCCTATTTGAAGTAGTACCTAAACTGCATCAATTCTTTTTACCCATAAAACACTTGTTTTGGTGCAAATTCTGGGCCCAGTAGCAGTCAGAGTTCAGGGACCAAAATTTCGATATTTTCTGATAGCGCCAATCGATTCAGAATGGTCGATTCATACTCCTTAGAACCGCCGAAAGGGGCAAATAAGGCCCGGGAACGCGTAGTTTGCGAGATAAACGCGTTTAAAGTTTCAGCCTATTTGAAGTAGTACCTAAACTGCAATTTTGCCCTATACCAGCATCAATTCTTTTTACCCATAAAACACTTGTTTTGGTGCAAATTCTGGGCCCAGCAGCAGTCAGAGTTCAGGGACCAATATTTCGATATTTTTTGATAGCGCCAATCGATTCGGAATGGTCGATTCATACCCCTTAGAAACCCCGATAGGGGCAAATAAGGCCCGGGAACGCGTAGTTTGCGAGATAAACGCGTTTAAAGTTTCAGCCTATTTGAAGTAGTACCTCAACTGCAATTTTGCCCTATACCAGCATCAATTCTTTTTACCTATAAAACACTTGTTTTGGTGCAAATTCTGGGCCCAGTAGCAGTCAGAGTTCAGGGACCAAAATTTCGATATTTTCTGATAGCGCCAATCGATTCAGAATGGTCGATTCATACCCCTTAGAAACACCGAAAGGGGCAAATAAGGCCCGGGAACGCGTAGTTTGCGAGATTAACGCGTTTAAAGTTTCAGCCTATTTGAAGTAGTACCTAAACTGCAATTTTGCCCTATACCAGCATCAATTCTTTTTACCCATAAAACACTTGTTTTGGTGCAAATTCTGGGCCCAGCAGCAGTCAGAGTTCAGGGACCAAAATTTCGATATTTTTTGATAGCGCCAATCGATTCAGAACGGGAACGCGTAGTTTGCGAGATAAACGCGTTTAAAGTTTCAGCCTATTTGAAGTAGTACCTAAACTGCAATTTTGCTCTATACCAGCATCAATTCTTTTTACCTATAAAACACTTGTTTTGGTGCAAATTCTGGGACCAGTAGCAGTCAGAGTTCAGGGACCAAAATTTCGATATTTTCTGATAGCGCCAATCGATTCAGAATGGTCGATTCATACCCCTTAGAAACCCCGAAAGGGGCAAATAAGGCCCGGGAACGCGTAGTTTGCGAGATAAACGCGTTTAAAGTTTCAGCCTATTTGAAGTAGTACATAAACTGCAATTTTGCCCTATACCAGCATCAATTCTTTTTACCTATAAAACACTTGTTTTGGTGCGAATTCTTGGCCCCGAAAGGGGCAAATAAGGCCCGGGAACGCGTAGTTTGCGAGATAAACGTTTAAAGTTTCAGCCTATTTGAAGTAGTACATAAACTGCAATTTTGCCCTATACCAGCATCAATTCTTTTTACCTATAAAACACTTGTTTTGGTGCGAATTCTTGGCCCAGTAGCAGTCAGAGTTCAGGGACCAAAATTTCGATATTTTCTGATGGCGCCAATCGATTCAGAATGGTCGATTCATACCCCTTAGAAACCCCGAAAGGGGCAAATAAGGCCCGGGAATGCGCAGTTTGCGAGATAAACGCGTTTAAAGTTTCAGCCTATTTGAAGTAGTACCTAAACTACAATTTTGCCCTATACCAGCATCAATTCTTTTTACCTATAAAACACTTGTTTTGGTGCAAATTCTGGGCCCAGTAGCAGTCAGAGTTCAGGGACCAAAATTTCGATATTTTCTGATAGCGCCAATCGATTCAGAATGGTCGATTCATACCCCTTAGAAACCCCGACGGGGGCAAATAAGGCCCGGGAACGCGTAGTTTGCGAGATAAACGCGTTTAAAGTTTCAGCCTATTTGAAGTAGTACATAAAGTGCAATTTTGCCCTATACCAGCATCAATTCTTTTTACCTATAAAACACTTGTTTTGGTGCGAATTCTGGGCCCAGTAGCAGTCAGAGTTCAGGGACCAAAATGTCGATATTTTCTGATAGCGCCAATCGATTCAGAACGGTCGATTCAATCCCCTTAGAAATCCCGAAAGGGGCAAATAAGGCCCGGGAACGCGTAGTTTGCGAGATAAACGCGTTTAAAGTTTCAGCCTATTTGAAGTAGTACCTAAACTGCAATTTTGCTCTATACCAGCATCAATTTTTTTTACCTATAAAACACTTGTTTTGGTGCAAATTCTGGGCCCAGTAGCAGTCAGAGTTCAGGGACCAAAATTTCGATATTTTCTGATAGCGCCAATCGATTCAGAATGGCCGATTCATACCCCTTAGAAACCCCGAAAGAGGCAAATAAGGCCCGGGAACGCGTAGTTTGCGAGATAAACGCGTTTAAAGTTTCAGCCTATTTGAAGTAGTACCTAAACTGCAATTTTGCCCTATACCAGCATCATGCTTTTTACCTATAAAACACTTGTTTTGGTGCAAATTCTGGGCCCAGTAGCAGTCAGAGTTCAGGGACCAAAATTTCGATATTTTCTGATAGCGCCAATCGATTCTGAATGGTATACCAGCATCATGCTTTTTACCTATAAAACACTTGTTTTGGTGCAAATTCTGGGCCCAGTAGCAGTCAGAGTTCAGGGACCAAAATTTCGATATTTTCTGATAGCGCCAATCGATTCAGAATGGGCGATTCATACCGCTTAGAAACCCCGAATGGGGCAAATAAGGCCCGGGAACGCGTAGTTTGCGAGATAAAAGCGTTTAAAGTTTCAGCCTATTTGAAGTAGTACCTAAACTGCAATTTTGCCCTATACCAGCATCAATTCTTTTTACCTATAAAACACTTGTTTTGGTGCAAATTCTGGGCCCAGTAGCAGTCAGAGTTCAGGGACCAAAATTTCGATATTTTCTGATAGCGTCAATCGATTCAGAATGGTCGATACATACCCCTTAGAAACCCCGACAGGGGCAAATAAGGCCCGGGAACGCGTAGTTTGCGAGATAAACGCGTTTAAAGTTTCAGCCTATTTAAAGTAGTACCTAAACTGCGATTTTGCCCTATACCTGCATCAATGCTTTTTACCTATAAAACACTTGTTTTGGTGCAAATTCTGGTCCCAGTAGCAGTCAGAGTTCAGGGACCGAAATTTCGATATTTTCTGATAGCGCCAATCGATTCAGAATGGCCGATTCATACCCCTTAGAAACCCCGAAAGAAGCAAATAAGGCCCGGGAACGCGTAGTTTGCGAGATAAAAGCGTTTAAGGTTTCAGCCTATTTGAAGTAGTACCTAAACTGCAATTTTGCCCTATTCCAGCATCAATTCTTTTTACCTATAAAACACTTGTTTTGGTGCAAATTCTGGTCCCAGTAGCAGTCAGAGTTCAGGGACCGAAATTTCGATATTTTCTGCTAGCGCCAATCGATTCAGAATGGTCGATTCATACCCCTTAGAAACCCCGAAAGGGGCAAATAAGGCCCGGGAACGCGTAGTTTGCGAGATAAACGCGTTTAAAGTTTCAGCCTATTTCAAGTAGTACCTAAACTGCAATTTTGCCCTATACCAGGATCAATTCTTTTTACCTACAAAACACTTGTTTTGGTGCAAATTCTGGGCCCAGTAGCAGTCAGAGTTCAGGGACCAAAATTTCGATATTTTCTGATAGCGCCAATCGATTCAGAATGGTCGATTCATACCCCTTAGAAACCCCGACATGGGCAAATAAGGCCCGGGAACGCGTAGTTTGCGAGATAAACGCGTTTAAAGTTTCAGCCTATTTGAAGTAGTACCCAAACTGCAATTTTGCCCTATACCAGCATCAATTATTTTTACCTATAAATCACTTGTTTTGGTGCAAATTCTGGGCCCAGTAGCAGTCAGAGTTCAGGGACCAAAATTTCGATATTTTCTGATAGCGCCAATCGATTCAGAATGGTCGATCCATACCCCTTAGCAACCCCGAAAGGGGCAAATAAGGCCCGGGAACGCGTAGTTTGCGAGATAAACGCGTTTAAAGTTTCACCCTATTTGAAGTAGTACCTAAACTGCAATTTTGCCCTATACCAGAATCAATTCTTTTTACCTATAAAACACTTGTTTTGGTGCAAATTCTGGGCCCAGTAGCAGTCAGAGTTCAGGGACCAAAATTTCGATATTTTCTGATAGCGCCAATCGATTCAGAATGGTCAATTCATACCCCTTAGAAACCCCGACAGGGGCAAATAAGGCCCGGGAACGCGTAGTTTGCGAGATAAACGCGTTTAAAGTTTCAGCCTATTTGAAGTAGTACCTAAACTGCAATTTTGCCCTATACCAGCATCAATTCTTTTTACCTATAAAACACTTGTTTTGGTGCAAATTCTGGGCCCAGTAGCAGACAGAGTTCAGGGACCAAAATTTCGATATTTTCTGATAGCGCCAATCGATTCAGAATGGTCGATTCATACCCGTTAGCAACCCCGAAAGGGGCAAATAAGGCCCGGGAACTCGTAGTTTGCGAGATAAACGCGTTTAAAGTTTCAGCCTATATTTGAAGTAGTACCCAAACTGCAATTTTGCCCTATACCAGCATCAATTCTCTTTACCTACAAAACACTTGTTTTGGTGCAAATTCTTGGCCCAGTAGCAGTCAGAGTTCAGGGACCAAAATTTCGATATTTTCTGATAGCGCCAATCGATTCAGAATGGTCGATTCATACCCCTTAGAAACCCCGAAAGGGGCAAATAAGGCCCGGGAACGCGTAGTTTGCGAGATAAACGCGTTTAAAGTTTCAGCCTATTTGAGTAGTTCCTAAACTGCAATTTTGCCCTACACCAGCATCAATTCTTTTTACCTATAAAACACTTGTTTTGGTGCAAATTCTGGGCCCAGTAGCAGTCAGAGTTCAGGGACCAAAATTTCGATATTTTCTGATAGCGCCAATCGATTCAGAATGGTCGATTCATACCCCTTAGAAACCTCGAAAGGGGCAAATAAGGCCCGGGAACGCGTAGTTTGCGAGATAAACGCGTTTAAAGTTTCACCCTATTTGAAGTAGTACCTAAACTGCAATTTTGCCCTATACCAGAATCAATTCTTTTTACCTATAAAACACTTGTTTTGGTGCAAATTCTGGGCCCAGTAGCAGTCAGAGTTCAGGGACCAAAATTTCGATATTTTCTGATAGCGCCAATCGATTCAGAATGGTCGATTCATACCCCTTAGAAACCCCGACAGGGGCAAATAAGGCCCGGGAACGCGTAGTTTGCGAGATAAACGCGTTTAAAGTTTCAGCCTATATTTGAAGTAGTACCCAAACTGCAATTTTGCCTTATACCAGCATCAATTCTTTTTACCTATAAAACACTTGTTTTGGTGCAAATTCTGGGCCCAGTAGCAGTCAGAGTTCAGGGACCAAAATTTCGATATTTTCTGATAGCGCCAATCGATTCAGAATGGTCGATTCATACCCCTTAGAAACCCCGAAAGGGGCAAATAAGGCCCGGGAACGCGTAGTTTGAGAGATAAACGCGTTTAAAGTTTCAGCCTATTTGAAGTAGTACCTAAACTGCAATTTTGCCCTATACCAGCATCAATTCTTTTTACCTATAAAACACTTGTTTTGGTGCAAATTCTGGGCCCAGTAGCAGTCAGAGATCAGGGACCAAAATTGCGATATTTTCTGATAGCGCCAATCGATTCAGAATGGTCGATTCATACCCCTTAGAAACCCCGAAACGGAGAATAAGGCCCGGAAATGCGTAGTTTGCGAGATAAACGCGTTTAAAGTTTCAGCCTATTTGAGGTAGTACCTAAACTGCAATTTTGCCCTATACCAGCATCAATTCTTTTTACCTATAAAACACTTGTTTTGGTGCAAATTCTGGGCCCAGTAGCAGTCAGAGTTCAGGGACCAAAATTTCGATATTTTCTGATAGCGCCAATCGATTCAGAATGGTCGATTCATACCCCTTAGAAACTCCGATAGAGGCAAATAAGGCCCGGGAACGCGTAGTTTGCGAGATAAACGCGTTTAAAGTTTCAGCCTCTTTGAAGTAGTACCTAAACTGCAATTTTGCCCTATACCAGCATCAATTCTTTTTACCTATAAAACACTTGTTTTGGTGCAAATTCTGGGCCCAGTAGCAGCCAGAGTTCAGGGACCAAAATTTCGATATTTTCTGATAGCGCCAATCGATTCAGAATGGTCGATTCATACCCCTTAGCAACCCCGAAAGGGGCAAATAAGGTCCGGGAACTCGTAGTTTGCGAGATAAACGCGTTTAATGTTTCAGCCTATTTGAAGTAGTACCTAAACTGCAATTTTGCCCTATACCAGGATCAATTCTTTTTACCTATAAAACACTTGTTTTGGTGCAAATTCTGGGCCCAGTAGCAGTCAGAGTTCAGGGACCAAAATTTCGATATTTTCTGATAGCGCCAATCGATTCAGAATGGTCGATTCATACCCCTTAGACACCCCGACAGGGGCAAATAAGGCCCGGGAACGCGTAGTTTGCGAGATAAACGCGTTTAAAGTTTCAGCCTATTTGAAGTAGTACCTAAACTGCAATTTTGCCCTATACCAGAATCAATTCTTTTTACCTATAAAACACTTGTTTTGGTGCAAATTCTGGGCCCAGTAGCAGTCAGAGATCAGGGACCAAAATTGCGATATTTTCTGATAGCGCCAATCGATTCAGAATGGTCGATTCATACCCCTTAGAAACCCCGAAACGGAGAATAAGGCCCGGAAATGCGTAGTTTGCGAGATAAACGCGTTTAAAGTTTCAGCCTATTTGAGGTAGTACCTAAACTGCAATTTTGCCCTATACCAGCATCAATTCTTTTTACCTATAAAACACTTGTTTTGGTGCAAATTCTGGGCCCAGTAGCAGTCAGAGTTCAGGGACCAAAATTTCGATATTTTCTGATAGCGCCAATCGATTCAGAATGGTCGATTCATACCCCTTAGAAACTCCGATAGAGGCAAATAAGGCCCGGGAACGCGTAGTTTGCGAGATAAACGCGTTTAAAGTTTCAGCCTCTTTGAAGTAGTACCTAAACTGCAATTTTGCCCTATACCAGCATCAATTCTTTTTACCTATAAAACACTTGTTTTGGTGCAAATTCTGGGCCCAGTAGCAGTCAGAGTTCAGGGACCAAAATTTCGATATTTTCTGATAGCGCCAATCGATTCAGAATGGTCGATTCATACCCCTTAGAAACCCCGAAAGGGGCAAATAAGGCCCGGGAACGCGTAGTTTGCGAGATAAACGCGTTTAAAGTTTCAGCCTATTTGAAGTAGTACATAAACTGCAATTTTGCCCTATACCAGCATCAATTCTTTTTACCTATAAAACACTTGTTTTGGTGCAAATTCTGGGCCCAGTAGCAGTCAGAGTTCAGGGACCAAAATTTCGATATTTTCTGATAGCGCCAATCGATTCAGAATGGTCGATTCATACCCCTTAGAAACCCCGAAAGGGGCAAATAAGGCCCGGGAACGCGTAGTTTGCGAGATAAACGCGTTTAAAGTTTCAGCCTATTTGAAGTAGTACCTAAACTGCAATTTTGCCCTATACCAGCATCAATTCTTTTTACCTATAAAACACTTGTTTTGGTGCAAATTCTGGGCCCAGTAGCAGTCAGAGTTCAGGGACCAAAATTTCGATATTTTCTGATAGCGCCAATCGATTCAGAATAGTCGAATGGAAACGCGTAGTTTGCGAGATAAACGCGTTTAAAGTTTCAGCCTATTTGAAGTAGTACCTAAACTGCAATTTTGCCCTATACCAGTATCAATTCTTTTTACTATAAAGCACTTGTTTTGGTGCAAATTCTGGGCCCAGTAGCAGTCAGAGTTCAGGGACCAAAATTTCGATATTTTCTGATAGCGCCAATCGATTCAGAATAGTCGAATGGAAACGCGTAGTTTGCGAGATAAACGCGTTTAAAGTTTCAGCCTATTTGAAGTAGTACCTAAACTGCAATTTTGCCCTATACCAGTATCAATTCTTTTTACTATAAAGCACTTGTTTTGGTGCAAATTCTGGGCCCAGTAGCAGTCAGAGTTCAGGGACCAAAATTTCGATATTTTCTGATAGCGCCAATCGATTCAGAATGGTCGATTCATACCCCTTAGAAACCCCGAAAGGGGCAAATAAGGCCTGGGAACGCGTAGTTTGCGAGATAAACGCGTTTAAAGTTTCAGCCTATTTGAAGTAGTACCTAAACTGCAATTTTGCCCTATACCAGCATCAATTCTTTTTACCTATAAAACACTTGTTTTGGTGCAAATTCTGGGCCCAGTAGCAGTCAGAGTTCAGGGACCAAAATTTCGATATTTTCTGATAGCGCCAATCGATTCAGAATAGTCGAATGGAAACGCGTAGTTTGCGAGATAAACGCGTTTAAAGTTTCAGCCTATTTGAAGTAGTACCTAAACTGCAATTTTGCCCTATACCAGTATCAATTCTTTTTACTATAAAGCACTTGTTTTGGTGCAAATTCTGGGCCCAGTAGCAGTCAGAGTTCAGGGACCAAAATTTCGATATTTTCTGATAGCGCCAATCGTTTCAGAATGGTCGATTCATACCCCTTAGACAGCCCGAAAGGGGCAAATAAGGCCCGGGAACGCGTAGTTTGCGAGATAAACGCGTTTAAAGTTTCAGCCTATTTGAAGTAGTACCTAAACTGCAATTTTGCCCTATACCAGGATCAATTATTTTTACCTAGAAAACACTTTTTTTGGTGCAAATTCTGGACCCAGTAGCAGTCAGAGTTCAGGGACCAAAATTTCGATATTTTCTGATAGCGCCAATCGATTCAGAATGGTCGATTCATACCCCTTAGAAACCCCGAAAGGGGCAAATAAGGCCCGGGAACGCGTAGTTTGCGAGATAAACGCGTTTAAAGTTTCAGCCTATTTGAAGTAGTACCTAAACTGCAATTTTGCCCTATACCAGGATCAATTCTTTTTACCTATAAAACACTTGTTTTGGTGCAAATTCTGGGCCCAGTAGCAGTCAGAGTTCAGGGCACAAAATTTCGATATTTTCTGATAGCGCCAATCGATTCAGAATGGTCGATTCATACCCCTTAGAAACCCCGAAAGGGGCAAATAAGGCCCGGGAACGCGTAGTTTGCGAGATAAACGCGTTTAAAGTTTCAGCCTGTTTGAAGTAGTACCTAAACTGCAATTTTGCCCTATACCAGGATCAATTCTTTTTACCTATAAAACACTTGTTTTGGTGCAAATTCTGGGCCCAGTAGCAGTCAGAGTTCAGGGACCAAAATTTCGATATTTTCTGATAGCGCCAATCGATTCAGAATGGTCGATTCATACCCCTTAGAAACCCCGAAAGGGGCAAATAAGGCCCGGGAATGCGTAGTTTGCGAGATAAACGCGTTTAAAGTTTCAGCCTATTTGAAGTAGTACCTAAGCTGCAATTTTGCCCTATACCAGGATCAATTCTTTTTACCTATAAAACACTTGTTTTGGTGCAAATTCTGGGCCCAGTAGCAGTCAGAGTTCAGGGACCAAAATTTCGATATTTTCTGATAGCGCCAATCGATTCAGAATGGTCGATTCATACCCCTTAGAAACCCCAAAAGGGGCAAATAAGGCCCGGGAACGCGTAGTTTGCGAGATAAACGCGTTTAAAGTTTCAGCCTATTTGAAGTAGTACCTAAACTGCAATTTTGCCCTATACCAGCATCAATTCTTTTTACCTATAAAACACTTGTTTTGGTGCAAATTCTGGGCCCAGTAGCAGTCAGAGTTCAGGGACCAAAATTTCGATATTTTCTGATAGCGTCAATCGATTCAGAATGGTCGATACATACCCCTTAGAAACCCCGACAGGGGCAAATAAGGCCCGGGAACGCGTAGTTTGCGAGATAAACGCGTTTAAAGTTTCAGCCTATTTAAAGTAGTACCTAAACTGCGATTTTGCCCTATACCTGCATCAATGCTTTTTACCTATAAAACACTTGTTTTGGTGCAAATTCTGGTCCCAGTAGCAGTCAGAGTTCAGGGACCGAAATTTCGATATTTTCTGATAGCGCCAATCGATTCAGAATGGCCGATTCATACCCCTTAGAAACCCCGAAAGAAGCAAATAAGGCCCGGGAACGCGTAGTTTGCGAGATAAAAGCGTTTAAGGTTTCAGCCTATTTGAAGTAGTACCTAAACTGCAATTTTGCCCTATTCCAGCATCAATTCTTTTTACCTATAAAACACTTGTTTTGGTGCAAATTCTGGTCCCAGTAGCAGTCAGAGTTCAGGGACCGAAATTTCGATATTTTCTGCTAGCGCCAATCGATTCAGAATGGTCGATTCATACCCCTTAGAAACCCCGAAAGGGGCAAATAAGGCCCGGGAACGCGTAGTTTGCGAGATAAACGCGTTTAAAGTTTCAGCCTATTTCAAGTAGTACCTAAACTGCAATTTTGCCCTATACCAGGATCAATTCTTTTTACCTACAAAACACTTGTTTTGGTGCAAATTCTGGGCCCAGTAGCAGTCAGAGTTCAGGGACCAAAATTTCGATATTTTCTGATAGCGCCAATCGATTCAGAATGGTCGATTCATACCCCTTAGAAACCCCGACATGGGCAAATAAGGCCCGGGAACGCGTAGTTTGCGAGATAAACGCGTTTAAAGTTTCAGCCTATTTGAAGTAGTACCCAAACTGCAATTTTGCCCTATACCAGCATCAATTATTTTTACCTATAAATCACTTGTTTTGGTGCAAATTCTGGGCCCAGTAGCAGTCAGAGTTCAGGGACCAAAATTTCGATATTTTCTGATAGCGCCAATCGATTCAGAATGGTCGATCCATACCCCTTAGCAACCCCGAAAGGGGCAAATAAGGCCCGGGAACGCGTAGTTTGCGAGATAAACGCGTTTAAAGTTTCACCCTATTTGAAGTAGTACCTAAACTGCAATTTTGCCCTATACCAGAATCAATTCTTTTTACCTATAAAACACTTGTTTTGGTGCAAATTCTGGGCCCAGTAGCAGTCAGAGTTCAGGGACCAAAATTTCGATATTTTCTGATAGCGCCAATCGATTCAGAATGGTCAATTCATACCCCTTAGAAACCCCGACAGGGGCAAATAAGGCCCGGGAACGCGTAGTTTGCGAGATAAACGCGTTTAAAGTTTCAGCCTATTTGAAGTAGTACCTAAACTGCAATTTTGCCCTATACCAGCATCAATTCTTTTTACCTATAAAACACTTGTTTTGGTGCAAATTCTGGGCCCAGTAGCAGACAGAGTTCAGGGACCAAAATTTCGATATTTTCTGATAGCGCCAATCGATTCAGAATGGTCGATTCATACCCGTTAGCAACCCCGAAAGGGGCAAATAAGGCCCGGGAACTCGTAGTTTGCGAGATAAACGCGTTTAAAGTTTCAGCCTATATTTGAAGTAGTACCCAAACTGCAATTTTGCCCTATACCAGCATCAATTCTCTTTACCTACAAAACACTTGTTTTGGTGCAAATTCTTGGCCCAGTAGCAGTCAGAGTTCAGGGACCAAAATTTCGATATTTTCTGATAGCGCCAATCGATTCAGAATGGTCGATTCATACCCCTTAGAAACCCCGAAAGGGGCAAATAAGGCCCGGGAACGCGTAGTTTGCGAGATAAACGCGTTTAAAGTTTCAGCCTATTTGAGTAGTTCCTAAACTGCAATTTTGCCCTACACCAGCATCAATTCTTTTTACCTATAAAACACTTGTTTTGGTGCAAATTCTGGGCCCAGTAGCAGTCAGAGTTCAGGGACCAAAATTTCGATATTTTCTGATAGCGCCAATCGATTCAGAATGGTCGATTCATACCCCTTAGAAACCTCGAAAGGGGCAAATAAGGCCCGGGAACGCGTAGTTTGCGAGATAAACGCGTTTAAAGTTTCACCCTATTTGAAGTAGTACCTAAACTGCAATTTTGCCCTATACCAGAATCAATTCTTTTTACCTATAAAACACTTGTTTTGGTGCAAATTCTGGGCCCAGTAGCAGTCAGAGTTCAGGGACCAAAATTTCGATATTTTCTGATAGCGCCAATCGATTCAGAATGGTCGATTCATACCCCTTAGAAACCCCGACAGGGGCAAATAAGGCCCGGGAACGCGTAGTTTGCGAGATAAACGCGTTTAAAGTTTCAGCCTATATTTGAAGTAGTACCCAAACTGCAATTTTGCCTTATACCAGCATCAATTCTTTTTACCTATAAAACACTTGTTTTGGTGCAAATTCTGGGCCCAGTAGCAGTCAGAGTTCAGGGACCAAAATTTCGATATTTTCTGATAGCGCCAATCGATTCAGAATGGTCGATTCATACCCCTTAGAAACCCCGAAAGGGGCAAATAAGGCCCGGGAACGCGTAGTTTGAGAGATAAACGCGTTTAAAGTTTCAGCCTATTTGAAGTAGTACCTAAACTGCAATTTTGCCCTATACCAGCATCAATTCTTTTTACCTATAAAACACTTGTTTTGGTGCAAATTCTGGGCCCAGTAGCAGTCAGAGATCAGGGACCAAAATTGCGATATTTTCTGATAGCGCCAATCGATTCAGAATGGTCGATTCATACCCCTTAGAAACCCCGAAACGGAGAATAAGGCCCGGAAATGCGTAGTTTGCGAGATAAACGCGTTTAAAGTTTCAGCCTATTTGAGGTAGTACCTAAACTGCAATTTTGCCCTATACCAGCATCAATTCTTTTTACCTATAAAACACTTGTTTTGGTGCAAATTCTGGGCCCAGTAGCAGTCAGAGTTCAGGGACCAAAATTTCGATATTTTCTGATAGCGCCAATCGATTCAGAATGGTCGATTCATACCCCTTAGAAACTCCGATAGAGGCAAATAAGGCCCGGGAACGCGTAGTTTGCGAGATAAACGCGTTTAAAGTTTCAGCCTCTTTGAAGTAGTACCTAAACTGCAATTTTGCCCTATACCAGCATCAATTCTTTTTACCTATAAAACACTTGTTTTGGTGCAAATTCTGGGCCCAGTAGCAGCCAGAGTTCAGGGACCAAAATTTCGATATTTTCTGATAGCGCCAATCGATTCAGAATGGTCGATTCATACCCCTTAGCAACCCCGAAAGGGGCAAATAAGGTCCGGGAACTCGTAGTTTGCGAGATAAACGCGTTTAATGTTTCAGCCTATTTGAAGTAGTACCTAAACTGCAATTTTGCCCTATACCAGGATCAATTCTTTTTACCTATAAAACACTTGTTTTGGTGCAAATTCTGGGCCCAGTAGCAGTCAGAGTTCAGGGACCAAAATTTCGATATTTTCTGATAGCGCCAATCGATTCAGAATGGTCGATTCATACCCCTTAGACACCCCGACAGGGGCAAATAAGGCCCGGGAACGCGTAGTTTGCGAGATAAACGCGTTTAAAGTTTCAGCCTATTTGAAGTAGTACCTAAACTGCAATTTTGCCCTATACCAGAATCAATTCTTTTTACCTATAAAACACTTGTTTTGGTGCAAATTCTGGGCCCAGTAGCAGTCAGAGATCAGGGACCAAAATTGCGATATTTTCTGATAGCGCCAATCGATTCAGAATGGTCGATTCATACCCCTTAGAAACCCCGAAACGGAGAATAAGGCCCGGAAATGCGTAGTTTGCGAGATAAACGCGTTTAAAGTTTCAGCCTATTTGAGGTAGTACCTAAACTGCAATTTTGCCCTATACCAGCATCAATTCTTTTTACCTATAAAACACTTGTTTTGGTGCAAATTCTGGGCCCAGTAGCAGTCAGAGTTCAGGGACCAAAATTTCGATATTTTCTGATAGCGCCAATCGATTCAGAATGGTCGATTCATACCCCTTAGAAACTCCGATAGAGGCAAATAAGGCCCGGGAACGCGTAGTTTGCGAGATAAACGCGTTTAAAGTTTCAGCCTCTTTGAAGTAGTACCTAAACTGCAATTTTGCCCTATACCAGCATCAATTCTTTTTACCTATAAAACACTTGTTTTGGTGCAAATTCTGGGCCCAGTAGCAGTCAGAGTTCAGGGACCAAAATTTCGATATTTTCTGATAGCGCCAATCGATTCAGAATGGTCGATTCATACCCCTTAGAAACCCCGAAAGGGGCAAATAAGGCCCGGGAACGCGTAGTTTGCGAGATAAACGCGTTTAAAGTTTCAGCCTATTTGAAGTAGTACATAAACTGCAATTTTGCCCTATACCAGCATCAATTCTTTTTACCTATAAAACACTTGTTTTGGTGCAAATTCTGGGCCCAGTAGCAGTCAGAGTTCAGGGACCAAAATTTCGATATTTTCTGATAGCGCCAATCGATTCAGAATGGTCGATTCATACCCCTTAGAAACCCCGAAAGGGGCAAATAAGGCCCGGGAACGCGTAGTTTGCGAGATAAACGCGTTTAAAGTTTCAGCCTATTTGAAGTAGTACCTAAACTGCAATTTTGCCCTATACCAGCATCAATTCTTTTTACCTATAAAACACTTGTTTTGGTGCAAATTCTGGGCCCAGTAGCAGTCAGAGTTCAGGGACCAAAATTTCGATATTTTCTGATAGCGCCAATCGATTCAGAATAGTCGAATGGAAACGCGTAGTTTGCGAGATAAACGCGTTTAAAGTTTCAGCCTATTTGAAGTAGTACCTAAACTGCAATTTTGCCCTATACCAGTATCAATTCTTTTTACTATAAAGCACTTGTTTTGGTGCAAATTCTGGGCCCAGTAGCAGTCAGAGTTCAGGGACCAAAATTTCGATATTTTCTGATAGCGCCAATCGATTCAGAATAGTCGAATGGAAACGCGTAGTTTGCGAGATAAACGCGTTTAAAGTTTCAGCCTATTTGAAGTAGTACCTAAACTGCAATTTTGCCCTATACCAGTATCAATTCTTTTTACTATAAAGCACTTGTTTTGGTGCAAATTCTGGGCCCAGTAGCAGTCAGAGTTCAGGGACCAAAATTTCGATATTTTCTGATAGCGCCAATCGATTCAGAATGGTCGATTCATACCCCTTAGAAACCCCGAAAGGGGCAAATAAGGCCTGGGAACGCGTAGTTTGCGAGATAAACGCGTTTAAAGTTTCAGCCTATTTGAAGTAGTACCTAAACTGCAATTTTGCCCTATACCAGCATCAATTCTTTTTACCTATAAAACACTTGTTTTGGTGCAAATTCTGGGCCCAGTAGCAGTCAGAGTTCAGGGACCAAAATTTCGATATTTTCTGATAGCGCCAATCGATTCAGAATAGTCGAATGGAAACGCGTAGTTTGCGAGATAAACGCGTTTAAAGTTTCAGCCTATTTGAAGTAGTACCTAAACTGCAATTTTGCCCTATACCAGTATCAATTCTTTTTACTATAAAGCACTTGTTTTGGTGCAAATTCTGGGCCCAGTAGCAGTCAGAGTTCAGGGACCAAAATTTCGATATTTTCTGATAGCGCCAATCGTTTCAGAATGGTCGATTCATACCCCTTAGACAGCCCGAAAGGGGCAAATAAGGCCCGGGAACGCGTAGTTTGCGAGATAAACGCGTTTAAAGTTTCAGCCTATTTGAAGTAGTACCTAAACTGCAATTTTGCCCTATACCAGGATCAATTATTTTTACCTAGAAAACACTTTTTTTGGTGCAAATTCTGGACCCAGTAGCAGTCAGAGTTCAGGGACCAAAATTTCGATATTTTCTGATAGCGCCAATCGATTCAGAATGGTCGATTCATACCCCTTAGAAACCCCGAAAGGGGCAAATAAGGCCCGGGAACGCGTAGTTTGCGAGATAAACGCGTTTAAAGTTTCAGCCTATTTGAAGTAGTACCTAAACTGCAATTTTGCCCTATACCAGGATCAATTCTTTTTACCTATAAAACACTTGTTTTGGTGCAAATTCTGGGCCCAGTAGCAGTCAGAGTTCAGGGCACAAAATTTCGATATTTTCTGATAGCGCCAATCGATTCAGAATGGTCGATTCATACCCCTTAGAAACCCCGAAAGGGGCAAATAAGGCCCGGGAACGCGTAGTTTGCGAGATAAACGCGTTTAAAGTTTCAGCCTGTTTGAAGTAGTACCTAAACTGCAATTTTGCCCTATACCAGGATCAATTCTTTTTACCTATAAAACACTTGTTTTGGTGCAAATTCTGGGCCCAGTAGCAGTCAGAGTTCAGGGACCAAAATTTCGATATTTTCTGATAGCGCCAATCGATTCAGAATGGTCGATTCATACCCCTTAGAAACCCCGAAAGGGGCAAATAAGGCCCGGGAATGCGTAGTTTGCGAGATAAACGCGTTTAAAGTTTCAGCCTATTTGAAGTAGTACCTAAGCTGCAATTTTGCCCTATACCAGGATCAATTCTTTTTACCTATAAAACACTTGTTTTGGTGCAAATTCTGGGCCCAGTAGCAGTCAGAGTTCAGGGACCAAAATTTCGATATTTTCTGATAGCGCCAATCGATTCAGAATGGTCGATTCATACCCCTTAGAAACCCCAAAAGGGGCAAATAAGGCCCGGGAACGCGTAGTTTGCGAGATAAACGCGTTTAAAGTTTCAGCCTATTTGAAGTAGTACCTAAACTGCAATTTTGCCCTATACCAGCATCAATTCTTTTTACCTATAAAACACTTGTTTTGGTGCAAATTCTGGGCCCAGTAGCAGTCAGAGTTCAGGGACCAAAATTTCGATATTTTCTGATAGCGCCAATCGATTCAGAATGGTCGATTCATACCCCTTAGAAACCCCGAAAGGGGCAAGTAAGGCCCGGGAATGCGTAGTTTGCGAGATAAACGCGTTTAAAGTTTCAGCCTATTTGAAGTAGTACCTAAACTGCAATTTTGCCCTATACCAGGATCAATTCTTTTTACCTATAAAACACTTGTTTTGGTGCAAATTCTGGGCCCAGTAGCAGTCAGAGTTCAGGGCACAAAATTTCGATATTTTCTGATAGCGCCAATCGATTCAGAATGGTCGATTCATACCCCTTAGAAACCCCGAAAGGGGCAAATAAGGCCCGGGAACGCGTAGTTTGCGAGATAAACGCGTTTAAAGTTTCAGCCTATTTGAAGTAGTACCTAAACTGCAATTTTGCCCTATACCAGGATCAATTCTTTTTACCTATAAAACACTTGTTTTGGTGCAAATTCTGGGCCCAGTAGCAGTCAGAGTTCAGGGACCAAAATTTCGATATTTTCTGATAGCGCCAATCGATTCAGAATGGTCGATTCATACCCCTTAGAAACCCCGAAAGGGGCAAATAAGGCCCGGGAACGCGTAGTTTGCGAGATAAACGCGTTTAAAGTTTCAGCCCGTTTGAAGTAGTACCTAAACTGCAATTTTGCCCTATACCAGGATCAATTCTTTTTACCTATAAAACACTTGTTTTGGTGCAAATTCTGGGCCCAGTAGCAGTCAGAGTTCAGGGCACAAAATTTCGATATTTTCTGATAGCGCCAATCGATTCAGAATGGTCGATTCATACCCCTTAGAAACCCCGAAAGGGGCAAATAAGGCCCGGGAACGCGTAGTTTGCGAGATAAACGCGTTTAAAGTTTCAGCCTATTTGAAGTAGTACCTAAACTGCAATTTTGCCCTATATCAGCATCAATTCTTTTTACTTATAAAACACTTGTTTTGGTGCAAATTCTGGGCCCAGTAGCAGTCAGAGTTCAGGGACCAAAATTTCGATATTTTCTGATAGCGCCAATCGATTCAGAATGGTCGATTCATACCCCTTAGAAACCCCGAAAGGGGCAAATAAGGCCCGGGAACGCGTAGTTTGCGAGATAAACGCGTTTAAAGTTTCAGCCTATTTGAAGTAGTGAAGTAGTACTTAAACTGCAATTTTGCTAGGGCATAGGTACCAGCATCAATTCTTTTTACCTATAAAACACTTGTTTTGGTGCAAATTCTGGGCCCAGTAGCAGTCAGAGTTCAGGGACCAAAATTTCGATATTTTCTGATAGCGCCAATCGATTCAGAATGGTCGATTCATACCCCTAAGCAACCCCGAAAGGGGCAAATAAGGCCCGGGAACGCGTAGTTTGCGAGATAAACGCGTTTAAAGTTTCAGCCTATTTGAAGTAGTACCTAAACTGCAATTTTGCCCTATACCAGGATCAATTCTTTTTACCTATAAAACACTTGTTTTGGTGCAAATTCTGGGCCCAGTAGCAGTCAGAGTTCAGGGACCAAAATTTCGATATTTTCTGATAGCGCCAATCGATTCAGAATGGTCGATTCATACCCCTTAGAAACCCGAAAGGGGCAAATAAGGCCAGGGAACGCGTAGTTTGCGAGATAAACGCGTTTAAAGTTTCAGCCTGTTTGAAGTAGTACCTAAACTGCAATTTTGCCCTATACCAGCATCAATTCTTTTTACCTATAAAACACTTGTTTTCGTGCAAATTCTGGGCCCAGTAGCAGTCAGAGTTCAGGGACCAAAATTTCGATATTTTCTGATAGCGCCAATCGTTTCAGAATGGTCGATTCATACCCCTTAGAAACCCCGAAAGGGGCAAATAAGGCCCGGGAACGCGTAGTTTGCGCGATAAACGCGTTTAAAGTTTCAGCCTATTTGAAGTAGTACCTAAACTGCAATTTTGCCCTATACCAGGATCAATTCTTTTTACCTACAAAACACTTGTTTTGGTGCAAATTCTGGGCCCAGTAGCAGTCAGAGTTCAGGGACCAAAATTTCGATATTTTCTGATAGCGCCAATCGATTCAGAATGGTCGATTCATACCCCTTAGAAACCCCGAAAGGGGCAAATAAGGCCCGGGAACGCGTAGTTTGCGAGATAAACGCGTTTAAAGTTTCAGCCTATTTGAAGTAGTACCTAAACTGCAATTTTGCCCTATACCAGGATCAATTCTCTTTACCTATAAAACACTTGTTTTGGTGCAAATTCTGGGCCCAGTAGCAGTCAGAGTTCAGGGACCAAAATTTCGATATTTTCTGATAGCGCCAATCGATTCAGAATGGTCGATTCATACCCCTTAGAAACCCCGAAAGGGGCAAATAAGGCCCGGGAACGCGTAGTTTGCGAGATAAACGCGTTTAAAGTTTCAGCCTATTTGAAGTAGTACCTAAACTGCAATTTTGCCCTATACCAGGATCAATTCTCTTTACCTATAAAACACTTGTTTTGGTGCAAATTCTGGGCCCAGTAGCAGTCAGAGTTCAGGGACCAAAATTTCGATATTTTCTGATAGCGCCAATCGGTTCAGAATGGTCGATTCATACCCCTTAGAAACCCCGAAAGGGGCAAATAAGGCCCGGGAAAACGTAGTTTGCGAGATAAACGCGTTTAAAGTTTCAGCCTATTTGAAGTAGTACCTAAACTGCAATTTTGCCCTATAACAGCATCAATTCTTTTTACCTATAAAACACTTGTTTTGGTGCAAATTCTGGGCCCAGTAGCAGTCAGAGTTCAGGGACCAAAATTTCGATATTTTCTGATAGCGCCAATCGATTCAGAATGGTCGATTCATACCCCTTAGAAACCCCGAAAGGGGCAAATAAGGCCCGGGAACGCGTAGTTTGCGAGATAAACGCGTTTAAAGTTTCAGCCTATTTGAAGTAGTACCTAAACTGCAATTTTGCCCTATATCAGCATCAATTCTTTTTACTTATAAAACACTTGTTTTGGTGCAAATTCTGGGCCCAGTAGCAGTCAGAGTTCAGGGACCAAAATTTCGATATTTTCTGATAGCGCCAATCGATTCAGAATGGTCGATTCATACCCCTTAGGAACCCCGCAAGGGGCAAATAAAGCCCGGGAACGCGTAGTTTGCGAGATAAACGCGTTTAAAGTTTCAGCCTATTTGAAGTAGTACTTAAACTGCAATTTTGCTAGGGCATAGGTACCAGCATCAATTCTTTTTACCTATAAAACACTTGTTTTGGTGCAAATTCTGGGCCCAGTAGCAGTCAGAGTTCAGGGACCAAAATTTCGATATTTTCTGATGGCGCCAATCGATTCAGAATGGTCGATTCATACCCCTTAGCAACCCCGAAAGGGGCAAATAAGGCCCGGGAACGCGTAGTTTGCGAGATAAACGCGTTTAAAGTTTCACCCTATTTGAAGTAGTACCTAAACTGCAATTTTGCCCTATACCAGCATCAATTCTTTTTACCTATAAAACACTTGTTTTGGTGCAAATTCTGCAGTAGCAGTCAGAGTTCAGGGACCAAAATTTCGATATTTTCTGATAGCGCCAATCGATTCAGAGTGGTCGATTCATACCCCTTAGAAACCCCGAAAGGGGCAAATAAGGCCCGGGAACGCGTAGTTTGCGAGATAAACGCGTTTAAAGTTTCAGCCTATTTGAAGTAGTACCTAAACTGCAATTTTGCCCTATACCAGGATCAATTCTTTTTACCTATAAAACACTTGTTTTGGTGCAAATTCTGGGCCCAGTAGCAGTCAGAGTTCAGGGCACAAAATTTCGATATTTTCTGATAGCGCCAATCGATTCAGAATGGTCGATTCATACCCCTTAGAAACCCCGAAAGGGGCAAATAAGGCCCGGGAACGCGTAGTTTGTGAGATAAACGCGTTTAAAGTTTCAGCCTATTTGAAGTAGTACCTAAACTGCAATTTTGCCCTATACCAGCATCAATTCTTTTTACCTATAAAACACTTGTTTTGGTGCAAATTCTGGGCCCAGTAGCAGTCAGAGTTCAGGGACCAAAATTTCGATATTTTCTGATAGCGCCAATCGATTCAGAATGGTCAATTCATACCCCTTAGAAACCCCGAAAGGGGCAAATAAGACCCGGGAACGCGTAGTTTGCGAGATAAACGCGTTTAAAGTTTCAGCCTATTTGAAGTAGTACCTAAACTGCAATTTTGCCCTATACCAGAATCAATTCTTTTTACCTATAAAACACTTGTTTTGGTGCAAATTCTGGACCCAGTAGCAGTCAGAGTTCAGGGACCAAAATTTCGATATTTTCTGATAGCGCCAATCGATTCAGAATGGTCGATTCATACCCCTTAGAAATCCCGAAAGGGGCAAACAAGGCCCGGGAACGCGTAGTTTGCGAGATAAACGCGTTTAAAGTTTCAGCCTGTTTGAAGTAGTACCTAAACTGCAATTTTGCCCTATACCAGCATCAATTCTTTTTACCTATAAAACACTTGTTTTGGTGCAAATTCTGGGCCCAGTAGCAGTCAGAGTTCAGGGACCAAAATTTCGATATTTTCTGATAGCGCTAATCGATTCAGAATGGTCGATTCATACCCCTTAGAAACCTCGAAAGGGGCAAATAAGGCCCGGGAACGCGTAGTTTGCGAGATAAACGCGTTTAAAGTTTCAGCCTATTTGAAGTAGTACCTAAACTGCAATTTTTCCCTATACCAGCATCAATTCTTTTTACCTATAAAACACTTGTTTTGGTGCAAATTCTGGGCCCAGTAGCAGTCAGAGTTCAGGGACCAAAATTTCGATATTTTCTGATAGCGCCAATCGATTCAGAATGGTCGATTCATACCCCTTAGAAACCCTGAAAGGGGCAAATAAGGCCCGGGAACGCGTAGTTTGCGAGATAAACGCGTTTAAAGTTTCAACCTATTTGAAGTAGTACCTAAACTGCAATTTTGCCCTATACCAGCATCAATTCTTTTTACCTATAAAACACTTGTTTTGGTGCAAATTCTGGGCCCAGTAGCAGTCAGAGTTCAGGGACCAAAATTTCGATATCTTCTGATAGCGCCAATCGATTCAGAATGGTCGATTCATACCCCTTAGCAACCCCGAAAGGGGCAAATAAGGCCCGGGAACGCGTAGTTTGCGAGATAAACGCGTTTAAAGTTTCAGCCTATTTGAAGTAGTACCTAAACTGCAATTTTGCCCTATACCAGCATCAATTCTTTTTACCTATAAAACACTTGTTTTGGTGCAAATTCTGGGCCCAGTAGCAGTCAGAGTTCAGGGACCAAAATTTCGATATTTTCTGATAGCGCCAATCGATTCAGAATAGTCGAATGGAAACGCGTAGTTTGCGAGATAAACGCGTTTAAAGTTTCAGCCTATTTGAAGTAGTACCTAAACTGCAATTTTGCCCTATACCAGTATCAATTCTTTTTACTATAAAGCACTTGTTTTGGTGCAAATTCTGGGCCCAGTAGCAGTCAGAGTTCAGGGACCAAAATTTCGATATTTTCTGATAGCGCCAATCGTTTCAGAGTGGTCGATTCATACCCCTTAGAAACCCCGAAAGGGGCAAATAAGGCCCGGGAATGCGTAGTTTGCGAGATAAACGCGTTTAAAGTTTCACCCTATTTGAAGTAGTACCTAAACTGCAATTTTGCCCTATACCAGGATCAATTCTTTTTACCTATAAAACACTTGTTTTGGTGCAAATTCTGGGCCCAGTAGCAGTCAGAGTTCAGGGACCAAAATTTCGATATTTTCTGATAGCGCCAATCGATTCAGAATGGTCGATTCATACCCCTTAGAAACCCCGAAAGGGGCAAATAAGGGCAGGGAACGCGTAGTTTGCGAGATAAACGCATTTAAAGTTTCAGCCTATTTGAAGTAGTACCTAAACTGCAATTTTGCCCTATACCAGCATCAATTCTTTTTACCTATAAAACACTTGTTTTGGTGCAAATTCTGGGCCCAGTAGCAGTCAGAGTTCAGGGACCAAAATTTCGATATTTTCTGATAGCGCCAATCGATTCAGAATGGTCGATTCATACCCCTTAGAAACCCCGAAAGGGGCAAATAAGGCCCGGGAACGCGTAGTTTGCGAGATAAACGCGTTTAAAGTTTCAGCCTATTTGAAGTAGTACCTAAACTGCAATTTTGCCCTATACCAGGATCAATTCTTTTTACCTATAAAACACTTGTTTTGGTGCAAATTCTGGGCCCAGTAGCAGTCAGAGTTCAGGGACCAAAATTTCGATATTTTCTGATAGCGCCAATCGATTCAGAATGGTCGATTCATACCCCTTAGAAACTCCGAAAGGGGCAAATAAGGGCAGGGAACGCGTAGTTTGCGAGATAAACGCGTTTAAAGTTTCAGCCTATTTGAAGTAGTACCTAAACTGCAATTTTGCCCTATACCAGCATCAATTCTTTTTACCTATAAAACACTTGTTTTGGTGCAAATTCTGGGCCCAGTAGCAGTCAGAGTTCAGGGACCAAAATTTCGATATTTTCTGATAGCGCCAATCGATTCAGAATGGTCGATTCATAGAAACCCCAAAAGGGGCAAATAAGGCCCGGGAACGCGTAGTTTGCGAGATAAACGCGTTTAAAGTTTCAGCCTATTTGAAGTAGTACCTAAACTCCAATTTTGCCCTATACCAGCATCAATTCTTTTTACCTATAAAACACTTGTTTTGGTGCAAATTCTGGGCCCAGTAGCAGTCAGAGTTCAAGGACCAAAATTTCGATATTTTCTGATAGCGCCAATCGATTCAGAATGGTCGATTCATACCCCTTAGAAACCCCGAAAGGGGCAAATAAGGCCCGGGAATGCGTAGTTTGCGAGATAAACGCGTTTAAAGTTTCAGCCTATTTGAAGTAGTACCTAAACTGCAATTTTGCCCTATACCAGGATCAATTCTTTTTACCTATAAAACACTTGTTTTGGTGCAAATTCTGGGCCCAGTAGCAGTCAGAGTTCAGGGACCAAAATTTCGATATTTTCTGATAGCGCCAATCGATTCAGAATGGTCGATTCATACCCCTTAGAAACCCCGAAAGGGGCAAATAAGGCCCGGGAACGCGTAGTTTGCGAGATAAACGCGTTTAAAGTTTCAGCCTATTTGAAGTAGTACCTAAACTGCAATTTTGCCCTATACCAGGATCAATTCTTTTTACCTACAAAACACTTGTTTTGGTGCAAATTCTGGGCCCAGTAGCAGTCAGAGTTCAGGGACCCAAATTTCGATATTTTCTGATAGCGCCAATCGATTCAGAATGGTCGATTCATACCCCTTAGAAACCCCGAAAGGGGCAAATAAGGCCCGGGAACGCGTAGTTTGCGAGATAAACGCGTTTAAAGTTTCAGCCTATTTGAAGTAGTACCTAAACTGCAATTTTGCCCTATATCAGCATCAATTCTTTTTACCTATAAAACACTTGTTTTGGTGCAAATTCTGGGCCCAGTAGCAGTCAGAGTTCAGGGACAAAAATTTCGATATTTTCTGATAGCGCCAATCGATTCAGAATGGTCGATTCATACCCCTTAGAAACCTCGAAAGGGGCAAATAAGGCCCGGGAACTCGTAGTTTGCGAGATAAACGCGTTTAAAGTTTCAGCCAATTTGAAGTAGTACCTAAACTGCAATTTTGCCCTATATCAGCATCAATTCTTTTTACCTATAAAACACTTGTTTTGGTGCAAATTCTGGGCCCAGTAGCAGTCAGAGTTCAGGGACCAAAATTTCGATATTTTCTGATAGCGCCAATCGATTCAGAATGGTCGATTCATACCCCTTAGAAACCCCGAAAGGGGCAAATAAGGCCCGGGAACGCGTAGTTTGCGAGATAAACGCGTTTAAAGTTTCAGCCTATTTGAAGTAGTACCTAAACTGCAATTTTTCCCTATACCAGCATCAATTCTTTTTACCTATAAAACACTTGTTTTGGTGCAAATTCTGGGCCCAGTAGCAGTCAGAGTTCAGGGACCAAAATTTCGATATTTTCTGGTAGTGCCAATCGATTCAGAATGGTCGATTCATACCGCTTAGAAACCCCGAAAGGGGCAAATAAGGCCCGGGATCGTGTAGTTTGCGAGATAAACGCGTTTAAAGTTTCAGCCTGTTTGAAGTAGTACCTAAACTGCAATTTTGCCCTATACCAGCATCAATTCTTTTTACCTATAAAACACTTGTTTTGGTGCAAATTCTGGGTCCAGTAGCAGTCAGAGTTCAGGCACCAAAATTTCGATATTTTCTGATAGCGCCAATCGATTCAGAATGGTCGATTCATACCCCTTAGAAACCCCGAAAGGGGCAAATAAGGCCCGGGAACGCGTAGTTTGCGAGATAAACGCGTTTAAAGTTTCAGCCCGTTTGAAGTAGTACCTAAACTGCAATTTTGCCCTATACCAGTATCAATTCTTTTTACTATAAAGCACTTGTTTTGGTGCAAATTCTGGGCCCAGTAGCAGTCAGAGTTCAGGGACCAAAATTTCGATATTTTCTGATAGCGCCAATCGATTCAGAATGGTCGATTCATACCCCTTAGAAACCCCGAAAGGGGCAAATAAGGCCCGGGAACGCGTAGTTTGCGAGATAAACGCGTTTAAAGTTTCAGCCCGTTTGAAGTAGTACCTAAACTGCAATTTTGCCCTACACCAGCATCAATTCTTTTTACCTATAAAACACTTGTTTTGGTGCAAATTCTGGGCCCAGTAGCAGTCAGAGTTCAGGGACCAAAATTTCGATATTTTCTGATAGCGCCAATCGATTCAGAATGGTCGATTCATACCCCTTAGAAACCCCGAAAGGGGCAAATAAGGCCCGGGAACGCGTAGTTTGCGAGATAAACGCGTTTAAAGTTTCAGCCTATTTGAAGTAGTACCTAAACTGCAATTTTGCCCTATATCAGCATCAATTCTTTTTACCTATAAAACACTTGTTTTGGTGCAAATTCTGGGCTCAGTAGCAGTCAGAGTTCAGGGACCAAAATTTCGATATTTTCTGATAGCGCCAATCGATTCAGAATGGTCGATTCATACCACTTAGCAACCCCGAAAGCGGCAAATAAGGCCCGGGAACGCGTAGTTTGCGAGATAAACGCGTTTAAAGTTTCACCCTATTTGAAGTAGTACCTAAACTGCAATTTTGCCCTATACCAGCATCAATTCTTTTTACCTATAAAACACTTGTTTTGGTGCAAATTCTGGGCCCAGTAGCAGTCAGAGTTCAGGGACCAAAATTTCGATATTTTCTGATAGCGCCAAACGATTCAGAATGGTCGATTCATACCCCTTAGAAACTCCGAAAGGGGCAAATAAGGCCCGGGAACGCGTAGTTTGCGAGATAAACGCGTTTAAAGTTTCAGCCTATTTGAAGTAGTACCTAAACTGCAATTTTGCCCTATACCAGCATCAATTCTTTTTACCTATAAAACACATGTTTTGGAGCAAATTCTGGGCCCAGTAGCAGTTCAGTTCAGGGACCAAAATTTCGATATTTTCTGATAGCGCCAATCGATTCAGAATGGTCGATTCATACCCCTTAGAAACCCCGAAAGGGGCAAATAAGGCTCGGGAACGCGTAGTTTGCGAGATAAACGCGTTTAAAGTTTCAGCCTATTTGAAGTAGTACCTAAACTGCAATTTTTCCCTATACCAGCATCAATTCTTTTTACCTATAAAACACTTGTTTTGGTGCAAATTCTGGGCCCAGTAGCATTCAGAGTTCAGGGACCAAAATTTCGATATTTTCTGACAGCGCCAATCGATTCAGAATGGTCGATTCATACCCCTTAGAAACCCCGATAGCGCCAATGGATTCAGAATGGTCGATTCATGCCACTTAGAAACCCCGAAAGGTGCAAATTCTGGGCCCAGTAGCAGTCAGAGTTCAGGGACCAAAATTTCGATATTTTCTGATAGCGCCAATCGATTCAGAATGGTCGATTCATACCCCTTAGAAACCCCGAAAGGGGCAAATAAGGCCCGGGAACGCGTAGTTTGCGAGATAAACGCGTTTAAAGTTTCAGCCTATTTGAAGTAGTACCTAAACTGCAATTTTGCCCTATATCAGCATCAATTCTTTTTACCTATAAAACACTTGTTTTGGTGCAAATTCTGGGCCCAGTAGCAGTCAGAGTTCAGGGACCAAAATTTCGATATTTTCTGATAGCGCCAATCGATTCAGAATGGTCGATTCATACCCCTTAGCAACCCCGAAAGCGGCAAATAAGGCCCGGGAACGCGTAGTTTGCGAGATAAACGCGTTTAAAGTTTCACCCTATTTGAAGTAGTACCTAAACTGCAATTTTGCCCTATACCAGCATCAATTCTTTTTACCTATAAAACACTTGTTTTGGTGCAAATTCTGGGCCCAGTAGCAGTCAGAGTTCAGGGACCAAAATTTCGATAATTTCTGATAGCGCCAAACGATTCAGAATGGTCGATTCATACCCCTTAGAAACTCCGAAAGGGGCAAATAAGGCCCGGGAACGCGTAGTTTGCGAGATAAACGCGTTTAAAGTTTCAGCCTATTTGAAGTAGTACCTAAACTGCAATTTTGCCCTATACCAGAATCAATTCTTTTTACCTATAAAACACTTGTTTTGGAGCAAATTCTGGGCCCAGTAGCAGTCAGAGTTCAGGGACCAAAATTTCGATATTTTCTGATAGCGCCAATCGATTCAGAATGGTCGATTCATACCCCTTAGAAACCCCGTAAGGGGCAAATAAGGCTCGGGAACGCGTAGTTTGCAAAATAAACGCGTTTAAAGTTTCAGCCTATTTGAAGTAGTACCTAAACTGCAATTTTTCCCTATACCAGCATCAATTCTTTTTACCTATAAAACACTTGTTTTGGTGCAAATTCTGGGCCCAGTAGCAGTCAGAGTTCAGGGACCAAAATTTCGATATTTTCTGACAGCGCCAATCGATTCAGAATGGTCGATTCATACCCCTTAGAAACCCCGATAGCGCCAATGGATTCAGAATGGTCGATTCAGACCCCTTAGAAACCCCGACAGGGGCAAATAAGGCCCGGGAACGCGTAGTTTGCGAGATAAACGCGTTTAAAGTTTCAGCCTATTTGAAGTAGTACCTAAACTGCAATTTTGCCCTATACCAGCATCAATTCTTTTTACCTATACAACACTTGTTTTGGTGCAAATTCTGGGCCCAGTAGCAGTCAAAGTTCAGGGACCAAAATTTCGATATTTTCTGATAGCGCCAATCGATTCAGAATGGTCGATTCATACCCCTTAGAAACCCCGAAAGGGGCAAATAAGGCCCGGGAACGCGTAGTTTGCGAGATAAACGCGACTAAAGTTTCAGCCTATTTGAAGTAGTACCTAAACTGCAATTTTACCCTATACCAGCATCAATTCATTTTACCTATAAAACACTTGTTTTGGTGCAAATTCTGGGCCCAGTAGCAGTCAGAGTACAGGGACCAAAATTTCGATATTTTCTAATAGCGCCAATCGATTAAGAATGGTCGATTCATACCCCTTAGAAACCCCGAATGGGGCAAATAAGGCCCGGGAACGCGTAGTTTGCGAGATAAACGCGTTTAAAGTTTCAGCCTATTTGAAGTAGTACCTAAACTGCAATTTTGCCCTATACCAGCATCAATTCTTTTTACCTATAAAAAAAAACACTTGTTTTGGTGCAAATTCTGGGCCCAGAAGCAGTCAGAGTTCAGGGACCAAAATTTCGATATTTTCTGATAGCGCCAATCGATTCAGAATGGTCGAATCATACCCCTTAGAAACCCCGGAAGGGGCAAATAAGGCCCGGGAACGCGTAGTTTGCGAGATAAACGCGATTAAAGTTTCAGCCTATTTGAAGTAGTACCTAAACTGCAATTTTACCCTATACCAGCATCAATTCATTTTACCTATAAAACACTTGTTTTGGTGCATATTCTGGGCCCAGTAGCAGTCAGAGTTCAGGGACCAAAATTTCGATATTTTCTGATAGCGCCAATCGATTCAGAATGGTCGATTCATACCCCTTAGAAACCCCAAAAGGGGCAAATAAGGCCCGGGAACGCGTAGTTTGCGAGATAAACGCGTTTAAAGTTTCAGCCTATTTGAAGTAGTACCTAAACTGCAATTTTGCCCTATACCAGTATCAATTCTGTTTACTATAAAGCACTTGTTTTGGTGCAAATTCTGGGCCCAGTAGCAGTCAGAGTTCAGGGACCAAAATTTCGATATTTTCTGATAGCGCCAATCGATTCAGAATGGTCGATTCATACCCCTTAGAAACCCCGAAAGGGGCAAATAAGGCCCGGGAACGCGTAGTTTGCGAGATAAACGCGTTTAAAGTTTCAGCCTATTTGAAGTAGTACCTAAACTGCAATTTTGCCCTATACCAGGATCAATTCTTTTTACCTATAAAACACTTGTTTTGGTGCAAATTCTGGGCCCAGTAACAGTCAGAGTTCAGGGACCAAAATTTCGATATTTTCTGATAGCGCCAATCGATTCAGAATGGTCGATTCATACCCCTTAGAAACTCCGAAAGGGGCAAATAAGGGCAGGGAACGCGTAGTTTGCGAGATAAACGCGTTTAAAGTTTCAGCCTATTTGAAGTAGTACCTAAACTGCAATTTTGCCCTATACCAGCATCAATTCTTTTTACCTATAAAACACTTGTTTTGGTGCAAATTCTGGGCCCAGTAGCAGTCAGAGTTCAGGGACCAAAATTTCGATATTTTCTGATAGCGCCAATCGATTCAGAATGGTCGATTCATAGAAACCCCAAAAGGGGCAAATAAGGCCCGGGAACGCGTAGTTTGCGAGATAAACGCGTTTAAAGTTTCAGCCTATTTGAAGTAGTACCTAAACTCCAATTTTGCCCTATACCAGCATCAATTCTTTTTACCTATAAAACACTTGTTTTGGTGCAAATTCTGGGCCCAGTAGCAGTCAGAGTTCAAGGACCAAAATTTCGATATTTTCTGATAGCGCCAATCGATTCAGAATGGTCGATTCATACCCCTTAGAAACCCCGAAAGGGGCAAATAAGGCCCGGGAATGCGTAGTTTGCGAGATAAACGCGTTTAAAGTTTCAGCCTATTTGAAGTAGTACCTAAACTGCAATTTTGCCCTATACCAGGATCAATTCTTTTTACCTATAAAACACTTGTTTTGGTGCAAATTCTGGGCCCAGTAGCAGTCAGAGTTCAGGGACCAAAATTTCGATATTTTCTGATAGCGCCAATCGATTCAGAATGGTCGATTCATACCCCTTAGAAACCCCGAAAGGGGCAAATAAGGCCCGGGAACGCGTAGTTTGCGAGATAAACGCGTTTAAAGTTTCAGCCTATTTGAAGTAGTACCTAAACTGCAATTTTGCCCTATACCAGGATCAATTCTTTTTACCTACAAAACACTTGTTTTGGTGCAAATTCTGGGCCCAGTAGCAGTCAGAGTTCAGGGACCAAAATTTCGATATTTTCTGATAGCGCCAATCGATTCAGAATGGTCGATTCATACCCCTTAGAAACCCCGAAAGGGGCAAATAAGGCCCGGGAACGCGTAGTTTGCGAGATAAACGCGTTTAAAGTTTCAGCCTATTTGAAGTAGTACCTAAACTGCAATTTTGCCCTATATCAGCATCAATTCTTTTTACCTATAAAACACTTGTTTTGGTGCAAATTCTGGGCCCAGTAGCAGTCAGAGTTCAGGGACAAAAATTTCGATATTTTCTGATAGCGCCAATCGATTCAGAATGGTCGATTCATACCCCTTAGAAACCTCGAAAGGGGCAAATAAGGCCCGGGAACTCGTAGTTTGCGAGATAAACGCGTTTAAAGTTTCAGCCAATTTGAAGTAGTACCTAAACTGCAATTTTGCCCTATATCAGCATCAATTCTTTTTACCTATAAAACACTTGTTTTGGTGCAAATTCTGGGCCCAGTAGCAGTCAGAGTTCAGGGACCAAAATTTCGATATTTTCTGATAGCGCCAATCGATTCAGAATGGTCGATTCATACCCCTTAGAAACCCCGAAAGGGGCAAATAAGGCCCGGGAACGCGTAGTTTGCGAGATAAACGCGTTTAAAGTTTCAGCCTATTTGAAGTAGTACCTAAACTGCAATTTTTCCCTATACCAGCATCAATTCTTTTTACCTATAAAACACTTGTTTTGGTGCAAATTCTGGGCCCAGTAGCAGTCAGAGTTCAGGGACCAAAATTTCGATATTTTCTGGTAGTGCCAATCGATTCAGAATGGTCGATTCATACCGCTTAGAAACCCCGAAAGGGGCAAATAAGGCCCGGGATCGTGTAGTTTGCGAGATAAACGCGTTTAAAGTTTCAGCCTGTTTGAAGTAGTACCTAAACTGCAATTTTGCCCTATACCAGCATCAATTCTTTTTACCTATAAAACACTTGTTTTGGTGCAAATTCTGGGCCCAGTAGCAGTCAGAGTTCAGGCACCAAAATTTCGATATTTTCTGATAGCCAATCGATTCAGAATGGTCGGTTCATACCCCTTAGAAACCCCGAAAGGGGCAAATAAGGCCCGGGAACGCGTAGTTTGCGAGATAAACGCGTTTAAAGTTTCAGACCGTTTGAAGTAGTACCTAAACTGCAATTTTGCCCTATACCAGTATCAATTCTTTTTACTATAAAGCACTTGTTTTGGTGCAAATTCTGGGCCCAGTAGCAGTCAGAGTTCAGGGACCAAAATTTCGATATTTTCTGATAGCGCCAATCGATTCAGAATGGTCGATTCATACCCCTTAGAAACCCCGAAAGGGGCAAATAAGGCCCGGGAACGCGTAGTTTGCGAGATAAACGCGTTTAAAGTTTCAGCCCGTTTGAAGTAGTACCTAAACTGCAATTTTGCCCTACACCAGCATCAATTCTTTTTACCTATAAAACACTTGTTTTGGTGCAAATTCTGGGCCCAGTAGCAGTCAGAGTTCAGGGACCAAAATTTCGATATTTTCTGATAGCGCCAATCGATTCAGAATGGTCGATTCATACCCCTTAGAAACCCCGAAAGGGGCAAATAAGGCCCGGGAACGCGTAGTTTGCGAGATAAACGCGTTTAAAGTTTCAGCCTATTTGAAGTAGTACCTAAACTGCAATTTTGCCCTATATCAGCATCAATTCTTTTTACCTATAAAACACTTGTTTTGGTGCAAATTCTGGGCCCAGTAGCAGTCAGAGTTCAGGGACCAAAATTTCGATATTTTCTGATAGCGCCAATCGATTCAGAATGGTCGATTCATACCACTTAGCAACCCCGAAAGCGGCAAATAAGGCCCGGGAACGCGTAGTTTGCGAGATAAACGCGTTTAAAGTTTCACCCTATTTGAAGTAGTACCTAAACTGCAATTTTGCCCTATACCAGCATCAATTCTTTTTACCTATAAAACACTTGTTTTGGTGCAAATTCTGGGCCCAGTAGCAGTCAGAGTTCAGGGACCAAAATTTCGATATTTTCTGATAGCGCCAAACGATTCAGAATGGTCGATTCATACCCCTTAGAAACTCCGAAAGGGGCAAATAAGGCCCGGGAACGCGTAGTTTGCGAGATAAACGCGTTTAAAGTTTCAGCCTATTTGAAGTAGTACCTAAACTGCAATTTTGCCCTATACCAGCATCAATTCTTTTTACCTATAAAACACATGTTTTGGAGCAAATTCTGGGCCCAGTAGCAGTTCAGTTCAGGGACCAAAATTTCGATATTTTCTGATAGCGCCAATCGATTCAGAATGGTCGATTCATACCCCTTAGAAACCCCGAAAGGGGCAAATAAGGCTCGGGAACGCGTAGTTTGCGAGATAAACGCGTTTAAAGTTTCAGCCTATTTGAAGTAGTACCTAAACTGCAATTTTTCCCTATACCAGCATCAATTCTTTTTACCTATAAAACACTTGTTTTGGTGCAAATTCTGGGCCCAGTAGCAGTCAGAGTTCAGGGACCAAAATTTCGATATTTTCTGACAGCGCCAATCGATTCAGAATGGTCGATTCATACCCCTTAGAAACCCCGATAGCGCCAATGGATTCAGAATGGTCGATTCATACCACTTAGAAACCCCGAAAGGTGCAAATTCTGGGCCCAGTAGCAGTCAGAGTTCAGGGACCAAAATTTCGATATTTTCTGATAGCGCCAATCGATTCAGAATGGTCGATTCATACCCCTTAGAAACCCCGAAAGGGGCAAATAAGGCCCGGGAACGCGTAGTTTGCGAGATAAACGCGTTTAAAGTTTCAGCCTATTTGAAGTAGTACCTAAACTGCAATTTTGCCCTATATCAGCATCAATTCTTTTTACCTATAAAACACTTGTTTTGGTGCAAATTCTGGGCCCAGTAGCAGTCAGAGTTCAGGGACCAAAATTTCGATATTTTCTGATAGCGCCAATCGATTCAGAATGGTCGATTCATACCCCTTAGCAACCCCGAAAGCGGCAAATAAGGCCCGGGAACGCGTAGTTTGCGAGATAAACGCGTTTAAAGTTTCACCCTATTTGAAGTAGTACCTAAACTGCAATTTTGCCCTATACCAGCATCAATTCTTTTTACCTATAAAACACTTGTTTTGGTGCAAATTCTGGGCCCAGTAGCAGTCAGAGTTCAGGGACCAAAATTTCGATAATTTCTGATAGCGCCAAACGATTCAGAATGGTCGATTCATACCCCTTAGAAACTCCGAAAGGGGCAAATAAGGCCCGGGAACGCGTAGTTTGCGAGATAAACGCGTTTAAAGTTTCAGCCTATTTGAAGTAGTACCTAAACTGCAATTTTGCCCTATACCAGAATCAATTCTTTTTACCTATAAAACACTTGTTTTGGAGCAAATTCTGGGCCCAGTAGCAGTCAGAGTTCAGGGACCAAAATTTCGATATTTTCTGATAGCGCCAATCGATTCAGAATGGTCGATTCATACCCCTTAGAAACCCCGAAAGGGGCAAATAAGGCTCGGGAACGCGTAGTTTGCAAAATAAACGCGTTTAAAGTTTCAGCCTATTTGAAGTAGTACCTAAACTGCAATTTTTCCCTATACCAGCATCAATTCTTTTTACCTATAAAACACTTGTTTTGGTGCAAATTCTGGGCCCAGTAGCAGTCAGAGTTCAGGGACCAAAATTTCGATATTTTCTGACAGCGCCAATCGATTCAGAATGGTCGATTCATACCCCTTAGAAACCCCGATAGCGCCAATGGATTCAGAATGGTCGATTCAGACCCCTTAGAAACCCCGACAGGGGCAAATAAGGCCCGGGAACGCGTAGTTTGCGAGATAAACACGTTTAAAGTTTCAGCCTATTTGAAGTAGTACCTAAACTGCAATTTTGCCCTATACCAGCATCAATTCTTTTTACCTATAAAACACTTGTTTTGGTGCAAATTCTGGGCTCAGTAGCAGTCAAAGTTCAGGGACCAAAATTTCGATATTTTCTGATAGCGCCAATCGATTCAGAATGGTCGATTCATACCCCTTAGAAACCCCGAAAGGGGCAAATAAGGCCCGGGAACGCGTAGTTTGCGAGATAAACGCGACTAAAGTTTCAGCCTATTTGAAGTAGTACCTAAACTGCAATTTTACCCTATACCAGCATCAATTCATTTTACCTATAAAACACTTGTTTTGGTGCAAATTCTGGGCCCAGTAGCAGTCAGAGTACAGGGACCAAAATTTCGATATTTTCTAATAGCGCCAATCGATTAAGAATGGTCGATTCATACCCCTTAGAAACCCCGAATGGGGCAAATAAGGCCCGGGAACGCGTAGTTTGCGAGATAAACGCGTTTAAAGTTTCAGCCTATTTGAAGTAGTACCTAAACTGCAATTTTGCCCTATACCAGCATCAATTCTTTTTACCTATAAAAAAAAACACTTGTTTTGGTGCAAATTCTGGGCCCAGAAGCAGTCAGAGTTCAGGGACCAAAATTTCGATATTTTCTGATAGCGCCAATCGATTCAGAATGGTCGAATCATACCCCTTAGAAACCCCGGAAGGGGCAAATAAGGCCCGGGAACGCGTAGTTTGCGAGATAAACGCGATTAAAGTTTCAGCCTATTTGAAGTAGTACCTAAACTGCAATTTTACCCTATACCAGCATCAATTCATTTTACCTATAAAACACTTGTTTTGGTGCATATTCTGGGCCCAGTAGCAGTCAGAGTTCAGGGACCAAAATTTCGATATTTTCTGATAGCGCCAATCGATTCAGAATGGTCGATTCATACCCCTTAGAAACCCCGAAAGGCAAATAAGGCCCGGGAACGCGTAGTTTGCGAGATAAACGCGTTTAAAGTTTCAGCCTATTTGAAGTAGTACCTAAACTGCAATTTTGCCCTATACCAGGATCAACTCTTTTTACCTATAAAACACTTGTTTTGGTGCAAATTCTGGGCCCAGTAGCAGTCAGAGTTCAGGGACCAAAATTTCGATATTTTCTGATAGCGCCAATCGATTCAGAATGGTCGATTCATACCCCTTAGAAACCCCGACAGCGCCAGTGGATTCAGAATGGTCGATTTATACCCCTTAGAAACCCCGAAAGGGGCAAATAAGGCCCGGGAACGCGTAGTTTGCGAGATAAACGCGTTTAAAGTTTCAGCCTATTTGAAGTAGTACCTAAACTGCAATTTTGCCCTATACCAGGATCAATTCTTTTTACCTATAAAACACTTGTTTTGGTGCAAATTCTGGGCCCAGTAGCAGTCAGAGTTCAGGGACCAAAATTTCGATATTTTCTGATAGCGCCAATCGATTCAGAATGGTCGATTCATACCCCTTAGAAACCCCGAAAGGGGCAAATAAGGCCCGGGAACGCGTAGTTTGCGAGATAAACGCGTTTAAAGTTTCAGCCTATTTGAAGTAGTACCTAAACTGCAATTTTGCCCTATACCAGAATCAATTCTTTTTACCTATAAAACACTTGTTTTGGAGCAAATTCTGGGCCCAGTAGCAGTCAGAGTTCAGGGACCAAAATTTCGATATTTTCTGATAGCGCCAATCGATTCAGAATGGTCGATTCATACCCCTTAGAAACCCCGAATGGGGCAAATAAGGCCCGGGAACGCGAAGTTTGCGAGATAAACGCGTTTAAAGTTTCAGCCTATTTGAACTAGTACCTAAACTGCAATTTTGCCCTATATCAGCATCAATTCTTTTTACCTATAAAACACTTGTTTTGGTGCAAATTCTGGGCCCAGTAGCAGTCAGAGTTCAGGGACCAAAATTTCGATATTTTCTGATAGCGCCAATCGATTCAGAATGGTCGATTCATACCCCTTAGAAACCCCGAAAGGGGCAAATAAGGCCCGGGAACGCGTAGTTTGCGAGATAAACGCGTTTAAAGTTTCAGCCTATTTGAAGTAGTACCTAAACTGCAATTTTGCCCTATATCAGCATCAATTCTTTATACCTATAAAACACTTGTTTTGGTGCAAATTCTGGGCCCAGTAGCAGTCAGAGTTCAGGGACCAAAATTTCGATATTTTCTGATAGCGCCAATCGAATCAGAATGGTCGATTCATACCCCTTAGCAACCCCGAAAGGGGCAAATAAGGCCCGGGAACGCGTAGTTTGCGAGATAAACGCGTTTAAAGTTTCACCCTATTTGAAGTAGTACCTAAACTGCAATTTTGCCCTATACCAGCATCAATTCTTTTTACCTATAAAACACTTGTTTTGGTGCAAATTCTGGGCCCAGTAGCAGTCAGAGTTCAGGAACCAAAATTTCGATATTTTCTGATAGCGCCAATCGATTCAGAATGGTCGATTCATACCCCTTAGAAACCCCGAAAGGGGCAAATAAGGCCCGGGAACGCGTAGTTTGCGCGATAAACGCGTTTAAAGTTTCAGCCTATTTGAAGTAGTGTTATACGCCCAATATTTATCTGAAGTCCGCACCACGCTGCACTGAATTTAGATTCGCAAGGGTTGTCTTAACTCAACTTTAATGAATGAAAACACTTTCTCCGCAAGCTTACCTATTTTTTTTTTTATTCTTCAATTCAATTTCACCTTTTTTGGTTTAATTTTATTGTCACTAATTTTAATTTTCTATCCTAGCTCTATCGTTAAATATAATATAAACCTTATCTATATAATTAGTACACATCAAATTTTCTATTTCTTTAATTTAAGAGAACACTCTTCGATTTCACCTTTCGGTTTTATCGTACAGTCACTAATTTTTTAATTCTTCACTAAACTCTTATCTATATAATTAGTGCACATCAACTTTGCTATTTATTTTATTTAAAGGAACATTCTTCAGTTTTCATCTTTCGGTTTTATCTTACAATCACTAATTTTGATTTTTCACTAAACTCTATCAATATAATTCACTAAACTCTATCTATCTAATATATAATTAGTGCACAGCAACTTTTCTATTTATTTTATTTAAGAGAACACCGTAAAACTTCGATCCGCCCTTGTCAAGATTAAAACCAGAACTCCACGCGACTTACCGCGAACGTAATTAAAACAGAACTCGCTAATTCTTTCTTTTCGATCAACTTACTAGCGATCTACATGAAGAAAAGCTTTCGTGCTTTTTCTTCGTTTTTTAGCTTTGCCCTTGATGTACTTAGTTGTCATTGGGCAAAGCCGCTGTAGATCGTTGTTTGTCGCGCTGATTAAGCAAATTTCTTTTGCTTATCGTGTACTGGGCTACCGTGTGAAAGGAATTTCGACGGTAACCCGAGCGCGTTGTTTGTCATGGGTTAGATTTGAGTACATTGCAACTTTGTTGCAATGCGCTCGGTTGTAGGAAATCCAACCCATTAAATATTTATCGGTTTTTTATTTTTAGGTGCTCCTGAGTTGGATTTGAATATGCGATACTTGAAATCCAACTCATGAGACTTTTTATGATTTGTTTTTAAATGTCAGATTGGATTCGTAAGAATTCGGCTTATCTTAAAATAAGCGAATCCAATCTGCAACATTTCCTTCCCCGCGCGAAAAAGATGATTATTCTTTGGAGAGGAATAATCATCGAATAATTGATGTGTAAGGGATTCTGTTTTGTTTAAATGAGCCGTGATTGACTGTTTCCGTCACAGTCAATTTTAAGTCATGGCTCTAGTTCTCGCGCACGCAGTTAGTTTGGATAATCGTCGTTACCGAGCTCCCGACCGTAAGGTGTTTTACCTGCGGATGATCCGGGTTGCTCATGTTGACCCCGACGGTGATGGCTGCGTCCGCCTATGGTGGAACCGTCGCGGACAGCGATCAATTTGTATTTGGTCGAGCCGGGGGGGCATCGACAGCAGCCATCTTGTGGACTTATCTCTAAGCTGCCACGAGGAAACTTTCAATGCCTTTGGTGAGTATACTATTTATATTTTATATTTCGTTTATAACTATTCTTTTGTTAACTTTCAGGTGGACGCTTGGTGTTATGGGGTTACACAGCCCCGTGTGCCCACTGTGTGCCTGAGGGGCCGCCCCCGCCTTACCGGTCCCCGTCCGCTGGGTCAGCTTCCGTAGCCGATGGTCCGCCCTCCCCAGGGATCGACACTGCGATGCTAAATGTTCTTGCCACAGAGGAGCTTCTGGCCCCCCGATCATCGCGCTTGACTGTCTCGGACATCAGCTCGGAGCGCTGGAGCCTCAGCCAGTAGGTGGTCCCCGTTTTTAACTTTTATATTTCTTATACCTGTAAATTTTTTTTTTTTTTTTTTCATATTTGTAACGATTTGTATTTTTATAGATTTAAGTTTTGTATCATTTTTCCCTTTTTTTTTTTTTTTTAAACTTTAATAAAACAAAAAAAAAATTTTTTAAAACCCAACTTTCAAGACTTTTTATTTGTAGTTTTTCTCCTTTTCCCTTTTTCACTGGGGTTTTTACTATTTTCAGATTGGTTTCGGGTTCCTTTTAGTCACTGATAATTTCTCTCTTTTTTTTTTTTTTTTTGTTTTTACCCCCGGTCATTAAAAAAAAAATCATTAAAGCGGTCAGTACTTGCCTTGCGCTTCGGTATCTTTTCGACCGACGATTGTGGTAGTACTCCACGGCGCGTAAATTTTTTACTTTATTTTTTAGGATGTCTCCCTTTTTTTTTTTTTTTAATGTTTTTACCCCCGGTTAGTAAAGCGGTTAGTACTTGCCTTGCGCTTCGGTATTTTTTCGACCGAAGATTGTGGTAGTACTCCACGGCGCATTTTTGTAGTTGGCTTATTATTTAGTTTATTTGTGTCTATTGTTTAGACAAGCTGGATGGACCGTGCCCTGGGCAGTGTTTGTGGCCGTTGAGGCCGCTCTTTTGGTCGTGAGACGGCCTCTTCTAGGGGGATTTCGGGCATGGGCGTCTGATTACGCCGCGTAGTCCAAGCCTTTAGTGGAGGTATGGCGTATTTGGCCGTCATGTAAATGACGATGAACAGCAGTATTAGCCCCGTAAGTGACAACGAAGTTGCCGAGAGTAGGTGGGGTGTTTTCACCCGGGAGTGTAGATTTAACTCCCGTATTTTGGCCTGTATTTGGTCCAATGATTGCGTACTCTCGTGCAACTTTTCGTTGGTGTTGTCACCCAGTAGCAGCTTTGTATATGGCACCTCCGTCACAGAATGCTGCTCGTATTTGGCCATGAAGGAATCTAATTCCTTTGCCGTTTCGTTTGTTTTAGGAAAGTATGCTGGTTGCGTGAAAAGTAGTGGATGAGTATTTTCAGCCTCATAATATAGGGTATGCGGTCCTATTTGTAAGTGGCAGGGTTGGTTAATTACCAAGATTCCCTGTCCAGAGAGGCGATGCGTGAGCAATTGTTGGGTGCATGTAATATGCACAATGGTTGTTGTCTTCAATGCATATAGCCAGGAATTGGGCCTATTTAATTTAATTAAAATGTCCCTGAAAGGTATCTGCACTTTTAGCGAACACCTAGGGTTTTCGTTCAGGGGGTTGAAGAGCAACTTGATCACGCATTCATCCGATTGTGTTGCCTTTGTTATCGGCGTATTTAGCAAACCAGCGTAAGTATCCTCCTCGACATCTCGAGTGACTTTCCGATATGCTTTCATATTCTCCGGCTTAAGCAATAGAAATTCCTGAGTCGAAAGTTGACTCGCTATATGCGAATATTCTATTTCCGGGACCAATGAATGATTCGCTTCCGTGCGTATTGGGAAGCACCTGATTCGTTGCAACTTCATTTTTGGAAGACCGAAAATTGGTAATGTAATTTTGATTACCAGTTTTTGTTGCAATAGGTGGGTCCGTAATTCAGCCGTCTGATAGAGAATTGATAGACAATTCTGGGCCTTTGAACACGTGGCGTGAGATTTGTGATAAATCTCAAGGAGTGAATCAGGGGCGATCAGCAGGGGATGAATTTGGTTATTTCGGCTAGAGGTTATTATATCCAGTAGCGCCTGCTGTCGGAACTCAATTTCTACCATTTGTAGCAGTAGACTCGAGACTATTTCCTGTCTCATTTGTCTTGCTACGAGTTTGTCAGTAGAATTATATAAATCATTCATCTGGTAGGCTATTTGCCGTTGTCTTTCGACCAGTGAATTTAAAGGCTTTTGAATCGCATTAAGCGCAGTCTTGACTACACTGATTTGTTGTTTTTCCAAATCAGCGAGTACCTGATGGTTAGTTTCCAACTCATCCAGGCGACTATAGACTTCGCGTTCATTTGCACTATCCATGGTACCGAAAAGGTAGTGCATGGCGTTTCCGATGCCGTCAAAAATAGATCTCGTTTTGCGAGATTTGGGAACAGCTTGTTTAATTACCTTAGTGCGTTGTTTGATATTTTCCATCAACGCGTGCATGTGTTTTTGCTGGAGTTCGCAGAGGTCTCCTACGGTGTTGTTTCCACATAGTTGATGCACGTAGTGTTCAGCTCGTTCCGCAATTGTTGTCTGGTTGTCCAACTCGGTCAGGTCCAATTCCGTGAGGATATTCCATGTGGAGTGGTAAACCATGAGGCTTCCTAAATCCTCGAATAGCACTCCTGTATTGCTGAGTGGGTTTACCGAGTATGTCTCCGACGTACTACTTCCCATAGCGGACATTATTAGTCCGAGGATGATAGCGTTTTGTATCATACCTGGGGAGAGGAATATGGTTAGTGGGGGTTCTAAATTAATTTTCTTATTTACTAAGCGTAGATTTTCCCTAAAGTGATGTCATGCTTGTCTTGCATTCTCACCGGTATAATAGTTGGTTACCTTTGGGTAGTCGCTTTGATGTTTACTGTTGAATACAGTATTTCGAAAGTAGTTGAGGGGGACCTCAAGACAAGGAACTACCAGGAAGGAGTTTAGTGTTTTTGTGCTGTAGAAATCGGGCAGTCTCTGACGGGATTGCAATTGCACAGAAGTTGGTTTGATTTATTAATTCTGGGAATCGAATCGGACAGCCGGCAACGTTTTATTTTCACAAGAGGTGTTTAGAGTGCTGTAGAAAATATGACTAAGTGGGAGTGAGACCTCAAGGCACGGAACTGTCAGGAAGAACTGCTAGATATAGCATTAAAGAGAGGGATTTTTGGTGGTTCAATCTCTGACGAAATTTCGCAAGAGTTGGTTTGAATTTGTTGTTTCAGGGTTCGACTTTTAGTAGAAGTCGTTCTTTTAATTATGAGTTGTCGTGCAAAAAAAAAATTAGTGAAGTCCTGTTGCTGGGTACTTCGTTGTTTTAGGCACGTCTAATAGGCGGAATGTGGGGTTTTACATTAATTGATTTGAGATTACTTAGAAAGATTATAAGAAATAAAAGGAATTTTAATTAGGGTTGGTTTGGACCCGATTGGACCGAGTTGTTAAGGGACTTTTCCGCTTTTCCTTTCTTGATGTTGTGCTGGCTTTGCGTTACGATATTCATCTCAATCGTAGGTTGTGGTAGCACGCCACGACGCGTACAGATAATATTTACGATCTTCATTATCTATTCATAGAATGGCTTAAGACGGTTGTTGTGAACCGTAACTGTACGTTTGCCCATTTTTAGGGTTGTATTCACTGATGATGGTATACCGATTACCAGATAGGGTCCTACCCAGATTTGAGAGAGCTTATGCTTTCGACTTTCGCTCTTGAGTAGGACCTTGTCACCTATGTGAAACGATAGGGGTCGAACAGCTTTATCGTAGTATAATTTCGATCGTTGCTTGCTAGCGAGCAGATTTTTACGTGCCGTGGCATAAGACCTTTGGAGCTTGTATCTTAAGATTTGATAGTAGCTCTCGTGATTATACACGGGTTCAGGGTCTCGCTTCAAATTTGACGGAACATCCGCTGTGAAGCCGTAAAGGCAGTCCATGGGAGTTAATTTTGTCCCTTCGTGTACACTGTTGTTGTACACGAATGCAGCGGTTCGCAGATATTGATCCCATGATTTGGGATTCTCGTCCACTATGGTACGTAAGTATTCAATTAACGGCCTGTGTGCACGTTCAAGTGCGCCGTTTGACTGTGGGTGGTAGGCAGAGGTTTGTAACTTCTTCACCCGTAACAGTTTACATACCTTTTTAAACAGGTCACTAAGGAAGTTGCTTCCTTGATCAGTGACTATTCGTTTAGGGATGCGGTAGCGCGCGACGATTTCGTCGAAGAAGATTTGCGCTACCGTGACGGCTTCCCCGTTAGGTATGGCGTACCAATCGACAAATTTAGTGAGGTTATCCTGGAAAGTCAAGATATATTTGTTTCCGGAGTCAGTTTCCTCGAGTGGACCAACAATGTCGAGATAGACTTTGTCGAAGGGTTGTTCTGCGATGTCCGTGATGACCATCGGCATTTTATACTGAGGTGATGCCTTCATTTTTTGGCATTTTGAGCAACGCTTAACGTATTTCTTAATATCGCTAAGCATGTGCCTCCACCAGTACTTCCTTCGAATCCGCTTGTATGTTTTAATTACGCCCTGATGGCCGCCAAAAGGAGAGTCGTGATAATCATGTAAGATAGTTTGTATCTCCTTGGGGCTTGTGATTATCTCAGGGGGCTTAGGTTTATCGTCGATTAGCGGGTTAGTATCTGGCAGGTTTTCTGTAGTGACCTCTTCTATGTTTGGAATTATTTCATTGTTCTGAGGCGTGTGATCCCGTATTTCGGGGCTTTTAGACTCTGTTTGAGCGTTTTTCGCTTGAGCCCGGGTCACAGCGTTACATTTTAGGCGATTTTCGCGAATGGAGGTTATTTCTTCCTCCGAGTCCGAGTCCATTTTATGGTGGACTTGCGCTTTGACTATTATGTTTTGGCCATTTGAGTCTTCGCTGACTTCCCGTGGAATGCGGCTTAACGCGTCGGCATTCGTATTGTACTTTCCTGGCTTGTATTCGATTTGATAATCGAATTCGGAAAGTTTGTGATGAAATCTCACCAGACGGGAAGTAGGGTCCTTAACATTAAAGACGCCTTTGAGAGGCTTATGGTCTGTATAGACCGTAAATTTTCGGCCTTGCAAGTAACATCTAAAGTTACGCGTAGCCCAGACTATAGCGAGCAACTCTTTTTCAATAGTTGAATAGTTGCGTTCCGCCTTGTTCAGTGTACGGCTGGCGTAGGCAATGGGCTGATCGTGTCCTACTGCTCCTTGTGAGAGGACGGCTCCTAATGCCTCGCTGCTGGCGTCCGTGGTTAAATTGAATGGTTTCGAGAAATCGGGATATATAAGTAAGGGAGGAGAGATTAATGAAGTTTTGATTTTCTCGAATGCCTCCTGACACTTCTCGGTCCATGTGAATTTGACATCCTTGCGGAGCAAATTCGTTATCGGACGCACAATTTTGGAGAAGTCGGGGATGAATTTTCGATAATAATTGGCAAGTCCAATAAAAGATTGAACTTGTCGTACAGTTCTGGGAACTGGGAAAGTTTGGACGCAAGCCGTTTTACTGGGGTCTGGAAGTGCTCCTTCACTGGAACACTTGTGGCCTAGGTAAACAACCTCTTTTCTCAGAAACTGGCACTTTTCTGGCTGCAGTTTGAGGTTGTTCTCTCTCAAACGATTGAAGACTTTGCGGAGCTTACTATTATGGTCCGCAAGGTTTTTACCGTAGATGACTATGTCGTCTAGGTAGACAAAACATTCCAAGCCTTGTAATCCTGTTAGGACGAAGTTCATTAAGCGTTGGAACGTGGCCGGGGCTCCTTTGAGCCCAAATGGCATACGCCTAAATTCATAGTGACCATAATTGGTGCTAAACGCCGTTTTGGGTCGATCTTGAGGATCGACGAGCACCTGGTGATAGCCGTTGGCGAGATCGAGGGTGGTAAAATACCGAGAATGACCCAATTGGTCGAGAATATCCTCGATCCGAGGTAGCGGAAAAGCGTCTCCAATTGTCTTTTCGTTTAATTTACGAAAATCGACAACGACGCGCCACCTTTTTTCACCGTCTGGTCCCGCCTTCTTAGGGACGACTAGGAGAGGTGAATTCCAAGGGCTTTTACTGGGCTGCACTATGTCGTTCTCTAGCATTTCGCGAAGCTGTTCGTTTATTACATTTCGCTGCGTCTCTGGCAAGCGATACATTTTCTGGTTGATTGGTGCTTGGTCCTGCACCAATGGTATATCATGAGTGATGGCGTTTGTGAAGGTTAGCCGATCACCTTTGAGGAAAAAGATATCATTGTACTCGTAGCAGAGTTGTGATATCGCTTGTTTTTCCTCCGCGCTCAGATTTACGTCTAGGCTGAGCTCCTGGTCTAACCTGACGAGACGCGGGTTATTGTTTGGGTTTTCTGGTTCTTCATACTCCTGGAATAAATATTTAATATGTTGTAAAGTGGCCATTTTTTCGGCGCTTGAAATATTTGTTTCTTTCTTTTTATTTTTTCTTTCGCTTATTTTACGGAAACCTGAAATATTTTTACTTTTATTTAAATTTTCACCCCACTTTATTTTATTTGAATCACTCTTAATACTAAATGACGATGGAGTTGGGGTTTCTGAACCGCCGTAAATTGCCATATTTGAGGCGAACTCGCTTTCGTCTTCTAATAGGCTCTTTCGCCGTTGTTTACTTACTGTGTATGTTGATTTTGGTGCTTTTGAAAATACCGTCCCTGTGGTGAGCTCGCTTCCAATGTCGACGTGTTCCGAAATTTTATTTTGTGTGGGCGTGGGAGCTGATGGAATTTGTCCATCGTAATTCCTTTTATCTAGGTGAGCTCCGTCGACATTTGTTTTGTTAGGTTTTCCTTTCCTTTGGTTCCGTTTTTTCTTAGTATTTGATTTGTGCGTGGGTGCTGGTGGCTTCGAGTCACCGTAATTCCTGATTTTCAGGTGAGCATCCTCAGCGCGTTCTCCGTTTTTCGGGGTTTCCTGATTGTTTCTTTCCTGGTAATCCTGTTTCAGTTGGACGACGGTGTAGTTGTGGGCAGGGACTAGATGCAGACTAATGTTAGTCAGAACTACTTGTGAATTGTGGGTGTTGAGAACTCCAACAGACACTGCTTTTAAACCAGCGGGGAGTAGGCCATTCGCTAGGAAGACTCCTTGATCTATTTCTCTTGATAGACAGAGCATCTCTTCCTGCAGCTGCAAGGGAACCTCGACGATGATTTGTGACCTAGCAGGTATGCGTACAGGCTCTTTCAGCTGTATTTGTTGCTGCCTCATTTCGCAGGTCAAATCACTTTCAGTCGGTTTGCCCACCTCGCATTCCCGTGTTCGCCGGTCATCGTTCTCCTCTTGAGAAACTTTTGAAGTACCACAGATTGTCAGATCGGCCTTTCTTGGCTCTGCTCTATCTGTTCGGGTATTCGTTTTGACCACTTTTTCGGAATACGGGTTATCCAATGCAGCTGTTAATGGAACAGCAAACTCCTCCGGGTTGTTTTCCGTTCGAGGAAATCGCAATGCCTTATTCGGGCCCTCAACGTTACAATTCTTTGCTAGAAAGTCATTTCCTAGCAAGCCGTCGTCGGAAAGGCCGGGTAGGTTTTTTATTACCTGAAAATTGCAGGGAATTTTATTCTTTAATGTAAAATTGCCCTGACACGTTCCCAGCGTCTTTCCGGTACCAAATGGTGTTTGTAAAGTATATGTTTCTCCGGTATTTATATCTTCGGGATTTTTAATTGCTTTCTTCTTTATTATGCTAACCTCAGCGCCAGTATCTACTACAAGTTTGGTATTGCCGTTCAGGCTAATATCCAACGGTAGGCTAACTGTAGAGATACAGGGTTCGGGCGGCTGAGGTGACCCTTTGTTAAAATTTTTGCTTCTTAGTGTCGATCCGGGGTCTTTTCGGTCGACTGCTCGTCGTTTCCCTGGCTCTTAGAGTCCCATTTTTGTTTTTGGCGGCATTCCTCTATGGAATGGCCGCGACGGTTGCAGAACTTGCATTTGAGTTTTATGTTAAAAACTCGAGGACCAGCGGAAGGTTGCTGATCCTGAATCCGTCGGTCGGGGAGCCTTGTCTGGCTACTCGGGCCCGGAACCTGGCGATTGTTTCTACAATCGCGAACATCATGTCCATATATTTTGCAGTTTGAGCAGAAGGGTGTGTTTTTACGCTTCATGCAGTCGGCGTAAGTGTGACCTCTTCGCTGGCAAAAGTTGCATGTGATGTTTGACCTTAATTGGTCGAGGTTCTGGCGGCGGTAGTCGATTTGTGGGGGAGACGAGCGTTGAGGTGGAGTCGTATAAAGTGGAGTCTGTCGGCGAAAGTTTTGTGGTGGCGGCGGTCTGTATAACGTTTGTTGTGGAAAATTGCGAGCAGGTGTATATGGGGTTCTATGGAATGCCCGTATTCTGGCAGTTGGGTCCATAGCAACCGGCATGGTTGAGCCTTGTTCTACAACAACCGGAGCAGGGAAGCCTTGGGTTGTTGTGGTTTGCGTGAACTGGGCGCCCTGCTGTAGTTTCTCCATGTCGAGTGCTTTATTGATCAGCGCCTCGAGCGTGCCGTCGGTGACGGTGAGGAGATATTGGCAAAGGTGCGGATTCGTAACCCCGCTGCGGACTGCGTTTTTCGCGAAGTCCTCCAGCTGCGTTGTTACAGCTGGAGTGGCCGCAGCTCCGTATTTAGTTTGTGCGGCCTCTTTACAGAGGGCCAGCAATTGTTTTACTCTAGCCGTGAAGGCAGTGAGCGTTTCGCAGGGGTTTTGGTGAGCTGTTATGAGCCTATTTACCAGTTCCTGGTAAGTTTCTCTGGGAAGATATGCCGCGTTTAATCTTGCTTCGACTTCTTGAAATGTTGTCGGTACATCCGAGGCCAACAGTTGATATGCTCCTCCACGAAGTCTTGTGGGAAGGATCTTGAGGAAAGCCTCTTGCTCCCCTTCGGAGAGACACTGTTTGGCCTGGCGGCAGCAACCCAGGAATGTTTGCAACTCTGATCCGAGATGCGGGCCTGGCTCACCTGAAAAAATGGGCACCATTTGCGCAGTTAATTTTACAATTTTTCCATAATCGGTCGCCATAGTGGAGTTCTGATTCGAGTCGGTGTCGGGCGAGTCTTGTGCGAGAAATCGATTTAGACCCTGTTTCAGGTTAATTTCTCGCAGGGAGTCTTGTAGGGATTGAATGAGGTTTTCCTCAGTTGTGCTTTGTAAATTGTTTTCAATATTTTCTTCAGAGGGGAGTATGCGCGAGAATCCGTCTAGCTTGGCTTGAAAGAGTGCGGCTTCCTTTTGAAAGCGCTCTAAGTCTTCCAGTCTCTCTTCGCTGGACTTTGTATTTCTATTTTCGAGGAGGTTAGAATAGAGAGTTGCTAGGCGTTCGGATTCTCGCGCGGACTCGTACAAATTATTAAAATTATTGTATTTAAATCTTACTTGGTTTTGATTTATTCGTTGCAGGACGGTCCCGCTCCTGAGTGTGAGTCCTTCGGAACTGGGTCCTGGTTGTGCTGGGGTTATCTGGCGTTCACTGACCTGCGTTTGGTCGGTGAATACTGGTGACTGGGAACCCTGGCGTGGTTCTTCCGCGTCGATCTCCAGGTCCAGGGAGGTTATGAGGAGGTCCTCTGTCTTCTCCTCTGTTGGTGAGTGAGCGGGAGTAGAGTGGGTGTCCTTGGACATCAACTCCTGCTCTTCAGTGTTGCAAGGGGGGCTTTTGGCCTGCTTTTCCGTTCCCTTGATAACAATACTAGAGTTGTGTTGGGGAAAAGGGGGGCTTGTGCCGTCTTCAACGATTCCCTTTTCCACTCTGATACTGGTGCTGCGTTGATTGCTGGTGTTGATTGGTGTCGTCTTCTTCGGGCTGGGACGAAGCCCACACAATTCCACCGGTGGTGCTGGCTTACACTTTGCGGAAACGTTGGGGGTGACTCCTCAGGGCGATTGACTACCCGGAAGTGCTTAGAGATACCCCTTTTGGTTTGGTCTTGGATCAAGGCTTTTCAAGCTGTTACGGTAATTTTGTTTTACCACGCTTCCTTGATCCTACCGGCTGCGCCAATTTTTGTTATACGCCCAATATTTGTCTGAAGTCCGCACCACGCTGCACTGAATTTAGATTCGCAAGGGTTGTCTTAACTCAACTTTAATGAATGAAAACACTTTCTCCGCAAGCTTACCTATTTTTTTTTTATTCTTCAATTCAATTTCACCTTTTTTGGTTTAATTTTATTGTCACTAATTTTAATTTTCTATCCTAGCTCTATCGTTAAATATAATATAAACCTTATCTATATAATTAGTACACATCAAATTTTCTATTTCTTTAATTTAAGAGAACACTCTTCGATTTCACCTTTCGGTTTTATCGTACAGTCACTAATTTTTTAATTCTTCACTAAACTCTTATCTATATAATTAGTGCACATCAACTTTGCTATTTATTTTATTTAAAGGAACATTCTTCAGTTTTCACCTTTCGGTTTTATCTTACAATCACTAATTTTTTAATTCTTCACTAAACTCTTATCTATATAATTAGTGCACATCAACTTTGCTATTTATTTTATTTAAAGGAACATTCTTCAGTTTTCACCTTTCGGTTTTATCTTACAATCACTAATTTTGATTTTTCACTAAACTCTATCAATATAATTCACTAAACTCTATCTATCTAATATATAATTAGTGCACAGCAACTTTTCTATTTATTTTATTTAAGAGAACACCGTAAAACTTCGATCCGCCCTTGTCAAGATTAAAACCAGAACTCCACGCGACTTACCGCGAACGTAATTAAAACAGAACTCGCTAATTCTTTCTTTTCGATCAACTTACTAGCGATCTACATGAAGAAAAGCTTTCGTGCTTTTTCTTCGTTTTTTAGCTTTGCCCTTGATGTACTTAGTTGTCATTGGGCAAAGCCGCTGTAGATCGTTGTTTGTCGCGCTGATTAAGCAAATTTCTTTTGCTTATCGTGTACTGGGCTACCGTGTGAAAGGAATTTCGACGGTAACCCGAGCGCGTTGTTTGTCATGGGTTAGATTTGAGTACATTGCAACTTTGTTGCAATGCGCTCGGTTGTAGGAAATCCAACCCATTAAATATTTATCGGTTTTTTATTTTTAGGTGCTCCTGAGTTGGATTTGAATATGCGATGCTTGAAATCCAACTCATGAGACTTTTTATGATTTGTTTTTAAATGTCAGATTGGATTCGTAAGAATTCGGCTTATCTTAAAATAAGCGAATCCAATCTGCAACAGTAGTACCTAAACTGCAATTTTGCCCTATACCAGAATCAATTCTTTTTACCTATAAAACACTTGTTTTGGAGCAAATTCTGGGCCAAGTAGCAGTCAGAGTTAAGGGACCAAAATTTCGATATTTTCTGATAGCGCCAAACGATTCAGAATGGTCGATTCATACCCCTTAGAAACTCCGAAAGGGGGCAAATAAGGCCCGGGAACGCGTAGTTTGCGAGATAAACGCGTTTAAAGTTTCAGCCTATTTGAAGTAGTACCTAAACTGCAATTTTGCCCTATACCAGCATCAATTCTTTTTACCTATAAAACACATGTTTTGGAGCAAACTCTGGGCCCAGTAGCAGTTCAGTTCAGGGACCAAAATTTCGATATTTTCTGATAGCGCCAATCGATTCAGAATGGTCGATTCATACCCCTTAGAAACCCCGAAAGGGGCAAATAAGGCTCGGGAACGCGTAGTTTGCGAGATAAACGCGTTTAAAGTTTCAGCCTATTTGAAGTAGTACCTAAACTGCAATTTTTCCCTATACCAGCATCAATTCTTTTTACCTATAAAACACTTGTTTTGGTGCAAATTCTGGGCCCAGTAGCAGTCAGAGTTCAGGGACCAAAATTTCGATATTTTCTGACAGCGCCAATCGATTCAGAATGGTCGATTCATACCCCTTAGAAACCCCGATAGCGCCAATGGATTCAGAATGGTCGATTCATACCACTTAGAAACCCCGAAAGGTGCAAATTCTGGGCCCAGTAGCAGTCAGAGTTCAGGGACCAAAATTTCGATATTTTCTGATAGCGCCAATCGATTCAGAATGGTCGATTCATACCCCTTAGAAACCCCGAAAGGGGCAAATAAGGCCCGGGAACGCGTAGTTTGCGAGATAAACGCGTTTAAAGTTTCAGCCTATTTGAAGTAGTACCTAAACTGCAATTTTGCCCTATATCAGCATCAATTCTTTTTACCTATAAAACACTTGTTTTGGTGCAAATTCTGGGCCCAGTAGCAGTCAGAGTTCAGGGACCAAAATTTCGATATTTTCTGATAGCGCCAATCGATTCAGAATGGTCGATTCATACCCCTTAGCAACCCCGAAAGCGGCAAATAAGGCCCGGGAACGCGTAGTTTGCGAGATAAACGCGTTTAAAGTTTCACCCTATTTGAAGTAGTACCTAAACTGCAATTTTTCCCTATACCAGCATCAATTCTTTTTACCTATAAAACACTTGTTTTGGTGCAAATTCTGGGCCCAGTAGCAGTCAGAGTTCAGGGACCAAAATTTCGATATTTTCTGATAGCGCCAAACGATTCAGAATGGTCGATTCATACCCCTTAGAAACTCCGAAAGGGGCAAATAAGGCCCGGGAACGCGTAGTTTGCGAGATAAACGCGTTTAAAGTTTCAGCCTATTTGAAGTAGTACCTAAACTGCAATTTTGCCCTATACCAGAATCAATTATTTTTACCTATAAAACACTTGTTTTGGAGCAAATTCTGGGCCCAGTAGCAGTCAGAGTTCAGGGACCAAAATTTCGATATTTTCTGATAGCGCCAATCGATTCAGAATGGTCGATTCATACCCCTTAGAAACCCCGAAAGGGGCAAATAAGGCTCGGGAACGCGTAGTTTGCAAAATAAACGCGTTTAAAGTTTCAGCCTATTTGAAGTAGTACCTAAACTGCAATTTTTCCCTATACCAGCATCAATTCTTTTTACCTATAAAACACTTGTTTTGGTGCAAATTCTGGGCCCAGTAGCAGTCAGAGTTCAGGGACCAAAATTTCGATATTTTCTGACAGCGCCAATCGATTCAGAATGGTCGATTCATACCCCTTAGAAACCCCGATAGCGCCAATGGATTCAGAATGGTTGATTCATACCACTTAGAAACCCCGAAAGGTGCAAATTCTGGGCCCAGTAGCAGTCAGAGTTCAGGGACCAAAATTTCGATATTTTCTGATAGCGCCAATCGATTCAGAATGGTCGATTCATACCCCTTAGAAACCCCGAAAGGGGCAAATAAGGCCCGGGAACGCGTAGTTTGCGAGATAAACGCGTTTAAAGTTTCAGCCTATTTGAAGTAGTACCTAAACTGCAATTTTGCCCTATATCAGCATCAATTCTTTTTACCTATAAAACACTTGTTTTGGTGCAAATTCTGGGCCCAGTAGCAGTCAGAGTTCAGGGACCAAAATTTCGATATTTTCTGATAGCGCCAATCGATTCAGAATGGTCGATTCATACCCCTTAGCAACCCCGAAAGCGGCAAATAAGGCCCGGGAACGCGTAGTTTGCGAGATAAACGCGTTTAAAGTTTCACCCTATTTGAAGTAGTACCTAAACTGCAATTTTGCCCTATACCAGCATCAATTCTTTTTACCTATAAAACAGTTGTTTTGGTGCAAATTCTGGGCCCAGTAGCAGTCAGAGTTCAGGGACCAAAATTTCGATATTTTCTGATAGCGCCAATCGATTAAGAATGGTCGATTCATACCCCTTAGAAACCCCGAATGGGGCAAATAAGGCCCGGGAACGCGTAGTTTGCGAGATAAACGCGTTTAAAGTTTCAGCCTATTTGAAGTAGTACCTAAACTGCAATTTTGCCCTATACCAGCATCAATTCTTTTTACCTATAAAAAAAAACACTTGTTTTGGTGCAAATTCTGGGCCCAGAAGCAGTCAGAGTTCAGGGACCAAAATTTCGATATTTTCTGATAGCGCCAATCGATTCAGAATGGTCGAATCATACCCCTTAGAAACCCCGGAAGGGGCAAATAAGGCCCGGGAACGCGTAGTTTGCGAGATAAACGCGATTAAAGTTTCAGCCTATTTGAAGTAGTACCTAAACTGCAATTTTACCCTATACCAGCATCAATTCATTTTACCTATAAAACACTTGTTTTGGTGCATATTCTGGGCCCAGTAGCAGTCAGAGTTCAGGGACCAAAATTTCGATATTTTCTGATAGCGCCAATCGATTCAGAATGGTCGATTCATACCCCTTAGAAACCCCGAAAGGCAAATAAGGCCCGGGAACGCGTAGTTTGCGAGATAAACGCGTTTAAAGTTTCAGCCTATTTGAAGTAGTACCTAAACTGCAATTTTGCCCTATACCAGGATCAACTCTTTTTACCTATAAAACACTTGTTTTGGTGCAAATTCTGGGCCCAGTAGCAGTCAGAGTTCAGGGACCAAAATTTCGATATTTTCTGATAGCGCCAATCGATTCAGAATGGTCGATTCATACCCCTTAGAAACCCCGACAGCGCCAGTGGATTCAGAATGGTCGATTTATACCCCCTAGAAACCCCGAAAGGGGCAAATAAGGCCCGGGAACGCGTAGTTTGCGAGATAAACGCGTTTAAAGTTTCAGCCTATTTGAAGTAGTACCTAAACTGCAATTTTGCCCTATACCAGGATCAATTCTTTTTACCTATAAAACACTTGTTTTGGTGCAAATTCTGGGCCCAGTAGCAGTCAGAGTTCAGGGACCAAAATTTCGATATTTTCTGATAGCGCCAATCGATTCAGAATGGTCGATTCATACCCCTTAGAAACCCCGAAAGGGGCAAATAAGGCCCGGGAACGCGAAGTTTGCGAGATAAACGCGTTTAAAGTTTCAGCCTATTTGAACTAGTACCTAAACTGCAATTTTGCCCTATATCAGCATCAATTCTTTTTACCTATAAAACACTTGTTTTGGTGCAAATTCTGGGCCCAGTAGCAGTCAGAGTTCAGGGACCAAAATTTCGATATTTTCTGATAGCGCCAATCGATTCAGAATGGTCGATTCATACCCCTTAGAAACCCCGAAAGGGGCAAATAAGGCCCGGGAACGCGTAGTTTGCGAGATAAACGCGTTTAAAGTTTCAGCCTATTTGAAGTAGTACCTAAACTGCAATTTTGCCCTATATCAGCATCAATTCTTTATACCTATAAAACACTTGTTTTGGTGCAAATTCTGGGCCCAGTAGCAGTCAGAGTTCAGGGACCAAAATTTCGATATTTTCTGATAGCGCCAATCGAATCAGAATGGTCGATTCATACCCCTTAGCAACCCCGAATGGGGCAAATAAGGCCCGGGAACGCGTAGTTTGCGAGATAAACGCGTTTAAAGTTTCACCCTATTTGAAGTAGTACCTAAACTGCAATTTTGCCCTATACCAGCATCAATTCTTTTTACCTATAAAACATTTGTTTTGGTGCAAATTCTGGGCCCAGTAGCAGTCAGAGTTCAGGAACCAAAATTTCGATATTTTCTGATAGCGCCAATCGATTCAGAATGGTCGATTCATACCCCTTAGAAACCCCGAATGGGGCAAATAAGGCCCGGGAACGCGTAGTTTGCGCGATAAACGCGTTTAAAGTTTCAGCCTATTTGAAGTAGTACCTAAACTGCAATTTTGCCCTATACCAGAATCAATTCTTTTTACCTATAAAACACTTGTTTTGGAGCAAATTCTGGGCCAAGTAGCAGTCAGAGTTAAGGGACCAAAATTTCGATATTTTCTGATAGCGCCAATCGATTCAGAATGGTCGATTCATACCCCTTAGAAACCCCGAAAGGGGCAAATAAACGCGATTAAAGTTTCAGCCTATTTGAAGTAGTACCTAAACTGCAATTTTACCCTATACCAGCATCAATTCATTTTATCTATAAAGCACTTGTTTTGGTGCAAATTCTGGGCCCAGTAGCAGTCAGAGTTCAGGGACCAAAATTTCGATATTTTCTGATAGCGCCAATCGATTCAGAATGGTCGATTCATACCCCTTAGAAACCCCGAAAGGGGCAAATAAGGCCCGGGAACGCGTAGTTTGCGAGATAAACGCGTTTAAAGTTTCAGCCTATTTGAAGTAGTACCTAAACTGCAATTTTGCCCTATACCAGCATCAATTCTTTTTTTTACGGGAACGCGTAGTTTGCGAGATAAACGCGTTTAAAGTTTCACCCTATTTGAAGTAGTACCTAAACTGCAATTTTGCCCTATACCAGCATCAATTCTTTTTACCTATAAAACACTTGTTTTGGTGCAAATTCTGGGCCCAGTAGCAGTCAGAGTTCAGGGACCAAAATTTCGATATTTTCTGATAGCGCCAATCGATTCAGAATGGTCGATTCATACCCCTTAGAAACCCCGAACGGGGCAAATAAGGCCCGGGAACGCGTAGTTTGCGAGATAAACGCGTTTAAAGTTTCACCCTATTTGAAGTAGTACCTAAACTGCAATTTTGCCCTATACCAGAATCAATTCTTTTTACCTATAAAACGCTTGTTTTGGAGCAAATTCTGGGCCCAGTAGCAGTCAGAGTTCAGGGACCAAAATTTCGATATTTTCTGACAGCGCCAATCGATTCAGAATGGTCGATTCATACCCCTTAGAAACCCCGAACGGGGCAAATAAGGCCCGGGAACGCGTAGTTTGCGAGATAAACGCGTTTAAAGTTTCACCCTATTTGAAGTAGTACCTAAACTGCAATTTTGCCCTATACCAGCATCAATTCTTTTTACCTATAAAACACTTGTTTTGTTGCAAATTTTGGGCCCAGTAGCAGTCAGAGTTCAGGGACCAAAATTTCGATATTTTCTGATAGCGCCAATCGATTCAGAATGGTCGATTCATACCCCTTAGAAACCCCGAAAGGGGCAAATAAGGCCCGGGAACGCGTAGTTTGCGAGATAAACGCGTTTAAAGTTTCAGCCTATTTGAAGTAGTACCTAAACTGCAATTTTGCCCTATATCAGCATCAATTCTTTTTACCTATAAAACACTTGTTTTGGTGCAAATTCTGGGCCCAGTAGCAGTCAGAGTTCAGGGACCAAAATTTCGATATTTTCTGATAGCGCCAATCGATTCAGAATGGTCGATTCATACCCCTTAGAAACCCCGAAAGGGGCAAATAAGGCCCGGGAACGCGTAGTTTGCGAGATAAACGCGTTTAAAGTTTCAGCCTATTTGAAGTAGTACCTAAACTGCAATTTTGCCCTATACCAGCATCAATTCATTTTACCTATAAAGCACTTGTTTTGGTGCAAATTCTGGGCCCAGTAGCAGTCAGAGTTCAGGGACCAAAATTTCGATATTTTCTGACAGCGCCAATCGATTCAGAATGGTCGATTCATACCCCTTAGAAACCCCGAAAGGGGCAAATAAGGCCCGGGAACGCGTAGTTTGCGAGATAAACGCGTTTAAAGTTTCAGCCTATTTGAAGTAGTACCTAAACTGCAATTTTGCCCTATACCAGGATCAATTCTTTTTACCTATAAAACACTTGTTTTGGTGCAAATTCTGGGCCCAGTAGCAGTCAGAGTTCAGGGACCAAAATTTCGATATTTTCTGATAGCGCCAATCGATTCAGAATGGTCGATTCATACCCCTTAGAAACCCCGAAAGGGGCAAATAAGGCCCGGGAACGCGTAGTTTGCGAGATAAACGCGTTTAAAGTTTCAGCCTATTTGAAGTAGTACCTAAACTGCAATTTTGCCCTATACCAGCTTCAATTCTTTTTACCTATAAAACACTTGTTTTGGTGCAAATTCTGGGCCCAGTAGCAGTCAGAGTTCAGGGACCAAAATTTCGATATTTTCTGATAGCGCCAATCGATTCAGAATGGTCGATTCATACCCCGTTCATACGCGTTTAAAGTTTCAGCCTATTTGAAGTAGTACCTAAACTGCAATTTTGCCCTATACCAGCATCAATTCTCGTTATCTATAAAACACTTGTTTTGTTGCAAATTTTGGGCCCAGTAGCAGTCAGAGTTCAGGGACCAAAATTTCGATATTTTCTGATAGCGCCAATGGATCAGAATGGTCGATTCATACCCCTTAGAAATCCCGAAAGGGGCAAATAAGGCCCGGGAACGCGTAGTTTGCTAGATAAACGCGTTTAAAGTTTCAGCCTATTTGAAGTAGTACCTAAAGTGCAATTTTGCCCTATACCAGCATCAATTCTTTTTACCTATAAAACACTTGTTTTGGTGCAAATTCTGGGCCCAGTAGCAGTCAGAGTGCAGGGACCAAAATTTCGATATTTTCTGATAGCGCCAATCGATTCAGAATGGTCGATTCATACCCCTTAGAAACACCGACAGGGGCAAATAAGGCCCGGGAACGCGTAGTTTGCGAGATAAACGCGTTTAAAGTTTCAGCCTATTTGAAGTAGTACCTAAACTGCAATTTTGCCCTATACCAGCATCAATTCTTTTTACCTATAAAACACTTATTTTGTTTCAAATTCTGGGCCCAGTAGCAGTCACAGTTCAGGGACCAAAATTTCGATATTTTCTGATAGCGAGAATCGATTCAGAATGGTCGATTCGTACCCCGTTCATACGCGTTTAAAGTTTCAGCCTATTTGAAGTAGTACCTAAACTGCAATTTTACCCTATACCAGCATCAATTCATTTTACCTATAAAGCACTTGTTTTGGTGCAAATTCTGGGCCCAGTAGCAGTCAGAGTTCAGGGACCAACATTTCGATATTTTCTGATAGCGCCAATCGATTCAGAATGGTCGATTCATACCCCTTAGAAACCCCGAAAGGGGCAAATAAGGCCCGGGAACGCGTAGTTTGCGAGATAAACGCGTTTAAAGTTTCAGCCTATTTGAAGTAGTACCTAAACTGCAATTTTGCCCTATACCAGGATCAATTCTTTTTACCTATAAAACACTTGTTTTGGTGCAAATTCTGGGCCCAGTAGCAGTCAGAGTTCAGGGACCAAAATTTCGATATTTTCTGATAGCGCCAATCGATTCAGAATGGTCGATTCATACCCCTTAGAAACCCCGAAAGGGGCAAATAAGGCCCGGGAACGCGTAGTTTGCGAGATAAACGCGTTTAAAGTTTCAGCCTATTTGAAGTAGTACCTAAACTGCAATTTTGCCCTATACCAGCTTCAATTCTTTTTACCTATAAAACACTTGTTTTGGTGCAAATTCTGGGCCCAGTAGCAGTCAGAGTTCAGGGACCAAAATTTCGATATTTTCTGATAGCGCCAATCGATTCAGAATGGTCGATTCATACCCCGTTCATACGCGTTTAAAGTTTCAGCCTATTTGAAGTAGTACCTAAACTGCAATTTTGCCCTATACCAGCATCAATTCTCGTTATCTATAAAACACTTGTTTTGTTGCAAATTTTGGGCCCAGTAGCAGTCAGAGTTCAGGGACCAAAATTTCGATATTTTCTGATAGCGCCAATCGATTCAGAATGGTCGATTCATACCCCTTAGAAATCCCGAAAGGGGCAAATAAGGCCCGGGAACGCGTAGTTTGCTAGATAAACGCGTTTAAAGTTTCAGCCTATTTGAAGTAGTACCTAAACTGCAATTTTGCCCTATACCAGCATCAATTCTTTTTACCTATAAAACACTTGTTTTGGTGCAAATTCTGGGCCCAGTAGCAGTCAGAGTGCAGGGACCAAAATTTCGATATTTTCTGATAGCGCCAATCGATTCAGAATGGTCGATTCATACCCCTTAGAAACACCGACAGGGGCAAATAAGGCCCGGGAACGCGTAGTTTGCGAGATAAACGCGTTTAAAGTTTCAGCCTATTTGAAGTAGTACCTAAACTGCAATTTTGCCCTATACCAGCATCAATTCTTTTTACCTATAAAACACTTATTTTGTTTCAAATTCTGGGCCCAGTAGCAGTCACAGTTCAGGGACCAAAATTTCGATATTTTCTGATAGCGTGAATCGATTCAGAATGGTCGATTCGTAACCCGTTCATACGCGTTTAAAGTTTCACCCTATTTGAAGTAGTACCTAAACTGCAATTTTACCCTATACCAGCATCAATTCTTTTTACCTATAAAACACTTGTTTTGGTGCAAATTCTGGGCCCAGTAGCAGTCAGAGTTCAGGGACCAAAATTTCGATATTTTCTGATAGCGCCAATCGATTCAGAATGGTCGATTCACACCCCTTAGAAACCCCGAAAGGGGCAAATAAGGCCCGGGAACGCGTAGTTTGCGAGATAAACGCGTTTAAAGTTTCAGCCTATTTGAAGTAGTACCTAAACTGCAATTTTGCCCTATACCAGCATCAATTCTTTTTACCTATAAAACACTTGTTTTGGTGCAAATTCTGGGCCCAGTAGCAGTCAGAGTGCAGGGACCAAAATTTCGATATTTTCTGATAGCGCCAATCGATTCAGAATGGTCGATTCATACCCCTTAGAAACACCGACAGGGGCAAATAAGGCCCGGGAACGCGTAGTTTTCGAGATAAACGCGTTTAAAGTTTCAGCCTATTTGAAGTAGTACCTAAACTGCAATTTTGCCCTATACCAGCATCAATTCTTTTTACCTATAAAACACTTATTTTGTTTCAAATTCTGGGCCCAGTAGCAGTCACAGTTCAGGGACCAAAATTTCGATATTTTCTGATAGCGAGAATCGATTCAGAATGGTCGATTCGTACCCCGTTCATACGCGTTTAAAGTTTCACCCTATTTGAAGTAGTACCTAAACTGCAATTTTACCCTATACCAGCATCAATTCTTTTTACCTATAAAACACTTGTTTTGTTGCAAATTCTGGGCCCAGTAGCAGTCAGAGTTCAGGGACCAAAATTTCGATATTTTCTGATAGCGCCAATCGATTCAGAATGGTCGATTCATACCCCTTAGAAATCCCGAAAGGGGCAAATAAGGCCCGGGAACGCGTAGTTTGCGAGATAAACGCTTTTAAAGTTTCAGCCTATTTGAAGTAGTACCTAAACTGCAATTTTGCCCTATACCAGCATCAATTCTTTTTACCTATAAAACACTTGTTTTGGTGCAAATTCTGGGCCCAGTAGCAGTCAGAGTTCAGGGACCAAAATTTCGATATTTTCTGATAGCGCCAATCGATTCAGAATGGTCGATTCATACCCCTTAGAAACCCCGAAAGGGGCAAATAAGGCCCGGGAACGCGTAGTTTGCGAGATAAACGCGTTTAAAGTTTCAGCCTATTTGAAGTAGTACCTAAACTGCAATTTTGCCCTATACCAGCATCAATTCTTTTTTTTACGGGAACGCGTAGTTTGCGAGATAAACGCGTTTAAAGTTTCACCCTATTTGAAGTAGTACCTAAACTGCAATTTTGCCCTATACCAGCATCAATTCTTTTTACCTATAAAACACTTGTTTTGGTGCAAATTCTGGGCCCAGTAGCAGTCAGAGTTCAGGGACCAAAATTTCGATATTTTCTGATAGCGCCAATCGAGTCAGAATGGTCGATTCATACCCCTTAGAAACCCCGAATGGGGCAAATAAGGCCCGGGAACGCGAAGTTTGCGAGATAAACGCGTTTAAAGTTTCAGCCTATTTGAACTAGTACCTAAACTGCAATTTTGCCCTATATCAGCATCAATTCTTTTTACCTATAAAACACTTGTTTTGGTGCAAATTCTGGGCCCAGTAGCAGTCAGAGTTCAGGGACCAAAATTTCGATATTTTCTGATAGCGCCAATCGATTCAGAATGGTCGATTCATACCCCTTAGAAACCCCGAAAGGGGATAATAAGGCCCGGGAACGCGTAGTTTGCGAGATAAACGCGTTTAAAGTTTCAGCCTATTTGAAGTAGTACCTAAACTGCAATTTTGCCCTATATCAGCATCAATTCTTTTTACCTATAAAACACTTGTTTTGGTGCAAATTCTGGGCCCAGTAGCAGTCAGAGTTCAGGGACCAAAATTTCGATATTTTCTGATAGCGCCAATCGATTCAGAATGGTCGATTCATACCCCTTAGAAACCCCGAAAGGGGCAAATAAGGCCCGGGAACGCGTAGTTTGCGAGATAAACGCGTTTAAAGTTTCACCCTATTTGAAGTAGTACCTAAACTGCAATTTTGCCCTATACCAGCATCAATTCTTTTTACCTATAAAACACTTGTTTTGGTGCAAATTCTGGGCCCAGTAGCAGTCAGAGTTCAGGGACCAAAATTTCGATATTTTCTGATAGCGCCAATCGATTCAGAATGGTCGATTCATACCCCTTAGAAACCCCGAAAGGGGCAAATAAGGCCCGGGAACGCGTAGTTTGCGAGATAAACGCGTTTAAAGTTTCACCCTATTTGAAGTAGTACCTAAACTGCAATTTTGCCCTATACCAGCATCAATTCTTTTTACCTATAAAACAATTGTTTTGGTGCAAATTCTGGGCCCAATAGCAGTCAGAGTTCAGGGACCAAAATTTCGATATTTTCTGATAGCGCCAATCGATTCAGAATGGTCGATTCATACCCCTTAGAAACCCCGAAGGGGCAAATAAGGCCCGGGAACGCGTAGTTTGCGAGATAAACGCGTTTAAAGTTTCAGCCTATTTGAAGTAGTACCTAAACTGCAATTTTGCCCTATACCAGAATCAATTCTTTTTACCTATAAAACACTTGTTTTGGAGCAAATTCTGGGCCCAGTAGCAGTCAGAGTTCAGGGACCAAAATTTCGATATTTTCTGATAGCGCCAATCGATTCAGAATGGTCGATTCATACCACGTTCATACGCGTTTAAAGTTTCAGCCTATTTGAAGTAGTACCTAAACTGCAATTTTGCCCTATACCAGCATCAATTCTCGTTATCTATAAAACACTTGTTTTGTTGCAAATTTTGGGCCCAGTAGCAGTCAGACTTCAGGGACCAAAATTTCGATATTTTCTGATAGCGCCAATCGATTCACAATGGTCGATTCATACCCCTTAGAAACCCCGAAAGGGGCAAATAAGGCCCGGGAACGCGTAGTTTGCGAGATAAACGCGTTTAAAGTTTCAGCCTATTTGAAGTAGTACCTAAACTGCAATTTTGCCCTATACCAGGATCAATTCTTTTTACCTATAAAACACTTGTTTTGGTGCAAATTCTGGGCCCAGTAGAAGTCAGAGTTCTGGGACCAAAATTTCGATATTTTCTGATAGCGCCAATCGATTCAGAATGGTCGATTCATACCCCTTAGAAACCCCGATAGCACCAATGGATTCAGAATGGTCGATTCATACCCCTTAGAAACCCCGAAAGGGGCAAATAAGGCCCGGGAACGCGTAGTTTGCGAGATAAACGCGTTTAAAGTTTCAGCCTATTTGAAGTAGTACCTAAACTGCAATTTTGCCCTATACCAGCATTAATTCTTTTTACCTATAAAACACTTGTTTTGGTGCAAATTCTGGGCCCAGTAGCAGTCAGAGTTCAGGGACCAAAATTTCGATATTTTCTGATAGCGCCAATCGATTCAGAATGGTCGATTCATACCCCTTAGAAACCCCGAAAGGGGCAAATAAGGCCCGGGAACGCGTAGTTTGCGAGATAAACGCGATTAAAGTTTCAGCCTATTTGAAGTAGTACCTAAACTGCAATTTTACCCTATACCAGCATCAATTCATTTTACCTATAAAGCACTTGTTTTGGTGCAAATTCTGGGCCCAGTAGCAGTCAGAGTTCAGGGACCAAAATTTCGATATTTTCTGATAGCGCCAATCGATTCAGAATGGTCGATTCATACCCCTTAGAAACCCCGAAAGGGGCAAATAAGGCCCGGGAACGCGTAGTTTGCGAGATAAACGCGTTTAAAGTTTCAGCCTATTTGAAGTAGTACCTAAACTGCAATTTTGCCCTATACCAGGATCAATTCTTTTTACCTATAAAACACTTGTTTTGGTGCAAATTCTGGGCCCAGTAGCAGTCAGAGTTCAGGGACCAAAATTTCGATATTTTCTGATAGCGCCAATCGATTCAGAATGGTCGATTCATACCCCTTAGAAACCTCGAAAGGGGCAAATAAGGCCCGGGAACGCGTAGTTTGCGAGATAAACGCGTTTAAAGTTTCAGCCTATTTGAAGTAGTACCTAAACTGCAATTTTGCCCTATACCAGCTTCAATTCTTTTTACCTATAAAACACTTGTTTTGGTGCAAATTCTGGGCCCAGTAGCAGTCAGAGTTCAGGGACCAAAATTTCGATATTTTCTGATAGCGCCAATCGATTCAGAATGGTCGATTCATACCCCGTTCATACGCGTTTAAAGTTTCAGCCTATTTGAAGTAGTACCTAAACTGCAATTTTGCCCTATACCAGCATCAATTCTCGTTATCTATAAAACATTTGTTTTGTTGCAAATTTTGGGCCCAGTAGCAGTCAGAGTTCAGGGACCAAAAGTTCGATATTTTCTGATAGCGCCAATCGATTCAGAATGGTCGATTCATACCCCTTAGAAATCCCGAAAGGGGCAAATAAGGCCCGGGAACGCGTAGTTTGCTAGATAAACGCGTTTAAAGTTTCAGCCTATTTGAAGTAGTACCTAAACTGCAATTTTGCCCTATACCAGCATCAATTCTTTTTACCTATAAAACACTTGTTTTGGTGCAAATTCTGGGCCCAGTAGCAGTCAGAGTTCAGGGACCAAAATTTCGATATTTTCTGATAGCGCCAATCGATTCAGAATGTTCGATTCACACCCCTTAGAAACCCCGAAAGGGGCAAATAAGGCCCGGGAACGCGTAGTTTGCGAGATAAACGCGTTTAAAGTTTCAGCCTATTTGAAGTAGTACCTAAACTGCAATTTTGCCCTATACCAGCATCAATTCTTTTCACCTATAAAACACTTGTTTTGGTGCAAATTCTGGGCCCAGTAGCAGTCAGAGTTCAGGGACCAAAATTTCGATATTTTCTGATAGCGCCAATCGATTCAGAATGGTCGATTCATACCCCTTAGAAACACCGACAGGGGCAAATAAGGCCCGGGAACGCGTAGTTTGCGAGATAAACGCGTTTAAAGTTTCAGCCTATTTGAAATAGTACCTAAACTGCAATTTTGCCCTATACCAGCATCAATTCTTTTTACCTATAAAACACTTATTTTGTTTCAAATTCTGGGCCCATTAGCAGTCACAGTTCAGGGACCAAAATTTCGATATTTTCTGATAGCGCCAATCGATTCAGAATTTTCGATTCGTACCCCGTTGATACGCGTTTAAAGTTTCAGCCTATTTGAAGTAGTACCTAAACTGCAATTTTACCCTATACCAGCATCAATTCTTTTTACCTATAAAACACTTGTTTTGTTGCAAATTCTGGGCCCAGTAGCAGTCAGAGTTCAGGGACCAAAATTTCGATATTTTCTGATAGCGCCAATCGATTCAGAATGGTCGATTCATACCCCTTAGAAATCCCGAAAGGGGCAAATAAGGCCCGGGAACGCGTAGTTTGCGAGATAAACGCGTTTAAAGTTTCAGCCTATTTGAAGTAGTACCTAAACTGCAATTTTGCCCTATACCAGCATCAATTCTTTTAACCTATAAAACACTTGTTTTGGTGCAAATTCTGGGCCCAGTAGCAGTCAGAGTTCAGGGACCAAAATTTCGATATTTGCCGATAGCGCCAATCGATTCAGAATGGTCGATTCATACCCCTTAGAAATCCCGAAAGGGGCAAATAAGGCCCGGGAACGCGTAGTTTGCGAGATAAAAGCGATTAAAGTTTCAGCCTATTTGAAGTAGTACCTAAACTGCAATTTTGCCCTATACCAGCATCAATTCTTTTTACCTGTAAAACACTTGTTTTGGTGCAAATTCTGGGCCCAGTAGCAATCAGAGTTCAGGGACCAAAATTTCGATAATTTCTGATAGCGCCAATCGATTCAGAATGGTCGATTCATACCCCTTAGAAACCCCGAAAGGGGCAAATAAGGCCCGGGAACGTGTAGTTTGCGAGATAAACGCGTTTAAAGTTTCAGCCTATTTGAAGTAGTACCTAAACTGCAATTTTGCCCTGTACCAGCATCAATTCTTTTTACCTATAAAACACTTGTTTTGGTGCAAATTCTGGGCCCAGTAACAGTTAGAGTTCAGGGACCAAAATTTCGATATTTTCTGATAGCGCCAATCGATTCAGAATGGTCGATTAATACCCCGTTCATACGCGTTTAAAGTTTCAGCCTATTTGAAGTAGTACCTAAACTGCAATTTTGCCCTATACCAGCATCAATTCTTTTTACCTATAAAACACTTGTTTTGGTGCAAATTCTGGGCCCAGTAGCAGTCAGAGTTCAGGGACCAAAATTTCGATATTTTCTGATAGCGCCAATCGATTCAGAATGGTCGATTCATACCCCTTAGAAACCCCGAAAGGGGCAAATAAGGCCCGGGAACGCGTAGTTTGCGAGATAAACGCGTTTAAAGTTTCAGCCTATTTGAAGTAGTACCTAAACTGCAATGTTGCCCTATACCAGCATCAATTCATTTTACCTATAAAACACTTGTTTTGGTGCAAATTCTGGGCCCAGTAGCAGTCAGAGTTCAGGGACCAAAATTTCGATATTTTCTGATAGCGCCAATCGATTCAGAATGGTCGATTCATACCCCTTAGAAACCCCGACAGGGGCAAATAAGGCCCGGGAACGAGTAGTTTGCGAGATAAACGCGTTTAAAGTTTCAGCCTATTTGAAGTAGTACCTAAACTGCAATTTTGCCCTATACCAGCATCAATTCTTTTTACCTATAAAACACTTGTTTTGGTGCAAATTCTGGGCCCAGTAGCAGTCAGAGTTCAGGGACCAAAATTTCGATATTTTCTGATAGCGTCAATCGATTCAGAATGGTCGATTCATACCCCTTAGAAACCCCAAAAGGGGCAAATAAGGCCCGGGAACGCGTAGTTTGCGAGATAAACGCGTTTAAAGTTTCAGCCTATTTGAAGTAGTACCTAAATTGCAATTTTGCCCTATACCAGCATCAATTCTTTTTACCTATAAAACACTTGTTTTGGTGCAAATTCTGGGCCCAGTAGCAGTCAGAGTTCAGGGACAAAAATTTCGATATTTTCTGATAGCGCCAATCGATTCAGAATGGTCGATTCATACCCCTTAGAAACCCCGAAAGGGGCAAAACAGGCCCGGGAACGCGTAGTTTGCGAGATAAACGCGTTTAAAGTTTTAGCCTGTTTGAAGTAGTACGTAAACTGCAATTTTGCCCTATACCAGCATCAATTCTTTTTACCTATAAAACACTTGTTTTGGTGCAAATTCTGGGCCCAGTAGCAGTCAGAGTTCAGGGACAAAAATTTCGATATTTTCTGATAGCGCCAATCGATTCAGAATGGTCGATTCATACCCCTTAGAAACCCCGACAGGGGCAAATAAGGCCCGGGAACGAGTAGTTTGCGAGATAAACGCGTTTAAAGTTTCAGCCTATTTGAAGTAGTACCTAAACTGCAATTTTGCCCTATACCAGCATCAATTCTTTTTACCTATAAAACACTTGTTTTGGTGCAAATTCTGGGCCCAGTAGCAGTCAGAGTTCAGGGACCAAAATTTCGATATTTTCTGATAGCGTCAATCGATTCAGAATGGTCGATTCATACCCCTTAGAAACCCCAAAAGGGGCAAATAAGGCCCGGGAACGCGTAGTTTGCGAGATAAACGCGTTTAAAGTTTCAGCCTATTTGAAGTAGTACCTAAATTGCAATTTTGCCCTATACCAGCATCAATTCTTTTTACCTATAAAACACTTGTTTTGGTGCAAATTCTGGGCCCAGTAGCAGTCAGAGTTCAGGGACAAAAATTTCGATATTTTCTGATAGCGCCAATCGATTCAGAATGGTCGATTCATACCCCTTAGAAAACCCGAAAGGGGCAAAAAAGGCCCGGGAACGCGTAGTTTGCGAGATAAACGCGTTTAAAGTTTTAGCCTGTTTGAAGTAGTACGTAAACTGCAATTTTGCCCTATACCAGCATCAATTCTTTTTACCTATAAAACACTTGTTTTGGTGCAAATTCTGGGCCCAGTAGCAGTCAGAGTTCAGGGACCAAAATTTCGATATTTTCTGATAGCGCCAATCGATTCAGAATGGTCGATTCATACCCCTTAGAAACCCCGAAAGGGGCAAATAAGGCCCGGGAACGCGTAGTTTGCGAGATAAACGCGTTTAAAGTTTCAGCCTATTTGAAGTAGTACCTAAACTGCAATTTTGCCCTACACCAGAATCAATTCTTTTTACCTATAAAACACTTGTTTTGGTGCAAATTCTGGGCCCAGTAGCAGTCAGAGTTCAGGGACCAAAATTTCGATATTTTCTGATAGCGCCAATCGATTCAGAATGGTCGATTCATACCCCTTAGAAACGCCGAAAGGGGCAAATAAGGTCCGGGAACGCGTAGTTTGCGAGATAAACGCGTTTAAAGTTTCAGCCTATTTGAAGTAGTACCTAAACTGCAATTTTGCCCTACACCAGAATCAATTCTTTTTACCTATAAAACACTTGTTTTGGTGCAAATTCTGGGCCCAGTAGCAGTCAGAGTTCAGGGACCAAAATTTCGATATTTTCTGATAGCGCCAATCGATTCAGAATGGTCGATTCATACCCCTTAGAAACGCCGAAAGGGGCAAATAAGGTCCGGGAACGCGTAGTTTGCGAGATAAACGCGTTTAAAGTTTCAGCCTATTTGAAGTAGTACCTAAACTGCAATTTTGCCCTACACCAGCATCAATTCTTTTTACCTATAAAACACTTGTTTTGGTGCAAATTCTGGGCCCAGTAGCAGTCAGAGTTCAGGGACAAAAATTTCGATATTTTCTGATAGCGCCAATCGATTCAGAATGGTCGATTCATACCCCGTTCATACGCGTTTAAAGTTTCAGCCTATTTGAAGTAGTACCTAAACTGCAATTTTGCCCTATACCAGCATCAATTCTTTTTACCTATAAAACACTTGTTTTGTTGCAAATTCTGGGCCCAGTAGCAGTCAGAGTTCAGGGACCAAAATTTCGATATTTTGTGATAGCGCCAATCGATTCAGAATGGTCGATTCATACCCTTTAGAAACCTCGAAAAGGGCAAATATGGCCCGGGAACGCGTAGTTTGCGAGATAAACGCGTTTAAAGTTTCAGCCTATTTGAAGTAGTACCTAAACTGCAATTTTGCCCTTTACCAGCATCAATTCTTTTTACCTATAAAACACTTGTTTTGGTGCAAATTCTGGGCCCAGTAACAGTTAGAGTTCAGGGACCAAAATTTCGATATTTTCTGATAGCGCCAATCGATTCAGAATGGTCGATTAATACCCCGTTCATACGCGTTTAAAGTTTCAGCCTATTTGAAGTAGTACCTAAACTGCAATTTTGCCCTATACCAGCATCAATTCTTTTTACCTATAAAACACTTGTTTTGGTGCAAATTCTGGGCCCAGTAGCAGTCAGAGTTCAGGGACCAAAATTTCGATATTTTCTGATAGCGCCAATCGATTCAGAATGGTCGATTCATACCCCTTAGAAACCCCGAAAGGGGCAAATAAGGCCCGGGAACGCGTAGTTTGCGAGATAAACGCGTTTAAAGTTTCAGCCTATTTGAAGTAGTACCTAAATTGCAATTTTGCCCTATACCAGCATCAATTCTTTTTACCTATAAAACACTTGTTTTGGTGCAAATTCTGGGCCCAGTAGCAGTCAGAGTTCAGGGACCAAAATTTCGATATTTTCTGATAGCGCCAATCGATTCAGAATGGTCGATTCATACCCCTTAGAAACCCCGATAGGGGCAAATAAGGCCCGGGAACGCGTAGTTTGCGAGATAAACGCGTTTAAAGTTTCAGCCTATTTGAAGTAGTACCTAAATTGCAATTTTGCCCTATACCAGCATCAATTCTTTTTACCTATAAAACACTTGTTTTGGTGCAAATTCTGGGCCCAGTAGCAGTCAGAGTTCAGGGACAAAAATTTCGATATTTTCTGATAGCGCCAATCGATTCAGAATGGTCGATTCATACCCCGTTCATACGCGTTTAAAGTTTCAGCCTATTTGAAGTAGTACCTAAACTGCAATTTTGCCCTATACCAGCATCAATTCTTGTTACCTATAAAACACTTGTTTTGTTGCAAATTCTGGGCCCAGTAGCAGTCAGAGTTCAGGGACCAAAATTTCGATATTTTCTGATAGCGCCAATCGATTCAGAATGGTCGATTCATACCCCTTAGAAACCCCGAAAGGGGCAAAAAAGGCCCGGGAACGCGTAGTTTGCGAGATAAACGCGTTTAAAGTTTTAGCCTGTTTGAAGTAGTACGTAAACTGCAATTTTGCCCTATACCAGCATCAATTCTTTTTACCTATAAAACACTTGTTTTGGTGCAAATTCTGGGCCCAGTAGCAGTCAGAGTTCAGGGACAAAAATTTCGATATTTTCTGATAGCGCCAATCGATTCAGAATGGTCGATTCATACCCCGTTCATACGCGTTTAAAGTTTCAGCCTATTTGAAGTAGTACCTAAACTGCAATTTTGCCCTATACCAGCATCAATTCTTTTTACCTATAAAACACTTGTTTTGTTGCAAATTCTGGGCCCAGTAGCAGTCAGAGTTCAGGGACCAAAATTTCGATATTTTCTGATAGCGCCAATCGATTCAGAATGGTCGATTCATACCCTTTAGAAACCCCGAAAAGGGCAAATAAGGCCCGGGAACGCGTAGTTTGCGAGATAAACGCGTTTAAAGTTTCAGCCTATTTGAAGTAGTACCTAAACTGCAATTTTGCCCTATACCAGCATCAATTCTTTTTACCTATAAAACACTTGTTTTGGTGCAAATTCTGGGCCCAGTAGCAGTCAGAGTTCAGGGACCAAAATTTCGATATTTTGTGATAGCGCCAATCGATTCAGAATGGTCGATTCATACCCCTTAGAAACCCCGAACGGGGCAAATAAGGCCCGGGAACGCGTAGTTTGCGAGATAAACGCGTTTAAAGTTTCAGCCTATTTGAAGTAGTACCTAAATTGCAATTTTGCCCTATACCAGCATCAATTCTTTTTACCTATAAAACACTTGTTTTGGTGCAAATTCTGGGCCCAGTAGCAGTCAGAGTTCAGGGACAAAAATTTCGATATTTTCTGATAGCGCCAATCGATTCAGAATGGTCGATTCATACCCCGTTCATACGCGTTTAAAGTTTCAGCCTATTTGAAGTAGTACCTAAACTGCAATTTTGCCCTATACCAGCATCAATTCTTTTTACCTATAAAACACTTGTTTTGTTGCAAATTCTGGGCCCAGTAGCAGTCAGAGTTCAGGGACCAAAATTTCGATATTTTCTGATAGCGCCAATCGATTCAGAATGGTCGATTCATACCCCTTAGAAACCCCGACAGGGGCAAATAAGGCCCAGGAACGGGTAGTTTGCGAGATAAACGCGTTTAAAGTTTCAGCCTATTTGAAGTAGTACCTAAACTGCAATTTTGCCCTACACCAGCATCAATTCTTTTTACCTATAAAACACTTGTTTTGGTGCAAATTCTGGGCCCAGTAGCAGTCAGAGTTCAGGGACAAAAATTTCGATATTTTCTGATAGCGCCAATCGATTCAGAATGGTCGATTCATACCCCTTAGAAACCCCGAAAGGGGCAAATAAGGCCCGGGAACGCGTAGTTTGCGAGATAAACGCGTTTAAAGTTTCAGCCTATTTGAAGTAATACCTAAACTGCAATTTTGCCCTACACCAGAATCAATTCTTTTTACCTATAAAACACTTGTTTTGGTGCAAATTCTGGGCCCAGTAGCAGTCAGAGTTCAGGGACCAAAATTTCGATATTTTCTGATAGCGCCAATCGATTCAGAATGGTCGATTCATACCCCTTAGAAACGCCGAAAGGGGCAAATAAGGCCCGGGAACGCGTAGTTTGCGAGATAAACGCGTTTAAAGTTTCAGCCTATTTGAAGTAGTACCTAAACTGCAATTTTGCCCTACACCAGAATCAATTCTTTTTACCTATAAAACACTTGTTTTGGTGCAAATTCTGGGCCCAGTAGCAGTCAGAGTTCAGGGACCAAAATTTCGATATTTTCTGATAGCGCCAATCGATTCAGAATGGTCGATTCATACCCCGTTCATACGCGTTTAAAGTTTCAGCCTATTTGAAGTAGTACCTAAACTGCAATTTTGCCCTATACCAGCATCAATTCTTTTTACCTATAAAACACTTGTTTTGGTGCAAATTCTGGGCCCAGTAGCAGTCAGAGTTCAGGGACCAAAATTTCGATATTTTCTGATAGCGCCAATCGATTCAGAATGGTCGATTCATACCCCTTAGAAACCCCGAAAGGGGCAAATAAGGCCCGGGAACGCGTAGTTTGCGAGATAAACGCGTTTAAAGTTTCAGCCTATTTGAAATAGTACCTAAACTGCAATGTTGCCCTATACCAGCATCAATTCATTTTACCTATAAAACACTTGTTTTGGTGCAAATTCTGGGCCCAGTAGCAGTCAGAGTTCAGGGACCAAAATTTCGATATTTTCTGATAGCGCCAATCGATTCAGAATGGTCGATTCATACCCCTTAGAAACCCCGAAAGGGGCAAATAAGGCCCGGGAACGAGTAGTTTGCGAGATAAACGCGTTTAAAGTTTCAGCCTATTTGAAGTAGTACCTAAACTGCAATTTTGCCCTATACCAGCATCAATTCTTTTTACCTATAAAACACTTGTTTTGGTGCAAATTCTGGGCCCAGTAGCAGTCAGAGTTCAGGGACCAAAATTTCGATATTTTCTGATAGCGCCAATCGATTCAGAATGGTCGATTCATACCCCTTAGAAACCCCGAAAGGGGCAAATAAGGCCCGGGAACGCGTAGTTTGCGAGATAAACGCGTTTAAAGTTTCACCCTATTTGAAGTAGTACCTAAATTGCAATTTTGCCCTATACCAGCATCAATTCTTTTTACCTATAAAACACTTGTTTTGGTGCAAATTCTGGGCCCAGTAGCAGTCAGAGTTCAGGGACAAAAATTTCGATATTTTCTGATAGCGCCAATCGATTCAGAATGGTCGATTCATACCCCGTTCATACGCGTTTAAAGTTTCAGCCTATTTGAAGTAGTACCTAAACTGCAATTTTGCCCTATACCAGCATCAATTCTTGTTACCTATAAAACACTTGTTTTGTTGCAAATTCTGGGCCCAGTAGCAGTCAGAGTTCAGGGACCAAAATTTCGATATTTTCTGATAGCGCCAATCGATTCAGAATGGTCGATTCATACCCCTTAGAAACCCCGAAAGGGGCAAAAAAGGCCCGGGAACGCGTAGTTTGCGAGATAAACGCGTTTAAAGTTTTAGCCTGTTTGAAGTAGTACGTAAACTGCAATTTTGCCCTATACCAGCATCAATTCTTTTTACCTATAAAACACTTGTTTTGGTGCAAATTCTGGGCCCAGTAGCAGTCAGAGTTCAGGGACAAAAATTTCGATATTTTCTGATAGCGCCAATCGATTCAGAATGGTCGATTCATACCCCGTTCATACGCGTTTAAAGTTTCAGCCTATTTGAAGTAGTACATAAACTGCAATTTTGCCCTATACCAGCATCAATTCTTTTTACCTATAAAACACTTGTTTTGTTGCAAATGCTGGGCCCAGTAGCAGTCAGAGTTCAGGGACCAAAATTTCGATATTTTCTGATAGCGCCAATCGATTCAGAATGGTCGATTCATACCCTTTAGAAACCCCGAAAAGGGCAAATAAGGCCCGGGAACGCGTAGTTTGCGAGATAAACGCGTTTAAAGTTTCAGCCTATTTGAAGTAGTACCTAAACTGCAATTTTGCCCTATACCAGCATCAATTCTTTTTACCTATAAAACACTTGTTTTGGTGCAAATTCTGGGCCCAGTAGCAGTCAGAGTTCAGGGACCAAAATTTCGATATTTTCTGATAGCGCCAATCGATTCAGAATGGTCGATTCATACCCCTTAGAAACCCCGAAAGGGACAAATAAGGCCCGGGAACGCGTAGTTTGCGAGATAAACGCGTTTAAAGTTTCAGCCTATTTGAAGTAGTACCTAAATTACAATTTTGCCCTATACCAGCATCAATTCTTTTTACCTATAAAACACTTGTTTTGGTCAAATTCTGGGCCCAGTAGCAGTCAGAGTTCAGGGACAAAAATTTCGATATTTTCTGATAGCGCCAATCGATTCAGAATGGTCGATTCATACCCCGTTCATACGCGTTTAAACTTTCAGCCTATTTGAAGTAGTACCTAAACTGCAATTTTGCCCTATACCAGCATCAATTCTTTTTACCTATAAAACACTTGTTTTGTTGCAAATTCTGGGCCCAGTAGCAGTCAGAGTTCAGGGACCAAAATTTCGATATTTTCTGATAGCGCCAATCGATTCAGAATGGTCGATTCATACCCCTTAGAAACCCCGACAGGGGCAAATAAGGCCCAGGAACGGGTAGTTTGCGAGATAAACGCGTTTAAAGTTTCAGCCTATTTGAAGTAGTACCTAAACTGCAATTTTGCCCTACACCAGCATCAATTCTTTTTACCTATAAAACACTTGTTTTGGTGCAAATTCTGGGCCCAGTAGCAGTCAGAGTTCAGGGACCAAAATTTCGATATTTTCTGATAGCGCCAATCGATTCAGAATGGTCGATTCATACCCCTTAGAAACCCCGAAAGGGGCAAATAAGGCCCGGGAACGCGTAGTTTGCGAGATAAACGCGTTTAAAGTTTCAGCCTATTTGAAGTAGTACCTAAACTGCAATTTTGCCCTACACCAGAATCAATTCTTTTTACCTATAAAACACTTGTTTTGGTGCAAATTCTGGGCCCAGTAGCAGTCAGAGTTCAGGGACCAAAATTTCGATATTTTCTGATAGCGCCAATCGATTCAGAATGGTCGATTCATACCCCTTAGAAACGCCGAAAGGGGCAAATAAGGTCCGGGAACGCGTAGTTTGCGAGATAAACGCGTTTAAAGTTTCAGCCTATTTGAAGTAGTACCTAAACTGCAATTTTGCCCTACACCAGAATCAATTCTTTTTACCTATAAAACACTTGTTTTGGTGCAAATTCTGGGCCCAGTAGCAGTCAGAGTTCAGGGACCAAAATTTCAATATTTTCTGATAGCGCCAATCGATTCAGAATGGTCGATTCATACCCCGTTCATACGCGTTTAAAGTTTCAGCCTATTTGAAGTAGTACCTAAACTGCAATTTTGCCCTATACCAGCATCAATTCTTTTCACCTATAAAACACTTGTTTTGTTGCAAATTCTGGGCCCAGTAGCAGTCAGAGTTCAGGGACCAAAATTTCGATATTTTCTGATAGCGCCAATCGATTCAGAATGGTCGATTCATACCCCTTAGAAACCCCGAAAGGGGCAAATAAGGCCCGGGAACGCGTAGTTTGCGAGATAAACGCGTTTAAAGTTTCAGCCTATTTGAAGTAGTACCTAAACTGCAATTTTGCCCTACACCAGAATCAATTCTTTTTACCTATAAAACACTTGTTTTGGTGCAAATTCTGGGCCCAGTAGCAGTCAGAGTTCAGGGACCAAAATTTCGATATTTTCTGATAGCGCCAATCGATTCAGAATGGTCGATTCATACCCCTTAGAAACGCCGAAAGGGGCAAATAAGGCCCGGGAACGCGTAGTTTGCGAGATAAACGCGTTTAAAGTTTCAGCCTATTTGAAGTAGTACCTAAACTGCAATTTTGCCCTACACCAGAATCAATTCTTTTTACCTATAAAACACTTGTTTTGGTGCAAATTCTGGGCCCAGTAGCAGTCAGAGTTCAGGGACCAAAATTTCGATATTTTCTGATAGCGCCAATCGATTCAGAATGGTCGATTCATACCCCGTTCATACGCGTTTAAAGTTTCAGCCTATTTGAAGTAGTACCTAAACTGCAATTTTGCCCTACACCAGAATCAATTCTTTTTACCTATAAAACACTTGTTTTGGTGCAAATTCTGGGCCCAGTAGCAGTCAGAGTTCAGGGACCAAAATTTCGATATTTTCTGATAGCGCCAATCGATTCAGAATGGTCGATTCATACCCCGTTCATACGCGTTTAAAGTTTCAGCCTATTTGAAGTAGTACCTAAACTGCAATTTTGCCCTATACCAGCATCAATTCTTTTTAGCTATAAAACACTTGTTTTGTTGCAAATTCTGGGCCCAGTAGCAGTCAGAGTTCAGGGACCAAAATTTCGATATTTTCTGATAGCGCCAATCGATTCAGAATGGTCGATTCATACCCCTTAGAAACCCCGACAGGCGTAAATAAGGCCCAGGAACGGGTAGTTTGCGAGATAAACGCGTTTAAAGTTTCAGCCTATTTGAAGTAGTACCTAAACTGCAATTTTGCCCTACACCAGCATCAATTCTTTTTACCTATAAAACACTTGTTTTGGTGCAAATTCTGGGCCCAGTAGCAGTCAGAGTTCAGGGACCAAAATTTCGATATTTTCTGATAGCGCCAATCGATTCAGAATGGTCGATTCATACCCCTTAGAAACCCCGAAAGGGGCAAATAAGGCCCGGGAACGCGTAGTTTGCGAGATAAACGCGTTTAAAGTTTCAGCCTATTTGAAGTAGTACCTAAACTGCAATTTTGCCCTACACCAGAATCAATTCTTTTTACCTATAAAACACTTGTTTTGGTGCAAATTCTGGGCCCAGTAGCAGTCAGAGTTCAGGGACCAAAATTTCGATATTTTCTGATAGCGCCAATCGATTCAGAATGGTCGATTCATACCGCTTAGAAACCCCGACAGGGGTAAATAAGGCCCAGGAACGGGTAGTTTGCGAGATAAACGCGTTTAAAGTTTCAGCCTATTTGAAGTAGTACCTAAACTGCAATTTTGCCCTATACCAGGATCAATTCTTTTTACCTATAAAACACTTGTTTTGGTGCAAATTCTGTGCCCAGTAGCAGTCAGAGTTCAGGGACCAAAATTTCGATATTTTCCGATAGCGTCAATCGATTCAGAATGGTCGATTCATACCCCTTAGAAATCCCGAAAGGGGCAAATAAGGCCCGGGAACGCGTAGTTTGCGAGATAAACGCGTTTAAAGTTTCAGCCTGTTTGAAGCAGTACCTAAACTGCAATTTTGCCCTATACCAGCATCAATTCTTTTTACCTATAAAACACTTGTTTTGGTGCAAATTCTGGGCCCAGTAGCAGTCAGAGTTCAGGGACCAAAATTTCGATATTTTCTGATAGCGCCAATCGATTCAGAATGGTCGATTCATACCCCTTAGAATCGCCGAAAGGGCAAATAAGGCCCGGGAACGCGTAGTTTGCGAGATAAACGCGTTTAAAGTTTCAGCCTATTTGAAGTAGTACCTAAACTGCAATTTTGCCCTATACCAGCATCAATTCTTTTTACCTATAAAACACTTGTTTTGGTGCAAATTCTGGGCCCAGTAGCAGTCAGAGTTCAGGGACCAAAATTTCGATATTTTCTGATAGCGTCAATCGATTCAGAATGGTCGATTCATACCCCTTAGAAACCCCGAAAGGGGCAAATAAGGCCCGGGAACGCGTAGTTTGCGAGATAAACGCGTTTAAAGTTTCAGCCTATTTGAAGTAGTACCTAAACTGCAATTTTGCCCTACATCAGAATCAATTCTTTTTACCTATAAAACACTTGTTTTGGTTTAAATTCTGGGCCCAGTAGCAGTCAGAGTTCAGGGACCAAAATTTCGATATTTTCTGATAGCGCCAATCGATTCAGAATGGTCGATTCATACCGCTTAGAAACCCCGAAAGGGGCAAATAAGGCCCGGGAACGCGTAGTTTGCGAGATAAAAGCGTTTAAAGTTTCAGCCTATTTGAAGTAGTATCTAAACTGCAATTTTGCCCTATACCAGCATCAATTCTTTTTACATATAAAACACTTGTTTTGGTGTAAATTCTGGGTCCAGTAGCAGTCAGAGTTCAGGGACCAAAATTTCGATATTTTCTGATAGCGCCAATCGATTCAGAATGGTCGATTCATACCCCTTAGAAACTCCGAAAGGGGCAAATAAGGCCCGGGAACGCGTAGTTTGCGAGATAAACGCGTTTAAAGTTTCAGCCTATTTGAAGTAGTACCTAAACTGCAATTTTGCCCTATACTAGCATCAATTCTTTTTACCTATAAAACACTTGTTTTGGTGCAAATTCTGGGCCCAGTAGCAATCAGAGTTCAGGGACCAAAATTTCGATATTTTCTGATAGCGCCAATCGATTCAGAATGGTCGATTCATACCCCTTAGAAACCCCGAAAGGGGCAAATATGGCGCGGGAACGCGTAGTTTGCGAAATAAACGCGTTTAAAGTTTCAGCCTATTTGAAGTAGTACCTAAACTGCAATTTTGCCCTACATCAGAATCAATTCTTTTTACCTATAAAACACTTGTTTTGGTGCAAATTCTGGGCCCAGTAGCAGTCAGAGTTCAGGGACCAAAATTTCGATATTTTCTGATAGCGCCAATCGATTCAGAATGGTCGATTCATACCGCTTAGAAACCCCGAAAGGGGCAAATAAGGCCCGGGAACGCGTAGTTTGCGAGATAAATGCGTTTAAAGTTTCAGCCTATTTGAAGTAGTACCTAAACTGAAATTTTGCCCTATACCAGCATCAATTCTTTTTACCCATAAAACACTTGTTTCAGTGCAAATTCTGGGCCCAGTCAGACTTCAGGGACCAAAATTTCGATATTTTCTGATAGCGCCAATCGATTCAGAATGGTCGATTCATACCAGTTAGAAAGCCCGAAAGGGGCAAATAAGGCCCGGGAACGCGTAGTTTGCGAGATAAACGCGTTTAAAGTTTCAGCCTATTTGAAGTAGTACCTAAACTGCAATTTTGCCCTATACCAGCATCAATTCTTTTTACCTATAAAACATTTGTTTTGGTGCAAATTCTGGGCCCAGTAGCAGTCAGAGTTCAGGGACCAAAATTTCGATATTTTCTGATAGCGCCAATCGATTCAGAATGGTCGATTCATACCCCTTAGAAACTCCGAAAGGGGCAAATAAGGCCCGGGAACGCGTAGTTTGCGAGATAAACGCGTTTAAAGTTTCAGCCTATTTGAAGTAGTACCTAAACTGCAATTTTGCCCTATACTAGCATCAATTCTTTTTACCTATAAAACACTTGTTTTGGTGCAAATTCTGGGCCCAGTAGCAATCAGAGTTCAGGGATCAAAATTTCGATATTTTCTGATAGCGCCATTCGATTCAGAATGGTCGATTCATACCCCTTAGAAACTCCGAAAGGGGCAAATAAGGCCCGGGAACGCGTAGTTTGCGAGATAAACGCGTTTAAAGTTTCAGCCTATTTGAAGTAGTACCTAAACTGCAATTTTGCCCTATACTAGCATCAATTCTTTTTACCTATAAAACACTTGTTTTGGTGCAAATTCTGGGCCCAGCAGCAGTCAGAGTTCAGGGACCAAAATTTCGATATTTTCTGATAGCGCCAATCGATTCAGAATGGTCGATTCATACCCCTTAGAAATCCCGAAAGGGGCAAATAAGGCCCGGGAACGCGTAGTTTGCGAGATAAACGCGTTTAAAGTTTCAGCCTATTTGAAGTAGTACCTAAACTGCAATTTCGGCATAAGGAAAAATTGCAGTTTTGGTACTCATTTAAGTATGCTGAAACTTTAATCGCGTTTTTGTCGGAAAAACGCGTTCTAAGGCTTTATTTGCCCCGTCCGGGTTTCTAAGGGGTATGAAACGACCATTCTGAATCGATTGGCGTTATCAGAAAAAATCACAATTTTCATAGCTGACGTCTCCAGACTACTAGTCCCAAGATTAGCATCAAAAACAAGAAATTTAATGATGCCGGCATAGGGCAAAATTGCAGTTTTGGTACTGTTTCAAGTATGCTTAAACTTTGGTCACAATTTGATCCCAAGATTAGCATCAAAAACAAGAAATTTAATGATGCCGGCATAGCGCAAAATTGCAGTTTTGGTACTGTTTCAAGTATGCTGAAACTTTAATCGCGTTTTTCTCGGAAAATACGCGTTCTAGGGCCTTATTTTCCTCTTCGGGGTTTGTAAGGGGTATGAAACGCCCATTCTGAATCGATTAGCGTTATCAGAAAAAATCAAAATTTTCATCGCTGACCTCTCCAGACTACTGGTCCCAAGATTAGCATCAAAAACAAGATATTTAGTGATGCCGCCATAGCGCAAAATTGCAGTTTTGGTACTGTTTCAAGTATGCTGAAACTTTAGTCACAATTTGATCCCAAGATTAGCAGCAAAAACAAGAAATTTAATGATGCCGGCTAGCGCAAAATTGCAGTTTTGGTACTGTTTCAAGTATGCTGAAACTATAATCGCGTTTTTCTCGGAAAATACGCGTTCTAGGGCCTTATTTGCCCCTTCGGGGTTTGTAATGGGTATGAAACGCCCATTCTGAATCGATTGGCGTTATCAGAAAAAATCAAAATTTTCATCGCTGACCTCTCCAGACTACTGGTCCCAAGATTAACATCAAAAACAAGAAATTTAGTGATGCCGGCATAGCGCAAAATTGCAGTTTTGGTACTGTTTCAAGTATGCTGAAAGTTTAATCGCGTTTTTCTCGGAAAATACGCGTTCTAGGGCCTTATTTGCCCAATTTGTAGGAGGCTTGAGTTGTCCCGATAGGACGTTTCTTGCCCTTCCCTGTCTCGCTAGGCTTCTCTTCCTCTTTTTTATATGTGGCTATTAAAGCTGCACATGTTGTTGAGACTTCAGAACCTTTGAGACTACTTCACCGTAGCGTTTTTCGAAAGCATTGATTATTTGCGAGTAGCCTAAAGAGCTGCGGCCGACATAGCTCAATCTATCTTAGATGCACACAAGCCCCCCCCCCCCCCCACGACAAGGCGCAGATGTTCGCAGCTTATAATTGCAGGATTGCATAAAATAATCGCCTCCAAGACAACGTTCAGATGCACGAGGTGTATTATATTTAGTTCTTTTGAGTTTAACTAATTTTAACTAGAGTTCGCAGCTTATAATTGCAGGATTGCGTAAAATGATCGTTTTGAAAGATAAGTTTATGAATTAACTAAATTGTAGTATATCGTAAAGAGGTTGTGATATGATTTCAATAGTCTCGTTATTAGTGATTAGGATTAAAGTTGTTTTTTTTCGCATTGAACATACAGGATAATTACTAGTGACCCTATTCCCTAGTTATTATTTCTTTGTTTTGTTCTGGTATCATCACATCCTGTCCAACAGGTCAATTGTTCGTGGCCCTAGCCAATGACATGCGCCTTCTGAGATGAAGGATTTAAATCGATTTTACCAGAATAACGGTTTGAGGTTTTTTTATTTGGACTAAATATTTTTGAATTCAATATATTCCCTTAGAATTTTCACGGCATATTTTTTTTTGTATGAATTTTTCTGCCACTTATTGTGAATTTTGAATGATGGTGTGGTAGACGTTATCCTGATTCCCCTCGTCGACCGCTCTCTCTCTCTCTCTCTCTCTCTCTCTCTAACATATAGTTCCGGAGAACTGTCCGGGAATGTAGGAACTGTACCAAATACTGGGCGAAGTGCAGTCACAGGTTTAGGGAGGGCTAGTCCTACAAGCCTCGGACCATCTAGAGGCTGAGGTTGCTTTTCATCAGGGGCATAATTTTGTCAATTCTCTTCATCCTTTTTTCTTTATATAATCCTTTAATAATTATGCTTCTCTCCCCTTTCATGCCTTCGTGCTTTGGTCCTAAGGACTTTAAGAGTGCCCGCATTAATGTTCGGGTGAGTGTACCGAGAAGTGTGAGGCAAGATCCCATACCGATCCGGCGAGCTTAGCACGGCTACCACCTCTTCGGTCACCGACCAAGCCTGCACGGCTGTTATAACTCTCACCCTGGTATCTCCTGTAACCTTCCCTAATCCCTTGGTTGTGAGCTACGACTAAGTTGTGACAAGCAACTTAGTGGTGCTCACAACCCTCAATTCAATTAATGTCTGCATGCAGCCGTCCTGTGTTTGGCTGTGAACATGGATTTCTAACACACATAACCCCCAACAAACTCTACGGGAAGGCAATTTGATCTTATCTTTTCTTCTGGTTCGAGTAACACTATAGTCGAATCTGCTTCTCGTAACTTATCCCCTATCAACACTTTACACCCGCCCAGTTTCATTTCTTTTTGCTACGATATTCTAATTCTCGTGATCCCAACTTGGATCAGTTCATTTTTGATCCGTGTATCCTTATCTTATAGTAGGTTTTACGATCTGTTTAACTCATATGTACCACTCAAGCTTTCCAGATCATCCTGCTGCTCTCCTCCGTGGTATACTAAGAACTCGGGGCCTTAAGAATAAAAAAATAGACTATGGAAAACCTAATTACGCTGTAGAGACACGTCAGTTTACTGTGATTTCGTCGAGTGTTATGACAAATTTTTGTCGTTGTCTTCATCGTTATACATGGAATACCCTCAAAGTTATAGTTCGCAAGAACTTGCATAGTGATTCTCTTACCTTTTTCAAATTTGTAAATATGAAGAAGAAAACTGATAATTATTTATCTACAATGTGGTATACGGGTCCTCCAGTTGCAACGCGTCCGATACTGCCGATAACTTTGCGTTGTTCTTCGAGAGCACCTTTTCTTCTCGCAATTTTGTGCCTTCATTACATCCTTTGAGTTTCATTACATCCAGTAGCGTCCTGTGGCCTCCACTCCTTTGCCCAATATATCTTGTGATATTATCATGCATAGTACCAGGGAACTTAAAATGGACTATTCCTTTGGTCCTGATGGTGTTCCACCTGCGTTGTTGAGGTCCTGCTCTGACGCGTTACTCACTCCACTGGAACTCATCTTCAACAAGTGTCTTTAGGCCGGTAGATTTCACACGCTATGGAAGAGTTCCTTTATAATTCCTGTTTATAAAAACTACAGACTTTAAATTACAGGCCAATCACGAAGCTTTCCTACATACCCAAGTTGTTCGAGTCTGTTATATATTCACAGCTTGTAGGGCCGTGTAAAGGGCTAATCTCGTCTAATAAACATGGCTTCCTGCCTGGTAGATCGACGACAACTAGCCTGCTTGAATTGACCTCCCACATAATCTCTGCCTTTCAACAGCGACTGCGTCTATACCGACTTCAGCAAGGCATTTGATAAACTCCCTCACTCTGTAATTACGCTAAAACTTAGAAAGTTTGGTTTCCCGCCTTTGATGCTCGATTGGATCTCCTCGTACTTAACAGATACGACATATCGAGTAACTTTTCGTAACACTTTATCTAGAGTCGTTAGAGCTTCTTCTGGTGTACCTCAGGGATGCAATCTTGGTCCGCTGCTGTTTATTCTTGCTATTGACGACATTGTCCCCTTGATTAAACACTCCAAAGTCTTAATATATGCAGACGATATAAAGATTATCTCTTGCGTTAGAAACAGTTATGATTCTTCCTGCATTCAGGATGATTTAAATACTTTCAAGGTTTGGTGTGGATCAAATGGCCTGCAACTTAACCTGGATAAATGTGAAGTTACGTCATTCTCCAGGAACCTCAGTCAGTTCGTCTTTGATTATACCTTTGTGGATACTACTATCCATTGCGTGCAGTCCGTTACTGATCTGTGAAGCTAGACAAAAAACTCGATTTCACTCACTGTCAGGCCAAAACCTAGTCCAACCCAAGCCGAGGTGAAACAGCATCCGCCGAGGGCTGTGTGGCTAAGGGGGATAATGCTGATCTCTGCCACGGGTAACTGTCCTTTCTCCGCAAATCGTGGGACCTAAATGGATAATTTTAAAAATAAAAATGATGAGAAGAAAGCGGAGGAGAGACTGCCAGACGACAACCTAACGGACATCGAAGGCAGCGGGGGAGGTGGTGAGCCCGAGCAAAGGAGAGGAGGAAAGGCACCTCAAATCGCCAGGCCAGAATGATAAATCCGGTCTGAAGAAGCATCTGGGGAAAACTTCGGAAGGACTGAGGAAGAGAAGGCGGTGCCAAAAGGCACGCCATGTCTTGACGAAGCTGGAGGGGATGGACCCGGCGTCCATCAAACCAAAGGGACAGGAGGGAAATGATGCGGGCTAGAAATCTCCTGGCATCAGATCCATACCATGTTCCCTATACATACAAAAAACCTGGCGACGACGACAAACCTCAGGGAAGTGCCTCTATCACGGAAGAGACCTGTAAAAGGACGCGTTCCTTAGATAAAGTTGAAAGCGTAGCCAAGAAATCCAAAGAAGTCCGACATAACCCTTCGAAGGGCGCTGCGAGCTGTTCAACAGCTATAAAGAGCTCTGTCGCTAATCGTCTGAAAAATGCGGTAGCGGTTAAGGACGGGGGAGTCGAGAAATCGGCCATCAACCTCAAATATGAGAAGGCAGGGCCGTAGCTACCTGAAATTTGCAGTGGTAGACACTGGCAACAAAGAGTGTAAGCTCACGGCGGATCAAATGCTCCTGGCTGAAAGGAAGCTTATGGCGGTCCTAATGGAGGACCTGTCGCACAATACGACACGGCTGGCTGGCTGAGGAGAGTGAATCTGTTCTGCTGAAAGGATCAGTTTTCACTGAAGTCAAATGATCTAAAGGTGGAGGGCTGGAGAGTATCGGGAAAGAGGTCGTTTTCGAACCACTGCTGGATACGTTTCAGAATCAACCTCCAGCCAGAGCCTCGCATCCCCTTTAGAAACCCGGTCAGAGCAGACTGGGATGAATTTAAAAGACGAGCAGCACAAAGAGTACCAGCGCCAACTTGCGAGATTCTCGAAAATACCCCATTCATTGGAGGAACTATCCAAAGCCTGTACTAACGCCTTTACGGCAAGCTGTCCGCTAAGCAGACCACCCAAGAAGTCTTACCCTGCTTGGTGGAGCAGGAGCCTGAGCGCGCTAAGACGGGAGGCGCGGAGGCTTTTTAATAGGGCAAACTTTTGCGCCATATAAGTTACCAGGAATAGACGGGATCTGGCCTATCATGCTGCAAAAAGCACAGGCTTCAGTTATTCCGTGGCTTAGGGTGATATTTAAAATTTGCCTCTTCCACTCCTATGTCCCTCTAGCTTGGAGACAGGTCAAGGTGATCTTTATCCCTAAGGCAGGGAAAAGTGGACACATAATCGCTAAGGACTTCAGACCAATTAGCCTTTCCTCGTTTCTTCTTAAAACACTAAAAAGACTTCTCGACGTATACTTGCGTGAGCGTATTTTACCAAGAGGGGTTAGTGGCCCCCAGCACGCGTATACAAAGGGAAAGTCAGTCGAAACTGCGCTGCATGTAGTAGTAAGCACGGTTGAGCAGTCACTTAGTAACAGGGAATACACGTTGGGTCTGTTTCTTGATATTGAAGGGGCTTTCAACAATGTCAAGGCTGAAGCAATTCACAATGCCCTTATGTTTCACGGTACAGACCACTCTGTCTGCCACGAGAGAGTCAGGTCCGTAGACAGAGGAACACCCCAAGGAGGTGCATTGCCACCATTATTATGGCTCCTAGTGGTCCTGATCTCACTTGAAAGAGATGGGATTAAGGTGGTGGCTCTAGGTAAAGTCCACAGGTGGGCGAAGAACTGTGGTTTATCGGTCAATCCTCAGAAGACGGAGGCAATCCTATTCACAAAGAGGAGGATGATCGAAGCCTTCGAACCACCCAAACTAGCGGGCAATACCCTAGCACTAAAGACCCACACTAGGTATCTAGGGGTCATACTCGACTCCAAACTAAGCTGAGGCATGAACATAGATAAACGCGTCGATAGCGTTTTACGCCTGCAAGAGGATGTTTGGCAAGAAATGGGGTGTAAGCCCTCGTATTGTCCACTGGATGTACACCTCCATTCTAAGACCTATTCTTACCTATGGCATAATAGTCTGGTGAACTGCTGAATCTAGGGAAGGAGAGCAATCTAAAGAAAGCAAACAAAATTCAAAGAGCTGCCTGTTTGGGCATCCCCGGAGCTATAAGCACAACGCCAACGGCTGCAATGCAGCCTATGCTCCATCTCCTACCGCACGACGTCCACGGCAAAAGTATAGCAGTGCCGTAAGACTGAAAGAGTTCAATTGCTGGAATAGGCCTGACAATGACCATAGCAGTATACTAATGACCTATCCGGGAGACTATCTGTAGGTGAACACCGACTACACCACTTCACTACTTAGTTTTGGGAAGGCCTTCTCCACAAGAATCCCAACTAGAGAATATTGGGAAGAGTGGGGGGATGACACCGGTGCAGAAATATCGGTCTTCACGGATGGGTCCAAGGCGGCGGACCGGGTGGGAGCAGGGGTCTTCTTCGATTGCCTATGCTTACGCAGTAGGTACCGACTACCGGACCACTGCAGTGTATTCCAATCGAAGATCTTGGCCATAGAAAGGGCGGTAGCACTAATGCACGGGCGCCCAAACCTACCAATGGGTAGCGAGATATGTTTGTACATCGACAGCCAAGCAGCTATCAAGGCGCTGGACTCAAATTTAGTCAGGTCGCGGCTGGTCGGCAATTGTCTGCCTGGTATCCGGACGTTAGGGGCGATACACAAGGTAACTCTCTGCTGGGTCCCTGGTCACAGTGGTGTTCAAGGGAATGAGGCAGCTGATGAGCTAGCAAATGAGGGATCAAAATTGGATGATTCCTCTGTTGACAGATCGATTGGTTGGCCGCTATAATCAGTGAAGAGAGAAAGTGACCTTAAGGCTATTCAGCTCGCTAAGCAAAGATGGAGTAATTTAACCACATGCAGCCTGTCAAGGCAGCTGTGGCCTGAATGGGATTTGAGAAAAACCGCATTTCTGCTAAACGGAAGCCGGATAAACCTCCGAAACATTGCGGCAGTTATTATTAGCCTCTTTTTTTGTCGGTAGACATGCAGAACTTCTGCACGTTCCCACGAATGACTTCTGCCGGAGTTGTATGGACGAGGAAGAGGTGGAAAGCATTCAGCACTTACTCGGCGAATGCCCGGGCCTAGCAAAAGGAAGGTACAACGCAATGGGCGTGTATGGTAGTTCTTAGGTGGTTTGGGTGATATAGTCGGCATCGGGCTGAAGCAGCTCCTAAGGTTTATTAACAGCTGCGGCTGATATTAGATAAACCCGACAATAAGGTACGGTTCCACGGATGTGGCAACACAACGGACCATTTACAGGTCTATGTGAGGCTGATCGACTGATAGCCGCCACCCTAACCTAACCTAACCTAACTGTAATGTGAGCCACACTTTAATGTTCTCATATTCGAGACTCTGTGATTGGCACTTCTGTTTTGTTGCCACTGGCACGCAACCATATTCTTCCATATTGAAATAATCAAGAGGAAGAGACATTCGTTCCGTGACAGCAGCAGCATCCAGTTCACACAAGTTAAGCTACTGAAGAGAGAGAACAACGGTTGCATTTTATTTGCATGAAGCAAAAATTGGCGGAGGTAACCTCAAAGCAAGAAGCGGCTTCTGAAAAGGATAATTTAAAGAGAGCTTCGTGAAGGAGTGTCATATCAAATCCCCTCCCATGAACAATAACCCCAAAAGGACCTAGTTTTTTTTCTAAATTTTTGGGGATATTAGTAAATATAACATTCCAGCTCGCTAATAAATAGCAGTTGGTTCCATTCGCTGAATAGTGAACTTGAAGTCTGAGCTTCCAGGTTCCTCGATCCCGAGTTAGGAAGTTGCTACGCGTCCATTGCCTGACACATCACCGTCACCTTGCAGTGAAGTCTCAGAACTGTGGCTTGTGCACTCTTGTAACGTGCATTGGATGGTATCCCTGTGGATTGAAATATTAGAAGGGAAAACATATAAATCAGCCGGGATTGGACAAAATCCAGCCAATTATCCAGGTGATATTAAAACATGCCGACAACGCAGTCAATTTCTGCGCTACGTTCGACAAAAGCAGCAATGCCTTTGGGACGAAGGATGAGCGTCGAACATTTGCGTTTCTTGATTCATAACCTCGAATTCTTTTCAATCTGTATGTAAGTACGTAAAATTAGTTAGACTTAAATATGATACAATATTCCGGTATCTGGACCTACGTTAAAACTTTTGTTGTCGCTGTATTTATTTGAAACTTAGGAAATGGTTCAGGCCATAAAAACAACTGATTAGGTTAGTGAATACTATGTAAAGGATTATTCAAGATTTTTTTTTTGTATTAAATGATGGCTAAAGTAGTACGAGCTTAAACAGCAGCTAGAATTAAAGTGCAGTGTAATGTTTATAATCCAGTTTTTTATCTAGGATAGGCTAAACCATTTAGAATGGGAATTTTATTCATTTCAGAAAATCCAAGCCATGTCAAGTCTTGTTAATTTCTTTGCATCTCCAATTATCTTTAAAACACAGCGAATTCAATCTATTGGTTACCTAAGTTAGAAATTTGAATTGTTCGGCAATTTCTGCAATACAGGATACAAGGATGACAAATCGACAATAATGTGCACGCGAAGTAGAACACGGGGAAATCCATATACGCATAATATAATCAATTTTTGTTTTGAATTCTGATCGGTAAAGTTTTCATATTTGTGCACAAACATTAATTGAAAATTCGTGAATATAATTTTAAATCGGGAGTTGTTAATGCAGCCTGTGCCTACAGCTAATAGCGAATAGTAATGTTGTTTTATCCATATAGTTGAATTTGAGAGTTATTTTGTCAGGATATTTTAATCTACTCGTAATTTATCTTGGAACAATGTATCTCAGTTGTATAGCCTGAATTAAATTAATATGTCGTTTATACCTCCTAGTTAGGTAAGAATTCAAGTAAACATTATTAATGTTTATAATAGATTGCTGAGGTAATTTAATTATGTAATGATTTAGCCATTACTCTATTAATTCGTTTATATTATATTATAACCTAATCAAATTGAATATGCTGTAGATAATTTCTTTTGATTTCAGGAATTCCCTCACGCTTCTTCCCCTTCTTGCTTTCCCCATCCCTCCTCCCTCTATCCGAAGGTGTTTGATTTAGTTTTTTTTTTTAGTTTCTTGTGTTTCAGCACCCTTAATAGGTTGGGCTTGTAACCTAGCCAGGTACAGGGATGGAGTGGGTCAGTGACTGAACCATCGCGTAATGGGGGTTAGTTTTTCTTGCGTTTGAATTTTAAGATGGTTCAGTGCGGCTAAGGGTAACAGGTGACACCAGACCTGTTGCTCTTCCTTCTGTCTTTCTGTTTTCTCGTTTTTTTTCTTTTTGTGGCAGATCTGAAGAAAGGATACCACCACCTTTCTTCGCCACAGGCACGCGCAATTCGATTGTAGATGTGTGAATCGGATGTTCAAGGACCTACACCCCATACCGACGAGCTAGGACGTGCTGCCAGCTAGCGCGTGCCACTTGAACATCCTGCGGCAACTTCACGTTGCTCATACGCACACACATACATTACATAACCTACACTTGTGCTCATATAATTAAGTCACATAGTTAAGTTGGTTTTACTCTGTGTAGTTCTTAAGTTTTACTGATAATATTAAATAAAATTAATAGAAAACAATACAAATCAAGTGTAATGAATTCATTTATTCCAATTTTTTTCAAAAATAAACTCATTTGTGTATAAATTTATTTTGAAAAGTTCAATAGTGCTTGAGCCACAGTCAACATATGTCACCTGTGAAAAAAAAATTAAATTCTTTATATTTTTTATTTATAATTTGATTTTACCTAACTTACAGTTAATATTTAGTTGTAAAGCCCTTGTTTCTAATGACTTTCGCACATCGGATTCAAATCGGGAATTTGTGCAGGCCACTACAGTACTTTTATGCGGCTGGCCTTAACGACCCGGGAGCGGTGTTTCGGGTCGTTATCTTGTTGAAAGACCCAGGCTAAGGGCAAATTTTTGTGTAAAATGCCTTTATAAATTTCGCCAGTCATTTTTCCATCTATCTTTTCAGTTGGACCAACAAGTGTTGTTTTGATTTTTAGTTTATACACAAATGAGTTTATTTTTGAAAAAAATTGGAATAAATGAATTCATTATACTTGATTTGTATTGTTTTCTATTAATTTAATTTAATATTATCAATAAAAGTTAAGAATTACACAGAGTAAAACCAACTTAACTATGTGACTTAATTCTATGAGCACAAGTGTAGGTTCGCACTAAGAAACCTCCCGTGCAATGATCCATTAAGTCTTCCTCCTTATTAGGATCGCCTCCGATTGCTTAATCTGCACTCTTTAGAGGTACAACGCAGAGTTGCTGAGCTGGTCTTTATTCAGCAGCTTTTGAACTCGAACATAATTTCTCGTGCCCTCGCTGATAAAGTTTCTTATAGACATATGCCGTATAGCTTCAGGGAACTGCCTTTCCTACATGTCGTTCACTCTCGGTCTAACTATGGTATGCACGAGCCCATAAATCGCATGTGTAGAGCCGTGAATATCTGCCCTTTTTTCGACCTAACTATTCCTAAAGATTCGCTGAAACGATTTCTGTTCCCTGTGCACTCCTGATTGTTATGCTGTGCGCGTGTTAGTTTTGATAATTTATATTTTTTGCATTTTGGTGTGTGAGCCTCATTCACATCAATATATTGTTATATTCTGGTGAATATGCGAACTGATTCCAGGCTCCTGCCTGAAAAGTGCATCTTCTGAGTTAGAAGGGTTAATTCTATTTCCTCCCAATTCGCTGAATCACAGAATGCCGAATGCCCGATATCTTGCCCTGGCCAGTGTCAGACATTCGCACAGGAAGTGAGAGACTCTTTCGTGTCATCATCCCTGCAGCTGCGACAATGAGCGTTAAATGGAATGCTAGCTTTGTCATTGTCCGGGTTCTAATTAGGAGTATTCAAAACAAATATCTTCCGCAAGTAAAACTACCGGCGAATAAACATTTTACTACGGCATGTCGCCGCATCATACCGTATCAAAACATTTACCTTTATTGACACCCGGAATGGGCGAATTCTTTTTTCGTTGAATAGACTAGGTTCCCCGATTGGTACCATGTCAAAAGTTTTGTTGGTGAAGCTGGGGTGGGGATGTGGGTTGAACCTAACTTTTAAATTTATCTAATTATTAGTGCCGCCAAATTTTTAAGTTACTAAAAGTGTATCATGACCAAAAAAATCAGAGAATCAATTCTCGAAACATTTTCCCAAAATTTATATTATTTGTGAAAACCACTGTAAGTATTCATGGCAACGTCCTGTTTGTTTTCAAGAATTTCTTGAAGCCGGCAGGAAATAGTAAAATTTAGATGCGTGCTAAGCAATAAAAAGCTACTGTGGCGGACTCGAAATGAAAAACTTGCAGCGAACAGGAGTAAACGACCAGCGGCTTTACCAGCAGTAGGTCTAAGGCAAGAGTTTACTGTTCTCTTCTGTTGCAGACAAGAGTTCCTTTACGTCGACCGAACAAGCTCTTCTGGTTGGAATATTATATTAGAAAATTTCATGGTGGCGCATGTTCTTTGCTGTTTCTTTGATACCGCTGACACATTTGAATGTTTTTTGCATTATTCAATTAACCGTGAATTGTAGTACTTGGATAAACAGAATGTGCTAGGTCCCGAGCTTCCTGGATAATTGAAATCTTACTGTATTTGAAATTAATTTAATTCGGATCTCAATTAATGTTTCCAAAAACACATTTTTCATTTTTACATTTAACGTGTAGATTGCTTCAAAGACAAAGTAATAAAAAGCACTTAACCGTGGTTGGTCCCCTTAACACTGATTAAATGATAGGTTCATAAATAAGTTTTTAATTCACATTGTTGGATGATTAAAATTACCAACTAATTAACGTAATAAAAATGGAGTATATCTTCCAAGTCGCATTGTCTAGTTGATGGTTAAAATAAAATCTATCTCCTACAATCCGGTAGAGCATACAATTTGTTATTTCATGCGTTACAACCTACCCTTGTTGCACTGATATAATTTTATGACTGAATAATAGGTCACTGATTGTACATTCCTATGAGAAACAAACCGCGGTTGTTGCTAAGTGTAATCTGTACCTGTAATGTATCACTTGAACCACCAGTAAAGGGCACATTATTGAAAACAGTAATCTTTTTTAACACTTCCAATATTGAACAAAAATTAGTTCACATCTGTTTTAACTTTTACTTTAAAAATTCGAGTTGGGAAGGAAATTCATTTAGAATAATTAAGCCATCTAAAGAAAAATAAAAGCATTTAAATAAAAATTTGTGATTTATTATTTAAAAGCACAAACTACTGTGGTCTTGAACCTCGTCCGAATCCCCCTCGGAATTCAACATCTCCAGTACCAGGACCGACATCAGCCTTCTTATCTGCGCCTCCTGGAACACGCCTGTAAGCAGATCTGTCTTCGCCAGTCTTTGTAGAATCACTTCTTGGAGCTGCAGTAGGTCTGGGACGTGCAGTTTCTGACCTTGGAGGACGTTTCAGGGTAGCGGGAACAATTTCAGGAGGCAAGTGCAAATATGTCCGGAGGTATTCAATTCCATCGTTTGTTAAATGCCAGTAATAGTGCCTCCATGCAAATTGTTCGGCTACATACCCTCGAGACAACAACGACTGCAGTGTTTTAATTACATGTAGATTGGGAATATTTTCAAGCTCGGGATGTTTTGGCGCATTGAAGTCTTTCTTAGCTACAATAACACCTTCTTTAAAAAGGTATTCGTAAATAGCCACACGGTGCTGTTTTGGCATAAACATCTGAAAATATATAACATAATAAGTACAAAACGAAAAATAAGGTTTCTTTTGGTTAAACTAAAAGGATACAAGTTTATAAAATCCTAGGACTATGACGGCTACAGTTTTCTCATGTAAAACAACTCAATTGACAGAAAGTCTTGTTTTAAAATTAAAGTCACTCTATGGTTTACAATTCTCTACTAAATTTATTAACAATTCTGAGTAGATGGCAATAAAAATTTGAGATTTTAAATAAAATTTTCATACTCTGACACCTTCTCTATTTCGATCACCGGAAAAAGGAGTTTGACAACGAAATGACAGCTTAATGAATTAATTAGTTTCACATTTCACACACAGAGTCGTTACAGAAACTAAAAATAATAAAGCAGTGCGTTGCCGACTAATACGTTTACAGCGAACCCACTCAGATTTTTTCCGTTGGGCAGTTTTCAAAATTATTACTAAGCTTTTTCAAATTTTTACTACTCGGATGATTTTAAGAAAAAAATATAAAAGTTTTGAAAAATCCGCTGGTACATGTTTGAAGCCATCTGAGATATTTCAAAACCAGGTTCATTTCACACAGTACGTTTACATGGATACTTCAAGTAAGCTTCAAGTAAACTTCGTAAATTTTGTTTGATTGACTTGAAATTATCATGTAAACGTGACTTGAGTACTCAAGAAAATGCAAAGCTGAAAATTGAGAATTATGATAGAAAAATTAGAAGAAGATTGTAAATAAAAATTATGATCCGTTTTGCGATTTATAGGTTTAATTAAGTTAAATAGCAAAAAGACAACACAAATTCAAAACAGAAAAATTCAAATATGAAATGACATTTGGAGAAAATTTGAAGTGAAGTAATTGAAGTAAATCAGTCAAAAACCCGACTTGAGTTGCGAGTAAACTTCAATTCAAGTACTCAAGATATATATGTCCATTCAAAATGAATTGAGACGGATCCACAAAAATGCTGAGAATTCTGTGAGGCACAGGAAAGCACCATTATCAGATACAAAAACAACAAGTTTCCCCACTTTCCACCACATACCCTTCCACATTAATGTAAAGCCCTATCGGCTCTTTGATTTTTTCCTCTGCATGTTTTTTTCAGGGAACGCTTCAGCCTAGAAATATCCCCAGATAATTGTGACTTAAGCGTTCAATTAGATTTTTAAAGCTAAATTTGTTGTTGTTTTGTTAAAGATCCAAAATTGTTGCCGCTTTTGACCATTTCTTCGCAGAATCCATTTTGACATTGTTGTCATTATAATAATTATAGAGCCAAGTTGCAGCTTTTTTTGCGCCTATTTTTATTTATCGCAATTGAAAAGTGCTCAAATAATTTGATTTGCCACTTGCCGGTGAAAACTTCCACAGGAAATCAAAAAAACACAAAATTTTATAAAGTATTACAGCGAAGTCGTGTTTTAGCAGATAAAATACTGTTTGATTTTAACATGTAGATGGCAGTAATTTCCGAAGAGAAATGCTAAAAGGCAAATGTTCCAGTTTTTCAAACACATCGAAAAACTTCCGCCATTGAAAATTTTTTTTGGAGAGCTTTAAAACAAAAACTGCCATACTATTCAGACTTAAGCAGTTGCAATTCAATTAAAATAACCGTCATTTTATTTATATGATATTTTTCAAATTAATTTCGCATTTATTGAAGGAAATACATCTGGACGTATGTAGTCCTCCTCTTCAGTCCTGTAGTCCTGGCTAGATACATAACTTAAAGTTTAAATTGACCTGTTGCCAATTTAATCAGCCAAGTTGGTAGGTTTAAAAGCTCTCCGAAGCTCTCCAATTCGTTTACATGGGTTGGTGAATGTGCTTTTCGGAGCGGAATGATGAAGTTGGCTCCAGTTTCAATTGAAAAACATGATATTTTTAAAATGATTAATAAAGGAAATTACCACCTTCGTTGCTAAAATTTGTATGTTGCAATTTCATTTTAAACATTTCCTTCTTCGTTGCTAAAATTTGTATGTTGCAAATTCATTTTAAACATAAATCATAATAAATAATTCAAATAAACGACCGTGGCAATTGAACAGCAGAGTTGCCAATTCGGGCGATTTCTCGCCGATTGAGCCATCAGTTGGGCGACAAAATTTTGCTTTCTGCGACTAGGCACTTTTTGGGCGAATTTGAAATTCTTGCTGGGCGCTTTTGGGCTATTTGCTGTCACAGTAGAAAAATTTTTGCTATCGAGTCATCTCAAATTCTAGTTTTGCGCGAATAACTCTTAACTGAACTCCGAACAAGTCCAAACTGATATTTATCGCAATGGCATTTTTTCGCTCAAACTCAAAGGGTGTATTTGTTTATTCATTCCGTGAAAGGAATAGAAGGAACAGAATACGCGCCAGAATAAAAGGAATAGAAGCAATATGTAAACACAAAAAACACAAAGGAATATTCCTTCCAATTCCAACAATAAATTGTGTATTTATTTACAATTATGACTTTCTTTTCCTTCCCTTTTGATACTAAATTGTTTTTTGAAAGTTTTATTCCGTTCATTCCATCTACAACTTCGGTACAAAAAGAACGCGTTCTGAACGGCGCGGTGCTAATAAAAAACACGGAAAATTAGGAATAGAATATTCCGAACGAATAAAGAAACACATTAGGCGCGTTCCGCTCATTCGGAATGAATAAAGAAATGCACCCAAAGTATGCTCAATGCCGTCGTGTTTATATCTGAAATATGTTCACCAATTGCACAAAGACAGTTCTTGGTTATGTTTAGAAATTTGTTGTAATTACATGTATTTACGTGTACTTACGTGTATTAGCGGCAACACTTTATTAGACTTTCTGGGAGGAAGAGGTGTGTATATCGAATTAACCCTTCTAACTCAGAAGGCGCACTTCACAGGCAGAGGCCTGGAATCAATTGACCTATTCACCAGAATATAACAAATATTGAGATGAATGAGGCTCCCACAACCCATGCAATAAAATATTAGTAAACAAGAAAAAAGAAAACAACAAATAAAAAAAAGTCCAGAACAATCCCAAACACTACAATCAGGGGTGCAAAGACAACAGAGAACGTTTAAGCAAATCCTTGGTAAGAGCCAGGTCAAAAATAGGACACATATTCACGGCTCTACACATGCGATTAATAGGCTCATGCATACCATAGTTAGACCGAGAATGGACAACATGTAGTAAAGGCAATCTCCTTAAGCAATTCGGGGTATGCCTATAAGTAACCAAACCTGCGAGAGTGCGAGAATCTATATTCGAGTTCATAAGCTGGTGAATAAATACTAGGTCAGCAATTCAACGTCGTTCCTCCAACGAGTGCATTTTAAGCAATCGGAGGCGATCCTTATATGGATCATTCCACGGGAGGTCCCTTAGTGCGAATCTAACAAAGTTCCGCTGCACCTTATGACTATAATTTTAGCTAGTCGTATGTAGGTCTTGAAGTGGCTAGTTTGACTAGAATTACAACTAGTCTGTAGGAAGTTGTATATTAAGTTTTTATAACAATGTACCGCCTTTAATGTCGACTATATAACAATTGGCACTGATTACCGATACCCAACAGTTATACAACTTTTCTTAAGATAATAACTTAGTCGTATAAAAGCAGTTGCCACGATTTCATATAGATTATGATAAGACTTTGTGCTACTTGGGCTACTTTCATACGAAGCCTTTCCTTGGTTCCTTTCAACTACCACAAACATGTTGGCATCCTTTAACATCTGCTTTTCTGAAGTCGAAGATTGGAGGCAGGTTGACTGCATCTTCACTGATTTCAGTAAAGCATTTGGCAGAATTAGTCATAGAGTTTTAATTCATAAATTAGCTGTCCTTGAGTTCCCTCCTTAATTATTGACTGTTTCCGCTCTTACTTGACGTCTGGCATTGAGTAAGAATTCCGCGGGTCTCTATCAGAAGCTATTCTCAACACTTCAGGTATACCCCCAAGAAGCCATCTCGGTCCTTGACGAAATCAAAAATTTGATATTATGCTGACGACGTCAAGATTTTTCGTATTGGTAATTGTCTGATTGCTGCTTTATAAACCCCCTTCCCCTTGTTTTAACTATACCATTAATGCTGGTGTTTTAAATAGACTTGCCAAAACCAAAGATCTATGACTGTGGCTAAATTGTCGTTTTACCTTTATAGACCATATCTACGCGATAGTAAATAAGGCCAATTCGACAACAGCTATATTAAAACTGCTTTATTGCACATTTGTTAGCCCAACTTTCGAGTATGCCTGTTGTATTTGGTCTTCTTTTCATAATATTCACATTGATCGCGTCGAGGCACTACAACCTAGCTTTGTTCGGTTTACTGTTCGTGCCTGCCATGGGATGGGACAACTGCTAATAAACTTGTACGACTCCATTTTCAAATCAATTTTTAAACTGTTTTTGCTTTCGATTATTTGCAGGGTTTAACTGAATTGCCCTCATTTTTATCATGTTATTTCTATTCTGTCTTGCTCCTTAAGAAACACAGATACTTTGGAATGGAATTTGTCATTCCGGCGCCATGAGTTTGAATGAGTTAACGCACACATACTGCGATTGCGATTGATGATAGAGGCGGTAGAGTTGCGCTTTTTTTAATATTATTAAATCCAAATAGTTCTGATTTTATTGGCCATGTGCATTGAAATAATCTACAAAATTCTGGCGGATTCGATATATTTCATTTGCTGGTCTCCTTGAATTGTTGTTTAAGTTAGTGGATGCTGTTCTTCGTTATTCTGGCGGGTGGTCCGAAAGTTCTGGAAAATTACCGTTACCTGGTTTTGACCGTAGGAAATTATGTAAAACTCACGTTGCTTTCACAATGTTGTTGTTTGTATCCGTGTAAGTTGCTAAAGGTCTTACTGAAGAAAAAGAACTGACTTTGAACGCGTTTATCTCAAAACTACTTTTTTACACCGCTTGGTGCTAAAATTTCCGAAACTACTAAGCCGATTGTTATAAAATTTTAACCACACATTCTGCACACCAATAGCAACCGACTGAACCAGAACTATTTAAATTTTAATTATTTAAATTTTGATTTTTACTATTTTTTTTTATGCAAAAAGCTGTGAATGCAATTTTTTATCTTCCTTTTTCTTTTCGCCGCCATTTGGTTATTTTTGCATGTACACCAAAATTCTAGTTCAGTCAGTTACTACTGATATATTGAATGCCACCAAAAAGGTTATCATATCTCATGTGGAGCCAAGTCCCTAACTCGACAAGACCTAACTCTAAAACTACTAACTCTAGAAACCCTGAATCTTGGTCAAAAAGTATGGCTTGGCCGTTTCATAGAGCTAATACATGACACAAGATGAAAAACCAATGACTTAATTGCTTACCATAAGTCCATATTGGAGTGATAGTGCGACGGCCGCGAAACTGCCACGCCATACTTTTTGACCAAGATACAGGGTTTCTAGGGTTAGGGGCTGTAGAGTTAGGCCAAGTTAGGGACTTGGCTCTACATGAGATCTAATAACTTTTTGACAGTGAAAGCAGTATGAGTTTGTGAGTCTTGGCAAACTTCTTTACATAAAATGTTTTTTTAGGATTTGCGAAATGCTCTAGTTCTTTTTATTTTTTCGGGCTGTTTTTTTTTGTGCGATAGCTATTTTTTTTTCTTTTCCTTGTCGGCTTATTAGCTGCAATAAGCGATAAATCAGGGTGGTACTTAGCTATTAACCGATTATATTCAAGTATAGCTGACTTTTGTGCTTTATTTATATTAACTTATAGTAGACTAAATTATCTTTTACAAAAAGTAAAAACACTTTATTAACCGAAATAACAAGAAATCTCTGATTAAACCTGAAATTTAAGTCGCAAACCAAATTTTCATCCAAAAGGTAAGCAGTAAATCATGGTCCGACCATGGTTTGGTACTTGTATTTTTTTAAATTTCTCCTCCCGTACAATTCCGCGCTTTTACTTCATTCAAAAGATTATTTTGTTAACTTCAAGTAGCAAAAAAAAAAAAACAATCCTTTCAATCCTAGGACGAGTTTAAAAAATCACTCCCCTGCGGATCTTCGTTCTGGCGTAGTCAAGATAAGAAGGTATTTCTTGCACGCCAGCAGCTTCTTTCTTCGTAGCACACTCACTTTTTAGTTGTGTATGTACTAATAACATCGAGCTTTGATATCAAATATCAGCTTTCTAGAACTTTTGGAGGTACCTCCCTGGAAGAAATTTTATATACAGTCCTGCACCCCTTTATGGGGGGGTAAAAGGGTGAAAGTTACATATTCCTTAATTTTCTCGTCGTTTGCGTGCAGAACCTAGTCTGCATACCAAATTTAAGCTATCTAGAGCTTTTGAAAGTTTGCAAATTATGTTATGAAAAATTGTTATATAATACAGAACCAGATCATTTCGAGGGGTTGGAGGATGAAAGTTACAGATTTCTTAATTTTTTCGTTGCTGTGCGCATATCAAATTTCAGCTTTATAGAACTTTTCAAAGTACCTACCAATAACAAATTTTATATATAGACCTGAACATCCTTTATGGGGGTGGATTGAAAAAGATACAGATTTCTAAATATTTTCATTATTTGTGTGCTAATCCTAGTCAGCATAGCAAATTTCAGCTTTCTAAGACTTCAGGAAGTACCGTAGAGGTTTTGATGACGGAGGTTTTGATGATCATGAGTGGCGAAATTGACGTATTTCAGGTATTAATAAAATATAAAGTATAAAAGCTGGACAAATGAAACATAGTGTGTTTCATTAGTCTAGTAACTACATCTTATTCTAAGAATTTGGGCTCTCTGGTATTATACAGACCGAAGTTATGGGGGTTCGAAAATACGACGAAACGCTTCAAGAAAAGGTAGGTAGTGCCCAGCAAATATTCAAAATTTATCTGTTTTAGATGGCCCATTTTTAAAATGTCTAAACCAGCGCAGACCCACCTATAGGCGTTATATTCAAATGATGTTTTTGTGCGTTAAAAGTGCATAAAATATATAATAAATTTTTTTTTAAATATATTTCAAGAGTGTATTTATAAAGCCTAAAAAAGCCTACATCAATATTGCCATTTATAATCACATAAAAATTTAATAAAAAAGCCTTTTTTCGAGCGCTTAAAGTAGAATACTGCCTTAAATCAGTATTTTAATTGTATGTATTTCAATATGTCATCATTGTAACAAGAGCAGTCTTATTAATTAAAGTTATTTGTTTTCATAGTCTGTCTCATTAGCATATTAATATTTATTTAATTTTAGACAGTATTTTATATGTACATTAACATATACATATTTTTTTACTACACTTTTGGACCCATTTCACTCAGGGAATTGATACCTGAAATGACCTTTTCCGGCCCAACACAAGAGATCCCAAGAACTCACCTTCTATAGCCATCGCTTCATCCAAGGGTAAAGAGTCATCTCAGCCATAAATATTTTTTAGCATTTACTCAAATTTCGCCCAGCCAACCTAAAATTCCGCTCAAGTAACTTTTTCGATGTAAAATTAATTAATAAGCATTTTATTGTTATCAAAATAACGTAACAGCGTTGTGTGACAATAAGGCTGGATGCACTCGAAATTTAAATGTAAGAAAGTTTTGCTTTGCCTAAGTTCAGTTCCAATAAAGAAAATATTATTTGTGCTTTAATTACTTTTTTTCTTTTTTTGATTCCTTAAATTCCATAACTCGGTCAAATTACTTTCTATTACCGTGCCAAATTTCAAGTCGGTAGCAATAGTAGTTACTAATAACAACGGCCGTGACATATGGAACCCTAGAGCTTATTTCAGAGTGAATTTTCAGCCATAATAGCTCCACGTAATTACTTTCGGGTCTCTTTTTGAGATCCACTGCATACCTCTACTTAGGTTAATCACGCAAAGCAAACAGAAGATGTAATTTTATAAAAAAATAGCAAGCGAAATGCAGCACAGTTCTAGTTATGGTAGCAATAAAAATTTTTATGAAAATATTTATTTATTTATTAGTTCTTTAAGTTGCTCAATTGTTATTATTATTAATTGCATTTCATTCGACCGAGCAGAGTCCGCCGAGTTACTTTCTCATTGCAACGTTTTTTCTTTGCTGTTTTAAGTTTGAATTTTCATTGCTGACACTTGCAGTGTTTTGATGTTCTTTAACGAACAAATATCGAAAGAGATGAATTAAGATACTTTTCATAATAATTTATTTCTCACATCTATCAAATTTTAGTTTATATCAATCTGTAAAGTTTCTTTGGAGTAATTGAGTCTCAGTCGCTTGTAATTACCTACTGTTGAGATCTATCCAAAAAGACAACAAAAAGCTCTACGAAGCGCAAATTCTCTAGGTGAAAGAATTAGCGTAAGTATACTTAGCGTTGTCAGAAATTCGTTGACATACTCAACATGGCCCAACGAAACGCAGATATTTTAATATTAAAATCATTAATTTTAAATTATTTTATTAATGCGAAACACTTAAGCCGCTAGAAAACAGTTTGCCCCATTGATAGTATGCAATAAATGTTTAATAGACATTTTTGTCATCATTTTTTGGAGTTAGTTGAGTACCTTGAAAAACCCGTTTTCTCGCCTTCGTAACTTTATTTCCGAAATGATGTGAGAACGTACATAGTTTTGGATCATACGGTTATTTAAAAGCGCCGCTGCTTAGTTTGTTTTGTATATTCTATAATAAATGTTTGTATAGTAGAAAAAAATCTTCATATTTTGGATAAATCTTACAACTACGTGGGTGAACAAAATAATTTCGCAAATGTTTAGAGGTGCGGTAAAAATTGATTGAAATTAGACGCAACTGTTTTCCCACCATGATTCTGATTTATAGTTATTAGCCGAACTGTTTTTCATTTGGTGTGAATTTTTATTTTAAAATGTCTAGTTACAAATCCGGAGTTCAATAAAAAACTTAATAAATATAAAATTAGTGAAAGTGTTGTGTTTTGTTGCAATATGTCCAATAAAAAAGGAAATTTAATTGTAATTGTTATTTTCGCCGTAACAAATTTAATACAAAGTATACCTATTAACCCCGAACTGTCTTCTGCCCGAATTCCTGAAAGCTTGCTAAACAAGTACATACATAATATCATTTTCTACATTTGCACAATTCAAATTAAGGTAACAAATTGCATTTACTTATTTTTGTACAATTGTTTTGCAGAGTTTCTTCTGACGATGGCAGCTTTAAAAACAAATCTTTCACTGGCAAAACTATCAATGACGTATACAATGCACCAAATCATCCTGAATTGCCTTCTGAAGTACATGTGGATAAACTGTACACCGGAAAGGAACACAGCTTTCCGGAAAAGTATGCTTACATTAAAATTATTTAAAATAACGGATTAAACCACACTTTCTCCACAGTGAAACTTCTCCGCGTATCTTAAGAAATGTCAATCAAATTCAAAATACGTCAACTATTCCTAAAACAATGCCTTCAGCGGTAGCAATGGTTAAACCGACTATCAGAAGTGAAGACAATTTATCAAATAAGTAATTTTTTGTAAATGGCTAGACTCGCGGGTTTTGGTACAAATAGTCCAACACTAATGTGAAATCTGCTGTCTTATCACGTTTAGTGCGTGAATGATGCAAGTGACATTTTAAACAAATTTTCGTTTTTATTTAGTATGTTCAATAAATGTGAATATCTTTAATTTAATTGTGTCACCTTAATGATATTATGACACGCTACGCAGTTTGCTCGCATCAAAGTGAGGTAAATCACTGGTTTTCCAATATGCAAATGTGAAACATGAAACGCGGTTTATTCGGAACTGAAAAACTGTTATTTATATCATTATTGCACTAAATGCTTCAATTAATTAATCGATAAAGCTCGTCAAAAAAGAGTGAAACTTTCATTTTTTTATTTGCAAAATTGTTTACAAATTTTAAAAGGTAATTTAATTTTTAGTACGACGTCTTTTGATCTTACACCGCTTACGCTGCGAGATCAATAGTAGATACAAAAATCTTCATTAGACTCTTCTATATATATAATCCGAGTGCGCCAAATTACCCAAGTAGCACAATCGAGCCATTTTAAAATCGTATGACTTTCTTATGATTGACCGAAGTTGTAATAACCAGTTACAACGCTGTTATGTTATTATAATAACGTCGATATAACCATAATGAATCGTATTGCTGACATAACAAACCTTATAGCTCTTTTATAACCGTTTAGTGGAACCTTTACAACTAAATTAAGGTCACATAAAATAGTTTTAAAAAAAACGTTTAACCGATTTCACAAAAAGCGCTTAAAAGTATAAAATAATTTTTTATTTTATATCTATTACGACATTTTGAGGTCGGTGCAAATCAAACAAACCAAACAACTACAACAAAAGTATTTAATCGTCCTTTCTTATGATCCCGTGCGCTGAAATGTTCAGGTAGTTTTATATGTATATTATCATCAATTGTGGTCAGGTAGTTCTTTTGTTTGTTTAATTTGCTTCAAAATGTCGTAATAGATATAAAATTAAAAATTAATTTATGCATTTTAGCGTTTTTTGTAAAGTCGGTTCAACTTTTTTTTTAAAACTATCTTATTTTTCACATTTTACTATTTTCTACTCTATCCAACAAAAAAACAACCATCCAAATCGGTCCACGCGTTAGAAAGTTAGGTTCCACCCCCACCCATCACCCCACCAACATTTTTTTTCTAATGGTATCAACCAGGGAACATACTCTACCCAACAGAAAAGGAATTATCCAAATCGGTCTACGCGTTACGAAGTTAGAATACCTACCACTCCACCCTCCCCCCACCCTAAGACACATTTTTTTTCTCCTATTAGCAATGGGGGATCATACTCTGTACAACAAAAAAACCATCCAAATCGGTCCACGCGTTACAAAGTTAGGTTTCACTCCCACCCGCATCCCACCAAAATTTTTTTTTACATGGTACCAATCGGTGAACAAACCCTACCTAACATAAAAAGAATCATCAAAATCGGTTAACGCGTTTCGAAGTTATGTTTTATTAAATAAATAAAAATGCACGTCGAGGGTCTAAGCTCTTTGTTTTTGGGAAGTCGGTTAAAAAGTGTTGAGGAATAGTGACATATGTGAAGCTATAACCCTTTTAAAACAATTTTTCAACGCTGTTTTGTTTTCGAGACATTTCTTTGGTTTCGTGTCATAGAAAAACTATAAAATAACTTTTATAAAACTTTATAGTTTTGCTAAAGTCAAAAAAATAAACCAACTTTCAACCTTGACAAGATTAACTTGAATAATTGTTTAATGTAAGTTAATTCTTATTACGAAGAAAAATGTATCGTTCAGTTTTTTATAATAGCCTAAAGCACCCTTAATTTATTATTATATGGTGTAATTAATATTTGTATGGTTGTAATTAATATTTTCAGCGTTATAGATTTTTAGTAATAATGTTGACATCAGAAATAATGAATCAGTTCTCCTTTTTTTCATGAAATAAATGCTGCAATTAATATTTTATGAGAGTATGAGAATAACCGTATTAAAAGAAATTTATATATAATATAAAGTTATAATTAATCATTAAATATGACGTATTTATAATTTATAACTCTTTGACAATATTTATACAGCAGAAGACTGTTATATTACCTTACTACGACCTTGGTTATATTTGAGCTGCCTTACGGTCTGCATTCAGAAGATATGACTGAAATAAAACCTTATACCGACCATTTCACCACGTTGCTGGGTGTGGCTTCTATCCGACCCTTTTGCGACTTATTAATTTGATAGCTCCTCTTAGAATATAAAGTAATAAGGGCAGACGGCTTCGGCATACTTCCTTAAGTAGTCGAAAGACCATTTGACCATGGAAGTAACACAAATTTAGAATTTTTGTAGAGGAGCCAGGAAAAACATAAAAACACCTTCCACTAACTATTTAATAATTCACCCAGTTGCTTGCAACTATTTATCACGTACATTTTAATATTTTAGGAATAAATATTTATATATAGATAAAATAGTTTTTAAAAAAAAAGTTGAACCGACTTCACAAAAGGCGCTAAAAAGCATCAAATAATTTTTAATTTTATATCTATTACGATATTTTGAAGTCGGTGCAAATCAAACAAACCAAACAACTACAACAAAAGTATTTAGTCGTCCTTCCTTATGATCCCGTGAGCTCAAACGTAATCGGTCGTAATCGGTCCACGCGTTAAAAAGTTAGGTTTAACCCCCTACCCCACCTCCATCCTACATAATTTTTTTTCTCGTGGTATCAATCAAGGAACATACTCTACCGAACAGAAAAAGAATCAGATTACACCTCCTCCTCCCCCACCCCTACCATAAGACCAAATTATTCTCCTTTTAGCAATGGGGGATCACACTCTATACAACAGCAAAAGAACCATCCACATCGGTCCACGCGTAACAAAGTTAGAAAATTATAATGAAAGAATTCTTTGTGTGATGACACAGTTTGTTCCATATTTGTATGCAATGCTTTTGTTACTTTTCAAAAATACAAATATTTAGTCATAAATGATAAAAAGCAAAACAATCTTGTTACCCTTACTCCGATGTGAAGAGAAACGCCTAGCAATGCGTCTATAATAAGTTTATGGTATATCTAAATTGCTTCACATTTACCCTTCACGTCAGCATTTTGACGTTTAAGCCAACTAACATATTAGTGGTGTACTAGTACAAAATATGACTTGTAAGTGTTAAAAAAGTAGCTTAAGAACTTCTTTGTGACTAACTGCTTCACGAAAAATTTCCGACTTTTATAAATACAATAGGCTTACTTTAGTCACATTTTGAACGTCAAGAGTTGATATGGCAGCTTTATAACAATTATAGGTGCTTTCGTGGGACCTGAGACAAGTGAGATAACTAAGATTTCTCAGTTGTCTCACTTGAAGTGTGCTTTTGCGAAACCAGTTCATTTTGAGCCACAAAAACATTGCATACAAATATGGAGCAACTGAGCAAGTGAGACTGGTTTTTCACGTCTCAGTTGTCTCAGCTAAAGAATATTAACTAGTACCGTTGAATTTTTTAAAAGTGTTTGTATTTATTTATATTTTGATAGCTGCTATTTCCGTCAACGGACGAAATAGTGTTCTTAGCAATCAGAAAGTGCATCTTTTTTCGTCAGTCTCATATTTGCTAAACAAATAAAGGTTTTTGTGTTAACCTATAAGACCACTCTTGTAAGGCATTCTTGCGTCCGTCTTTTAAGTATTATTAAAATTTGGTTGTGGAAAATTTTTTTTCCGCTTTAATATAACGTAACGTCTCTTAGAATGTTTGCTTCTACTTTAGAGAAATGTCCCTGGGTTAGACCCAAGAGACAGATCTAAGGTTTCTTTCAGGCTACCCATATGGCCACTGTGGGCTAAGATATCATCTACACCGGATATGTCTATTCAATGAGATAGAAAGTCGATGAAAACTACTATTTATTTTATGTACATTATGTGCTTTTGCCAGGGCCTGGCGTGGCTAGGTAGGATGATCTTCAGCCCGAAATGCATAAGTCCGGCTCATGTTAGATCCTCCCCTTTTAAAGGCCTCCTTTCCTACCTAAGGATGACTGAGTGTATTTTGCAGTAGTAGTGGTTCTGACACAAAAGGCCTACTTAGTATCAGTGCCCAACGTATGGGTAACCCAATAATAACAATAATAATATGCCCTAGGCCAAGTTAGGTTAAAGTGGCGGCATTGAAAGCCTCTCGTAGGCCGCACGGGCCCCATAGCGTTACCACATTATGGTGTCCGTCACACTATTGATCTCGTATAATGATCGTCGCTGCCGTTGCTTAAGTTTAATGTATCCGCCTCCGTTGCGAGTTTCAGAATACTTCTCATGTTGCTAGAAGCTTCTTGTAGATCCTTGAAGAAATAGCTATCTAGCAGTTTGTTTCTTGTGCTTGCAAGTGTAAGGCAGTAACACAGAAGGTGTTCCATCGTTTCCTTTTTATCGTGCACAGGTATGTGCTGGAGACATGAATTCTGTGCGTATGCAGAGTTCTACATTGAGTTCTAGTTCGGCTGAGTAACCTATCAGTTCTCTTTCGATCAGAGGTTTTTCAATTGACCTTCATGACTCTTCACGTTGTGGTCTCTTCCTATTTTTTTTTCCGCACGGTCCAACGAGTCATCAATGAACTGTTTGATAACGACCTATATTGGAGGTACTATTTGCTCTGCTTTCTTAGCCTCCAATTCGGCATCTTTTCGACAAACTCATCTACCGCTTTATATGACTGACTTACTTGACTTTTTTAAATTATCAGCTAATTTTGAAGATTAGCGCGAAAGCTCACTTTTAAAGCTATTACGCGGACGGTCGTAGCTCGTATTTTCTACAAAAAAACATCTAATGCATTTTTTGCTTTCTATTATTGTTCCCAAAGCGTAAGCGGTGCAAAGTCAAAACACTTCATATTAAAACTTCAATTATTTTTTTAAAATGTTAAAACAATTTTGCAACTTAATTACGAGTCATTTTTACATTATTCTTGGACTAAAATAGGTAAAAGTAATTTCTTATTTATCAGTTATTTGACGTGGAGGGAGCGAAGTTGAAATTGTTAAAGTGGGGCTACTGCCTAAATCGGACTAAAAAGCTATTGTCTTCTTCCTCTATGATCCAAGAAGAATACTTCATTCGAGGCCTGCTAATTATCAATCCATCGTTTACATCTCAGCTTGTAAGTGTAATATCAATAACCTGGTTTTTATGTTTATTAATAAAAGTTGACCTATTTCCTTCATTTCTAATAAACAATGATTTTATTAAATATTATGCTGCCTTACACTATGTGATGTGCGTTCCCATCATAACCGACGATCATTTTCAGGTACCTATTCTTTAAGTATAGTACCTTACTTTTTATAATCTCCGTTAGATGTGGATTTTTCTCATACGGTGAATAAGCTGATGCTACCAGTGGTTTCATCTGGTTCTGTCCATTGCCGACTTCCCATTGGACAGCAACGCAGCCTCGGTCGGTAATATTAGGAATATGAATAGCTTTTTCTCTTTTTAGGGTTCCATACCAAAATGGTAAAAAAAGGGACCTTTATGGTGCGACTTTGTCTGTCTGTCACAGCTGCTTATTTCAGCAACTACTAATGCTAGAGATTTATGTAAATATTACAGCAAAAATAAAACGATGTCTCTAACTAGCAGTTTTTAGCAATCAACAACCATTATTTCGGTTCTCGATGACCGTTGTTAGAATCTCCTCATGACTGGGGATCGCTACGCTTCTTCGGTATCATCATTAGATCAATGCCTTATAAATCTTGCGAGGACCTCTTCTACAGTTGCCGCCGATGTGCTAGGCTAAGGTTGCACCCGTTCAGCTTGTGTCTTCTGGGTCTTCCCCTTCATTGAATTCAGTGTGATTACTTACGGAAGGGTAAATGTTATTTTCCTGTTTATGTAGAAATCTTACCCTCCAATTTTCTTTCAGGAGCTTCTCTCTCGTACTTCCATCCTCCATTTTCCTACCTTCTCCCTGATTTCCCAAGTGAGTATCTTTACTTGGAAGTTTCGAGCTCTATTACCAGGTCCATGAAGCTCAGAATTTCACTTTCTTCTCTGAACTCATTCGGGAGCCGGACTGAGATCTTTTTCAACCTAGGTACGTCGTTCTTATCAACCACTTACGCTTGTCACTCCTCGAACTTATTCATTACGACTTGCTGGTTTTTGCGTCCTCGATTTTGTACTCGGAGTGACTTTTATTTATTATGGCTAATTTTAGGGTTTCGTCCAACACTTCACTGAAAGCAGGCGGCTTGCCTAGTACTTATATAGGTAGGAGTTTCTTAGTTTCGTAAAATTCACATTTGTTATGGCCAAAAATAACCGAAGAAGATTCTACACGGGATTGTCTTCAAAAGTCCGACCACAGGCCACACCACACTTTGTATTTTTAACCGACTTGCCAAAAACAAAGAGTTTTGTAAGGTCGACGCGTATTTTTTTAATTTTTTTATTTTATTTTTTTTTATGTCTGACCGGGCATAACTTCGTAACGCGTCTACCGATTTTGATGATTCTTTTTTTGCTGGGTAGAGTATGTTCACCGATTGGTACCATGTCAAAAAAATTTTTGGTAGGGTGGAGGTGGGGGGTCTGGGTGGAACCTAACTTTGTAACGCGTGGTCCGATTTGGATGGTTCTTTTTATGTTTTACAGAGTATGATCCCCCATTGCTAACAGGAGAAAAAAAATGTGACCTAGGATGGGGTTGGGAGGGGGGGAGAAGTAGTCTAACTTTGTAACGCGTGGGGGTGGAACCTAACTTCGTAACGCGTGGTCCGATTTCGATGGTTCTTTTTCTGTTGTATAGAGTATGATCCCCCATTGCTAATAGGAGAATAATTTGGTCCTATGTTGAAATGTGTGGTTGGGGGGGGGGGGGGGTGAGAGGGGTAGTCTAACTTCGTAACACGTGGACCGATTTGGATAATTCTTTTTCTATTGGGTAGAATATGATCCTTGGTTGATACTACGAGAAAAAAAATTTTGCTGGTAGGGGGTGGGAGAAAGGGGGGTGGAACCTAACTTTGTAACGCCTGGATTGATTTGGATGCTTCTCTTGCTGTTGTATAGAGTGTGATCCCCCATTGCTAATAGGAGAGTTATTTGGATAATTCTTTTTATGTTGGGTAGAGTATGTTCTGTGGTTGATACCAGGCGAAAAAATTTGGGGGGGGGGTGGAACCTAGCTTCGTAACGCGTGGTCCGATTTCGATGGTTCTTTTTCTGTTGTATAGAGTATGATCCCCCATTGCTAATAGGAGAATAATTTGGTCCTATGTTGAAATGTGTGGTTGGGGGGGGGGGGAGGGAGGGGTAGTCTAACTTCGTAACGCGTGGACTGATTTGGATAATTCTTTTTCTATTGGGTAGAATATGATCCTTGGTTGATACTACGAGAAAAAAAATTTTGCTGGTAGGGGGTGGGAGAATAATAGGAGAGTAATTTGGTCCTATGGTGGTGGTGGGGGAGGGGGAGGGGTAGTTACTTCGTAACGCGGGAACCGATTTCGATGATTCCTTTTCTGTTCGGTAGAGTATGTTCCATGATTGATACCATGAGAAAAAAAGTGGGGGTGGGGTAGGGGGTTAAAACAAACGTCTAACGTGTGGACCTATTTGGATGGTTCTTTCTTCATTGTATAGAGTAGAAGACACTAAAAAGTGTAAAATAAAATAGTTTTTCAAAAAAAAGTTTAACCGATTTCACAAAAAGCGCTAAAAAGCATAAAATAATTTTTAATTTTATATCTATTACGACATTTTGAAGTCGGTGCAAATTAAACAAATAAAACATTTGTTTTACCTATTTTTAACAAAAGCCGCGATTCTAGCCATTTCTTATTTAAAACCTAAAATAACTATCATTTTTTACACATAATACTTTCAGAACAACAACTGACGAGGAAAACTACCGTAATGAAACATTTACCATAAAGAATGTTAATGGAGCGAACATAATAGCAAGAGAAGGAGTTTATGCCCATTATTTTCCCAATGGTGCCCAAATAATTGTTTATTATGTTGCAGACGAAAATGGCTATGTCGCTAGAAAAGGTAATCGTGGTATTTTTCATGTGATAATCCTAAAAAATTTTTGCTTCAGTTGGATTTTATTCATCCCTCACTCGATTTCCTGTCATACAAGCGAAAGCAATTTTAAGTTTACTTGGAGGATGACGAAAATTACTAGTGACCCGACGATATAATTTCAATTCATTAAAATATGTTCGTGTAATTTTATCAGACAGTTTTAAAATGGTCTTAATTTAGTCTTATTAATCAATATCGTTTTGTTAAACAGTAAAAAGTGTGTAATTAATCGCAATACAAGTTCATACATTTTTTCAATTTGGTTTTGATATCAGTGAAACACAACTAAATTGAATGTACATTACCGTGCATTTATCCGTAATGCGCTGCATATATGGGCAATACGACAGAAATCCTGCTGCAAACTTTTAATTGATTAATCCTAAGTGTTTCTTAAATAGTGAGTTTTTTCTAAGATCACGCCTTAAAAGGTGTTTTAAGACAAGAAAATGCTTTTACCTACACAAGCAAATACGTTTGTGGCAAAAAATTCCTGGCACTTAATTTCATTTTTCATTTAAATGGTAATGACCAAAGATTACTATTACTAGATAAACGGCTTCGAACAAAGTAGTGAAAAATTGTTGGTTGCTTTTGTATATTTTCCGTATCGGGCGGCAACCCTGCAGTCAGAATTAAAAATTTGTTTTCCGGGAGAGTTTGTGGGATAAGAGACACGTATACTTTTCATATATGCATTTACAAATATCAAATGTTCTTGAACACATCGACAGTTTACGCTCATAAGTAACTAACTCATTCTTTTTATTGGCCGTACTTTTTGGTACATTTATCTCTTCGACAAGATTTGACGGTACTTTTTTGACAGGAGTATGTGATTCTCTCCGAATGAGAACAGAATTTTGACAGGAATAAGTGATTCTCTCAAATAATTTTGACAGGAGTAAATGACTGCACACTATCTGTACTCTTTATTTGCATGTATATTCTTATGACTTTCAAATCTGGTTATATTTTCCATATATAGTGCCAGTGTTACTTTTTCAAGACTAGCTGGGTATTTTAGGGAGCCGGTTATCTAGTAGTAAGTAATCTTTGGTAATGACGCTGAGAGAAAATTTCCCAAATGGGAAATATGCTCAGTAAATTTATATATGTATGTAGTTCTAAATGGCATTTCATCCAAGTCAAAAGAACTGCCAATTATTGCAAGAACACATAATGTCCGCCAATACGAATTACTCGACCAAAATGGAAAATACTCTTGACGCCTAAGAAATAAATTTTCACTAAATTTTGACAAGAAGAAATTATTATTGAACATGTGTAATTTATTTTTCAAATATTATATAACATTACCATTACGATATTTATCTATTGTATTTAAACTATGGTAACATCAAAGAATTAACTTTAAATAGAATAAGAGTTCGCTAAATATACCTGTTCAATCGTGAACGAAATAGTCTTACAATACTGTAGCAAATTTGTACAGAAAAAAACTTTCCAGATGTCAAATGATACTTTCTTTCTGCCAAAATTCAGTGAGGGAGAATCCATTTCTTGGCTCTCAAGAGAACAATTTTCCCTTTTGATGGAGTAATTCGTATAGACGTTGGTTAAATACTTGACAGTTATATACATACAAATTTATGAGGAATTCCCATTTGGAAATTTCCTCTCACCGACATCACCATTTGAACGAAAAATGAAATCAAGTGGCAGGAAATGTTTGCTGTTTTGTTCGTAGTATAACATATAATGTGTGCGCGTGTGCAACGTGAAGTTGTTGCGGGATGTTCACTTGGCACGCGCTAGCTGGCAGCACGTCCTAACTCCTCGGTATGGGGTTAGGGTCCTTGAATATCCGTGTCACACACACATAACTCAATTTCGCGTGCCTGTGGCGAAAGAAGGTTGTGGACTCCTTCTTTCAGGTCTGCCACAAAGGATAAAAAACAAAAGAGAGACAGACATGCTTGGTGACTCTTGACTCTCCCGGCCAAGCTGAGCCACCTTGAACTCACATTAAAAGAAAATCGACCCCCCTTTCTGCGATGGTTCAGTCAACTACCCACACCAACCCTACACCTGGCTAGGGTGTTGGCCCAACCTATAAAAAGGAGGCTGAAATAAAAATAATTAAAAATTTTTTACTAAAACATATGGATAGAGTAGGAAAGGACGGGAAAACAGGATAGTGAAGAAGCTTTATGAGCGTTCCTGAAATATTAAACAACTAAAATTTCATCTTACAATAACAATTTATATATTAAATTAGTAATGGCTAATACACAAAGAACTAATTTCATCAGTACTGCAACTCTTAATTCGTTACACCTTTACCTTATATCTCTTGCGAGGTCCTCTTCTACAGTTGGGTCTTCCCCTTCATTAAATTCAGTGTGATTACTTACGGAAGGGTACATTTTATTTTCCTGTTAATGTAGAAAATCTTATATTCAGCCTCATTTTTAAGTAAGAAGAAAACTAGCATCCGAGGAACAAATTGACAAACTGCGTAACATGGTCATACCGTCGAAGTTTATATACATAACGTACGAAACGTTAAGCTTGTTCCACGATACAGAGTCAAGGCTACCAAATATAATGTCATCATGTGTAAGAACAGGCAGCAGCAGAGATTGCGCCAAAGAGAAACTTACGCTTTCTATAATGAAAGAGGCGCTACACCATAGTTTACGGAGACCGCTATATACCTTAGAGACAATACTGTTGATGTGGTCAATCCATGTTAAAGTATTATTAACGACAACACCCACATTTTTTACTTCAACTAAAAAAGGGATTGCCGTCAACCCGATCCGTAACGAGGGGAGGGAATCAGTACTTATAGGACTTTTGAAGAGCACTATAGCCTGAGACTTGACGGGATTAAGTTTTAAGTGATTACCCGAAGCCCAATCAGAGATTGCACTAAGATCCTGATTTATCTGCCAGATGCAGTACTCAGAAAGCCCTAGAGGGCAGCTAAGACATACCTGAACATCAGCAGCGGTCCAAGAATCGAACCCTGAGGAACACCAGTCTACAAATCAAGATAGTCAGAGTGTTCAGATCGATCCACAAATTACCTTCTGCTTACGATGAACCAGGAAACTGCTGATTAGATTTAAAGCGGAAGCTTCAAAGTGAAAATAACACTTTAATTTGCTAAGTAGGCGCTTGTGGTTTACAGTATCAAACGCCTTAGAGAAATCAAGCAGAGTAAATATAGTTAGCCTATCATTATCAATTTCTCTCCGGACATCCTCAGTTAATTTTAGTAAAGCTGTAGTACAACTGTAATTCCATTCTGCCAAGCAGAAAGAATCCCATTATTATCAATAAATTCAGTAATGTTGTATGCAATAAATTTTTCCATAGCTTTAGAAAGACACGCTAAAATGCTAACAGGGCGGTAGTCAGTACATAGGGATGGATTTGGCTTCTTAGCTATAGGAATAACAAGTGCATTCTTCCATAAAGACGGAAATTTAGATGCGGTAATACAAGTATTAAAGATATGCGTAATAAAAGGAAGAATAAAGGGAAGTAAAAGTTTGATGAATTTGATAGGATTATTGTCGAATCCAGTAGCATATGATTTAATAGCTGAAAGAACTTCAAGTTGGGGGATATTACGAAAAGAGAACATATTCCCTTCCCACTCGCCAGAGCCATTATCCGCTACAGAGGAAGTCGAACTCTCAAAAGCTAAAAAGGCTCGGTTCAGAGTATTTGGTTCAATTTCTGCAACCGATTCTGACTTCCTTCCTACCAACACCAATCGCTTGTAAGTTTTTCCATACTTGCTTAGGAGCCAGTTCAGAGCTTAACCTGCCAGCTTTTTTTTCTGTCGTACTGCCAGTTTCACTTTATTTCTTAAAATCTGAAATTGCCGAAATGCCGATAAGCTTTGTCGCGTTCTTTTATAAGATTTTTGACGGATTGTGAAAACCAAGGACATTTCGAATTCTTGGCAATTACTCTACGGAGAGGGATATATTTTTCGAAGAGATACATCACGAGGGTATTGAAATAATCAAACTGATCATCAACTTCAGACATGGAAAAATCAGATTCCAGTCCAAAGGAAAAGCCTCATCCAGTAACAAATCTAGATTAAGGTTTTTATAGTCCATGTATTGAAAAGAACGGTTCCTATTACTTTGTGAGCTGCACAAATTGTAATTTATATATAATAAATCGTGATCTGAGACTCTGAGACTGAGAATGGATAGTTGATTATGCTCTGTAACCATATTCAGATCACCAACGAGAAAGACATCCAATAACGAAGCAGAGGTGGATGTGAAATGGGTTGGTTCTTTGTTAACAACTTTAAAGTCAAACTGTTGTAAGTTGGAACTTGTATTGCAGCCCTTTAAAAGATTAATGTTAAAATCCCCACCGATAATAACATGAGGATAGCCCGAACAGATTTCAGAGAGTGTGTCATAAAACAAAGAAAGGTCGTTGACACTAGGTGGCTTATATACAGCGCCAACGAGGCATTTACATTCTCCACCAAAAATTTCCAAAAAGATAAACTCAACCTCACTTGCTTCTGATGTACAGATTAATTTGTATGAAATCCTATCAATAGTGTAAACTGCAACCCCGCCTCCACGTCTCAAAAGACGATCCCATCTGTAGACCTTGAAACCGGGAATGTGAACTAAAGCATCAGGAATATGCGGCTTTAAACTTCCAATTTTATATGGTAAAATTTGTATTTATATTTTGTTTAATTGAACGTGGCTTGGTTTTAAAAAATGCGCCAAGAAACCTTTCAAACAAAATAATTGTGCGTAGCCTGCATGCCGTTTTATGTAGTCTGGGATAGATTACCGCACACTATTAAAGTTGCCACGATTTTTCGAAGGGCATCGGGCAGCCAAAATTTAGTTTCTTCCTCGTAGCTCGATAACGATGAAGTTTTTGACAATAAAAGTTCAGTAAAATAAACTGTAGCTGAGTCAATTCTTTACAAGAAAGGTGCAGATGTATTTCTTCGTAAAAATTATTATTCGTGAGATAAAGCCCATTAAACTGAAGTTAAAAGAAAAATATGGACCTCGTATTATAATTACAGAAAGAGAGTACATATAGTGAGTAGCGCTATACTCGTGAACCTTTGGAGCACTTTATCTCACAAATAATCATTCATACAGAAAAATACCTCTAGATCTAGACCAGTTTTGTAGATAACTGACTCAGCTACAATTTATACTGAACCTTTATTGTCGAAAAGTCCACCGTTATGGAGGTATTGGCGAAAACTCGTATTTCGTGGCTTTTGACCCCGCGTAATTAATCGCGCTACACTCGGATCGATGGAGAACTTTTACACAACATTTAAAACACTAAAACTAGGCTGGCTCTAAATTTTCAGCCTGTATCTATTTATTTTATGTTAAATGTCTAATTTTTCTGGATTATAAAGAAAGCAACTACGGAAGAATGGAGCAAAATAAATGCCGCATTATTAAAATAAGCTTTTATACCCTGTTCTAAAAAATTAGCAGGTAAATGGCAAGTTAGGATGCCAAATTTCTCAAACTCTCCAAAAACCATGTACAGCCACCCTTTCGATTTATCTTGGTCGACAAACCAAGAGGCACTGAATGACTGAATCACTGATTGTAATAAGAAAAATCAGCAGCCAGATGCTTTTGGACGACCGACAATGATCAGCACTCAGTGGTGGGTGGTGGGCGTTTTTACATGCAAAGTTTCTCCACGAGGAAAAATCAGAAAATGTTCTGGGTTGGAATCGTGGCAACTGAGTGCTGAGGAAGAGGGATGGATGCATAGGAAAATGATGGGAAAATAAAGCAGACAGCAATAGTCCATTAGAGCGTGTACTGCCAATCTTTTTGGAACAGATTATAGATACTGTACCCAGTCGCCTTGATGCTGATTTAATCTTAGAATAAAGAACTAGAGGAAGAGCTGTATCGTACAAAATTCCTATCCGTGAGTGAAGTTCTATTTCAGGAACTAATTAGCTGTGGTCGTTCAATTATAGAGACAAAAACATACTACAAAAAAAGGACAAATATATTTCGTACTGTCAAAGGTTGTGCTTTTGTGCGTGAAATGGTTTCCGTGAATTAAATTTCGAGTGAATTAAGTTAAATTTGGTTCAATTGGTTAAAACAACTTCTTTTAAAACTTTATGTTATCATTTTAATAAAATTATTAGACTATTTTGTGATTTCTTATGAACCCACATTGCTTAAAAATACAGAATTTGTTAAATAAAAGTAGCATGAAGTGTTCGGTTTTTGGGTGCCCATATAGTTAGATCTGACAAGATGGGAAGTCGTTTTGAGTCCCCCTTAAGCAATTTGTAATCGGTCAATGTTCATGAATCTTTTAATAGGCTCTTTTTATCATAATTTTTTGATTTTTATATTTTATTTTATTGAAGAAATGAATTACGGTGACTATCTAATTATTAAACTATCTTAATTACATAAATTATTTTATCAAATAAAATATTTCAACTACTATTAAATAAAAGTACATTTCTTTATTTATCGAATGTTTATTTGAAAATTCAAAATATAAATTGTCGATTAATAGTAAGTAGCCTAACAAGGAAGCATACTTACCGGCATTTTGTGACATCTTTTAAGATTAATTTGCTGATCACAAAATTAAAATTTTTCGTAGTAGTTCCAGAATCGAACTATTTTACCTTGCTTATATGTGTTTCAATTTTCAATCCCTTAAGATTTTCAATACTTTAGATTTGTTGTATATTTTAATTTTAATTGATTTTGATTGAATTTCGTAATTCAAATAGTCATAAAAAAATTTTCATATTGTTTTCATATTTATCAAAAAAAATTAATTATCAAACATATTTTTCGATTGTTTACTGTTTGTTACAATTATTTGTTTCTCCATTCAATTTTGCATATTTACGTGGTTTTGAATTTTAGGGGGTATCTAATATCTGGGGGTCCCTGGGTCCTGGCCCGGTCGGCCCACACCTAAAGACGTTCTAAATTCATGCTACAATCATGCCAAGTTCAATTAAAACTCCAATTTATGGTAAAAAGCAAAAATTCCAAAAGGAGGGGGGGGGGGGGGGGGGGGGAGGAGATACAGTACCATTTGACACACTCTTTTAATACATAAAATATGAGCTAATGACGTCGAGACTTTTTTCTTAGGTGAAACCTAACTTTGTAACGCGTGGACCGTTTTGGATGGTTCTTTCTTCGTTGTATGGAGTATGATCCCCATTTGCTAATAGGAGAAAAAAAATTGGCCTAGGGTGGAGGGAGGGAGGGGGAGGGGGTAGTCTAATTTCGTAACGCGTGGACCGATTTGGATAATTCTTTTTCTGTTGGGTAGAGTATGTTTCCTGGTTGATACGACGAGAAAAACATTTTTGTAGGGGGGGGGGGGCCCTAACTACGTAACGCGTGGTCCGATTTCGATGGTTATTTTTCTGTTGTATAGAGTGTGATCCCCTATTGCCAATCGGAGAATAATTTGGTCCTATGGTGAGGGGTGGGGGGGGGGGGGGGGGTAGTCTAACTTCGTAAGGCGTGGACCGATTTGGATAATTCTTTTTCTTTTTGGGGAAAGTATGCTACCTGTTTGATACCACGAGAAAAAACATTTTGCTGGGGTGGGGGGGGGGGAGGTTGGAGCCTAATTTTGTAACGCGTGGACCGATTTGGATGGTTCTTTCGCTATTGTATAGGGTGTGATCCTCCATTGCTAATAGGAGAATAATTTGGTCCTATGGTGGTGATGGGGTGGTGGAGGGGTAGTAACTTCGTAACGCGTGGACCGATTTCGATGATTCCTTTTATGTTCGGTAGAGTATGTTCCTTGATTGATACCACGAGAAAAAAAGTTTTGTGGGATGGTGGTATTTGTTGTAGTTGTTTGGTTTGTTTGATTTGCACCGACTTCAAAATGTCGTAATAGATATAAAATTGAAAATTATTTTATGCTTTTTAGCGCTTTTTGTGAAGTCGGTTCAACTTTTTTTTAAAAAACTATTTTTTTGAAGAAATTTCAGAGCACCAATCACTCCAGTATTATATATCTCATTGGGGGGACATCCATGGAAAATCTCAAATAAAATTAAAACAATAAAAACAAAAATTAATGATTAGTTTGAGCTCTCATATTACGTCAAATTTATTATGCAGTATATTAGTGTTATTATTATTATTATAAAAGGCATGTATCGAGTCGTGTATATGTATCCTCTTTTTGACTTGACTGGGATTTACTTTAATGATCTCTGTTGACTATGCACCTCATATTTTTATGTGTTGCGTATTTTATTCGTGTGTTAATTACTAATATTATTTACATGGGTGTGGGAGCCTCATTCGCCTCCATATATTGTTATATGGGGCGAAAAGGTCAAATGATTCTAGGCTTCTGCCTATGAAGTGCGCCTTCTGAGTTAGAGGGATTAATTCATATTTATTTAAATATTTTATTTAGGACAATTAAAACTAAATTATACCCAGTAGGACTTATGGTGTATACGGTTCTGTATAGAGTATTTAGCAAGTAGTACCCTTTACCTTGCTGATAATGGTACTGATTACTTTAACATGTGATTACCCTAGGGTGGTAAGTACTTGCAGTCAACATGAACAAGAATGCGTTCTTTCATTAGCGAACAATAAGTGTCAAAGTTAGTAGTTACATTTCTCATTACCAGTAACAGATTACTTCATTGATGAACAGAAAATGGCGAAAATAGTGCTTACATTACACGTTTCCAAGAAGGTCTTATTTAAGGGGTGGGTAACTTTTTGAAATAAAAAAAAATTAGAAAATTCAACTCCCTTTTTTAATTTTATTTAATTAACATACAAAATCATGTTTTAAAAATTAGTAATTTTCGCTTTTCCTAAATTTTGTTTTTAAACCTTAATCCAATTCTTTTTATGAAACATTAGTTTTGCAGTAAAATTAAAGGAATTGAGACATGATAGTAATAATGATAATGGCAACAGATGAATGGATTTTATTAATACTATTGCTGCTGTTTTTCTTCTTCTTGTTGCTGTTGCTTCCTTTTTTCCTCAATAATGTTTCTTTTCAAACTCACTTTTAAATATTTAGGTCATAGATGCGGGTCACTTGCGCTCGTAAAAGTTCTTAAACAATTGAACTTCGTCATTTTATGAAGTTTTAGGAATAAGGAAAGCAAAAGATCACCGCAAATTGTACATCTATCGATAATTCGCAAATAATGACTTCTCTATCGTTTTCAGGATCAATATGAAAAGGAAGTCCAAAATTATTCCTCCAATAATTCACTAATTCTAAGTGGATGCCTTATTATAACTCCAACTGGGTGCTCTTATGATCCCACTACATAGCCGGAATTGTATACAAAAGCACACTGAATTCGGGGGTTTCAGCTCTTCCTCTAGTTCTTTATTCTAAGGTTTTAATGCCTAAAGGAAGCTGTTCTTCTGGATTTTATTGTTTTCAGCTTTAATTGCTTTAAATAATATCACTTATAAAATATACTTGAAGAGTATTTCGATTTTATTACAGATTTTATCTTTGGTTCTATTCACAAAACTTAGCTATACCAAGTATTTATCGCTAACTGTATATGCATAATTTCGGATTTTTTTTAATAAAACAATAAGTTCTTTGATCCTAATCCAAAAGGGTAATTCATGCGAAAAACACCATATGCAAGGAGGTGAAAAGTCTTTTGAAACACACTCTTCCATGGCAACAAGAGAATTATATAGCATTTATTTTGATTCCCTCTTCTTTGGTATTTCTACTATGATGAAGTGAATAAGAGATAGTTGCATTGCTTGGATTCGCTTTTATTTCCCCACTGGCAAGAGTCGTAGTTCTTTGGCTAATCAACGCTATCTTGATAACTACAGGCCGTAAGGTAGAAACAATGACGTCACACAAAATGGAAATCAAGATCGCGGTGATCCATCGCACAGCCAGCGCCAACTAGGCGGCCGCCGAAAGAAAAGCTGTCGCAGCTGTTCAAAGTGACAGAACTAAATGTTCTGTCACTGTCACTTGTGAAAAATTTGGAAAGGAAGAGTAAGTTGAATCTGCGAGTTATGTTGAAACATAATAAAATCATGAAAAAGTTAACTGTTCAAGCCCGAGAAAATGTTGCAAAGGCGGCTGAGCCATTCACAAAGATAACTAAATCGTTTTTTTTATTAAGTAAATTGCATTGGGTGGACATGTTCGATGTCTAGAATATGTGTCAGAACCATGCTCATTTAATACATAATATATACGAAAGCAACGTTAGTAAAGACGTTTGCAGCAGTGTTGCTGATTTTTGAAGTTCGCTTCCATGCTGACTTTGGTGACTTGTAGTGTCATGCTCTGGAGGGTGCAGATTTGCTAATGCAACCACGTTTCCCAAATTATTAAGCAGGGTATTTTAAAATTGTATATCCACTATCTTTGCGATTTTGACGTTGTCAATAGACGGACATGCTATCTCATGGTGTTTATTTGGAGGATCACTTAATGCAGCTGCTGTGCTATTAATGGATCCCAATGGACTATTTACTGCTGCTGATACAATGACTCCATAGTAGTGTGATTAGTAGCATGGTAAAATTGGATCTGTAAATTTAAGTAGTACTTACTATTCGATAAATAGCTTTAAATTGTTATTATGTACTGTTTTGTTATTATTTTTGATCTTACTTATTGAATTTTCAGTTGATTTTATATCGGTTATTTCGTATGGTCCTGACCACAAGGAAGATAATTTATTTTTCTTGGCATGATTTTTAAGTAGGTTATGAAGCATTTGCGCCCAGAGGCTATAGATACAGACAACTGAAAGCAGGGTACTTTCTTACCTTAGCTTATTCGCGTCCACAGGGAGCATCTGTTGAATCATTACTAGGGCACCCACGTTGAAGGGTAGGTAGAGGATTTCCGGCCGGTGAAATATAAAGGCCCAAGTGTACCTTCCACTGTATCTCTAACTTAATCTTACCTGTCTTTTTAAAATACACAAATGGTTACAAATGGTCTAAGTACCATTTCCACTGATATTATTTTATTACATAGGTTAGGTTAGGTTAGGTTAAAGTGGCTGCCTAAGAAGGCACACTAAGGACTAAGAGGCCCTTTGTGCTACCACATTGAGGCTTGAAATTTACAACCCCATAAAATTACCTAAGGAATAGGAGGGTTAACATTCTGTCCCCTGTGCACCGAACCAGTTTCTTGCATCTAGTGGAACTAGTTCACGAGGAGTCAAAATTATTTTGACTGGGTTGTGAAGGATGTTCATCCTTAGTTCGTCGTCGGGAACCATTTTGAACTCCCGATAAATCGAGTCAGGTTTCTGACATCTGTGGAGCCCAGCTCGGTTAGCTCTTTGAAGTAGGGGGAGCCCAAAAACCGGTTCCTACGGTTGGCTAGGGCCGGGCAGCTACCGAGGAGGTGAAGTATGGTTTCCTCCTCCTACTCGTCGTGGCAACTCCTACAGAAGTCGTTTGAGGGCACGCCCAGCCTATCGGCGTATCTACCTATGAGGCAGTGACCCGTGATTACGGCTACTGTAGTGCTAATTTTTTTGCGTCCGAGTAGGATGAGCCCTCTTGACCGCTTAAGGTCAAGCTTTGGCCATATATGTCGGGTAATCAGGCAGGTGTGTTCTTCTTGCCAGTTATTATTAGCAATCTTGAAAGCCTCCTGTGAGAGCTCCATTTTGCATGTAGCTAGCGGTTTACCCGGCTGGTGGTTAATGTCCGAATCAGGACGTGTGGTACCGATTCTCGCTAGTTCGTCGGCTCTGAAATTGCCCGGAATATCACTATGTCCAGGCACCCAGATGAGCCGTACTTTCAGATGCTCAGCTTTGTCATTTAGTGTTGAGCGACATATTATAACCGTTTTGGAGGTTGTGTATACTCCCGAAAGGGATTTAATAGCTGCCTGACTATCTGTGAAAATACATACTGTTACAATTTTCTGTTGATTATTATTCCGAGAGGGAGACTTTACAATTTGCTTTTGAATTTGTTGCAGGGCAAGATAATTCGCGTGACTAACCAAAGCAGTCCGAGAGGAAGTTGCAAGCAGGCACGTAACCCGTGAACGTAAACAATGGTTATACTCGTTCAACAACAACTGTCCTATCAATTTGCAGATGAGATGCTTAGCGTTGCCAGGGCTTACTTGCTGAATGCGCTGTGTAGTTCTCTGCATACAAAGTTCCCTAAGTGTGCATGGTGTCCAGTAGAACTGTCAGTGTTCCGGATAATAGCCGTCGCGATTGACTTAAGGTGCGCGTGTTATTTCGTGGTTATTTACGAATTGTTATGTAGTCTAGAAAACAAGGCAAGGCCTTTCGCTCACCTGGAGATTATCGAGCGTGAGTCGGTGTGAACTCGACCGACTTTTCTTCCGATAACTAGTGGACTGTTGCGAGGTGTGTTGTGCTGCTGTGCGATTTGGGCAATTCTTGAATGGGTGCAAATAGTGACTTGCCAACAATTTATGGCGCAATAAAAGATGGTCGCCCGAGAATATGGAAAGTTATCTGTGGTGGTGTGGCTGCAACGAACACTGCAAGAAAGTTTTGACAGCGACTCGTGACGTGCCGGGAGACAATCGAAACGTGACCAGCTGGAATTGGATTACGGCCAACGAATGTTTCTGTGCGGGCTGTGCGCAATAAGGGGAGGTGCCGGAATAAAAAAATGCCCAATCAAAGTTCCAATTCAAAATGTTTATTAAAAATTCAGTAATAAATTCAATATAAACGCTTAATCCTAATATCACAGTCAATAATAATTCAAAAACAAAAATTCAATAAATAATTCAAATTCAATATAAATAATAAATTCAAAAAAAATAAGTAAATAAAATCAAAAAGAATCCACGGCTAGTTCGATGTTGGTTTGGTGCCTTCCTGAAAGAAGAAGAAGAGAGAGATTTATAAAATGCAATTCAAAATTAAGTTTTTGAATTGAAAAATAGAATTAATTTTCTATTTTAATAAAAATGCAGAATTAAGTTTCTGCAGGAAAAATACAGAAATGCAGAATTAAGTTTCTGCGGGAAAAATTACAGAAGTAAGTTTCTGCGATAATATTTACAGAAGTAAGTTTCTGCGACAGGATTTTTACAGAAGTAAGTTTCTGTGGTAGGATTTGCAGAATTAAGTTTCTGCGACAGGAAATTTTCAAATTAAGTTTTGAAAATCACGGGTGGGATTGTTTCAGTTTGAATACTGAACAAGGAATGGGGTGCCATACTGAAAATCTCGCCGGTTTATATAGCTCCAAGAAGTTTTTATTTTGTAAAATAATTATTAATTTATTAATGTTTTGTTTATTTCAGCTGACAAATTTTGTTGGAGGAATGGTCGGAGCAGTTTAGGAGAATAATATGCACTTCCCGTGCATTTAGATAAGTATTTTAAAATTTCAACATAAAGTTTGTTTACTTTGTGGGGTTTTCTTTTATTTTCAGTTTGCTGATTGGAAATACTTATAGGATGAGGAAAGGGGCACTTAGGAGGTAGCAGGACGACATTTAGACAACGAGGGATTATTTTACTAAGTATTATTTACATGAAATTGAGTTTTCCAGTAAATATTTTTCTTTTTAGGAAATAAATATGGAGGGACTGAACATCCTCCCGCCTCCGACAAAATTAAATATTTTAAATTTATATTTTTTGTATGATATGTATGTGTAATGTATTGGCTTAAATAAACTTACGGTTTTTTGGTGGAAGATGTGATATTTTCCCTTTTTCCTTACCATCTTCATGGAAACTTTTCCAGGAAGATCCCATCGGAAAAATTTTCGAGAATTTCTGATGCATTCCCATGGTGTTTTGGTTTGTTTCAGCAATTGTAGTACAATGGGAGTTGCCTCAATGAGTGATTCCAAATCTTGTGGGATTCCTGTGACGCCCATTGGTGGATCCTGGAACTGGATAGGTGGATCGATGATGTCAGAAGGACCTGAGTGTCTTACTGCTGGAATGGCTGGTTGTGTTGGCGGGATGTTTGGCGCTGATAATGGTGTTGATGTCATTGATATTGTTGGCTTTGATAATGCCTTTGGTGGTATGTTGACCTGAGGTGCTGGGAAAAATGTACTGATGGAGTTGTTGTTAACTTCGGAACATTTTACAGCTGTTGTAGACACTGGTCTGGGTCTGGTTGGAATGCGGATTCCGGGGAGGGGCTGGATTGGTCTCGGCTTATAGGTGAAATTTTTATTGTTTGATGACAACGTTTTTTGTAGCCTTTTTACTGGGGACGACAGCTTCTGACTTTCAAAGGGTCTATGTCTCGTCCTGATTGGTGACGAGTGAGGTTTGACCACCACTGACTTCAACCGTCGTTTCGTTCCCTTCGATCCAGTGGCAGTTGTCATCCCTTTTGTAACTTTTTCTTTTGCCGAGACACCTGGTTTTGTTGGAGTCCCTTTTATCGGGGAAACTGGTGCAGGAATATCTGTTAATTCATCCAATAGATCCCATAACTTCCTTTTTCGGGTATTTGGTGGAGTTGTTAAAGAATCCAAAGAATCCGAATTGAACAATTCTAACAACTCTTCCATTTCAAAAAATAAAATAATACAAAATAATAAAATAAAATAAAAATAAACTCAAGAAGACACTTTTGCCGCGCACTTTATTCAACTTTCAAAACTGAAGTGAATTTTGGCGGGTTTTGGATTCGTTTATATTCAAAATAAACGGGAATTTTCAAAAATTTGGTGTTGCCAAGAGAGTCAATGTGTAAGGGAGAGTGGTTTATTATTGTTGGGATATGTCGGAGAAAGGGAGAGGACAGACCTTGGCTATAGGGCGAGTTAAAATATTTTTTGACGTTTTAATTGTTACTGCTCGTACTAAATTGTTATGACCAGTATGAATTTCAATTATTCGTCCTAATGGCCAATGTCCTATTGGTACTTGATCTTCTTTTATTAATACGAGAGTGTCTATTTTTAAATTCTCCTTTTGGGTTTGCCATTTTTGTCGTTGTTGTAGGGTGTGAAGGTAATCTCTTGACCACTGTTTCCAAAAATTGTGAGAGAGCCACTGGATATATTGCCATCTTTTTAAAGGATGTTGGTTGTGATTTAGTGGGGGAGGTTCTAATACAAATAGGTTATGTCTGCCTGTCAGGAAGTGGCCAGGGGTAAGGACATTGTAGTCTGTGGCATCATTAGAGAGCGGAGAGAGTGGTCTAGCATTTAAGCATGCTTCTATTTGAACTAATACTGTATATAATTCTTCGTATGTGAGCTTTGTGTTTCTGATAGTTTTATACAGATGGCGTTTTGTGGATTTAACTCCAGATTCCCACAATCCTCCGAAGTGAGGTGCTGCAGGAGGGTTAAAGTGCCAAGTTATGCCTTGGTTAGCAAGTTCGGTAGCTAGATCGACTTCAATTGCTTTAATAGTTTTTTCTAGGTTAGTTTGTAGAAGTCGATTAGCTCCTACGAAATTTGTGCCTCGGTCCGAATAGATGTGAGCGCAAAAACCTCTCCGGCCTATAAGTCGTTTTAGTGCGGCTATAAAGGCTGGAGTAGATAAGTCAGAGACCAGCTCAATATGTATCGCTTTAGTAACTAAACAAATGAATAAACAAATATATGCTTTTGTAATTTTTGCCCCTCTTAGTGATGAGGTTTTCATGTCTATTGGGCCTGCATAATCGACGCCAGTGTGTTGGAAGGGTAAGGAAGTGTTGACTCTAGCAGCTGGGAGAGAACTCATTAATTGAGAGGAGGGTTTGGCATTGAATCGAAAACACGTAATACATTTATGTATGCGATATCTAATTGTATTGCGGGCATTAAGTAGCCAATAAGAATTACGTAGTGTGTTTAATATAATCTGAGTGCCTCCGTGCAGAGTGTAATTGTGAATATGATCGATAAGGATATGAGTAACATGATGTTTATTAGGAAGGATTGTAGGATGTTTTAGGTTATAATTTAAATGTGCTTCTGTCAGCCGACCGCCTACACGTAGGATATTCTCAGAGTCTAGTATTGGATTGAGTGACAGAATTCGACTTTTTTTAGGAAGGGGCAGATTTTTTTGCAAACATGTAATTTCGGTAGAAAAAATTATGTGTTGGAGAGTTTTTATTAGGCACCGTTCTGCCTTTTTGAGTTCGGAGACTGATAAATACTGAGTAGTTGGGTGTTGTTTGCGCATGCTGTTTATAAATCTAAGGCAGTATGCGGTTATACGAATAGTTTTCTGGAATGATGAGTATTTGGTAAGTAAAAGTATGTGTTCGTTGATTAAATTAGTGAGTGTTTTCGATTTTTTAGACTCTAATGCAGATTGGATATCTGTGTTTTGTTGGGACCAAAATTCCTCATCTTTATGTAACCAGTCTGGTCCGTTCCACCATATTGAAGTCGTTAATAGTGCTTTTGGTAGAATTCCTCGTGAGGCTATGTCTGCAGGATTTTGTTTTGATGGAACGTGTTTCCAAATTGCATTTGGTATGTTCTCGTGTATTTCGGAGACACGATTGGCTACGAATGTTTTCCAAGTTGATGGATGTTTCCGCAACCATGCCAGAGCTATGTTAGAGTCTGTCCAGGCTGTCACTTTGATTTCTTTGAGCTCTAAATCGATTGTGACTTGTTTTATCAGTCGAGAGAGTAAAACAGCGCCACATAACTCTAGACGAGGCAACGAAACTGGTTTGATAGGAGCGACTTTGGTTTTTGCTGTAATTAGTTGAACTTTGGAATTGTTGTTTTCATGTATTTTTAAATATAGTACAGCTGAGTAAGCGTTATTGGAAGCATCGCAAAAACCGTGTAGCTCTATCTCTTTTATACTAGGCTCATATCCCAGCCATCTTGGAATTTGAATATCTTGCAATGTATTCAGTTGAGCTTTGAAATAACTCCATTCTCTTGTAATTTCATTAGGTACTATGTCATCCCAATCACATTTTGTAAGCCAGAGTTTTTGTATTAAAATTTTGGCTGTTATTATACATGGTGCCAGCCATCCTAATGGATCGAAGAGAGATGAGACTTCAGAGAGTATTATTCGTTTTGTGTAGGCATTAGTTGATTCAGGAATTTTAACTTTAAAGGAGAAATGATCTGTCGTTGGATACCACTGAATGCCGAGAGTTTTAATGGATTCGTGTTCTGAGAATTCTAAGTTCGTTTTTAGCTCTCGGTGTTCAAGGGGTATTTTGTCTAGCAGATCGGGATGGTTGGCAGTTCATTTTCTCAAATTAAAAATTCCTTTGTGTAAAGCCTCGATAAGCTCCTGTTGAAGTCGTTGAGCTTCATTGAGGTTATGGGCACCGGTAACCAAGTCGTCGACGTAAAAATCTTTCATTATACTCTCTGCTGCGAGTGGGTAGTTGTTAGCTTCATCCTTTGCTAACTGCTGTAAAGTTTTAATGGCGAGGTATGGAGCTGGTGCGGTTCCGAATGTGACTGTTGTCAGAGCGTAGTCCTTTAATTCTTCATTTGGAGTATTTCTCCAGATTATTCTTTGGAAATTCTGGTGTTTAGGTGCCATTTGGATCATCCTATACATTTTTTCAATGTCAGCTGTGAATGCGTATTTATATAATCGCCATCGTAATAGGGTAGTCCAAAGAGTTGGTTGTATAGTTGGTCCAATTAGCAATTGCTCATTTAGAGACTTTCCATTTGACGTGCGTGCTGAAGCGTTGAACACAATTCGTAGTTTTGTTGTTGTACTCTCTTTGCGTACTGCGTGGTGTGGTAAATAATAAAAAGGGAAATTGGAATGGTAGTTGTTCTCTGTTTGTAATTGTGTAGGGGGAATTAATTTCATGTGTCCAAGCTCTGCGTATTCATTAATGCAAGTTTTATATAGATTATATAGCTCTGGATTATTAGAGAGTTTTTTCTCTATTTGTAGAAATTGCCTGACTGCCATATTTCTTGATTGACCGAGCTGCGGTGCAGTTTGCTCCTTGAATGGTAATTGTACTTCGTATTTTCCGCAGGGCAAACGAATTGTTGTTTCTTTATAGAGTTTTTCACAAAGCTGATCTTCTGGTGATTGTTTAGAGCTAATGTGACACTCTTCGATTTCCCAAAATCGTTTTGACTGATTATCCAACTCAGTTTTTATTGTAGTATGCGTGGTTAATATTGTCGTGAGGATATTCTATGTTTCTGGGATTGCTCCCATTAAAATCCATCCTAGCTTTGTATTTTGAGCTGTAGGTGTGTTAAAAGTTCCCCTTTTGATGCCATTTATTATAATGTTGGCATAAATGTCAGCTCCGAGAAGAATGTCGATCTCTGCTGGAGTTGAAAAAGTGGGGTCAGCCAGAGGAAGGTTATGTATGTGTCTCCAATTTGAGACTTTAATTGTTTGAGCTGGTAGTAAGTCGGTAATTTTTTCGATTATCAACATGTTAACCTTCATTTTAAAATTCGAGTGTAGTGAATTGATGCTGACTGTCGTTTGTTTTGAGCTTGTATTAGTAGGAGTTGTGCCAAGCCCAATTAGTTGGTGATTTGTTGGTAATCCTTTGAGCTGTAATCGTTTACAGGCTCTTTCTGTTATAATGGATACTTGTGATCCAGAGTCTATTAATGCTCGAAAGGTCATTGTAATTCCAGATGGGGCAGTAATATTTATTAGAGCTGTAGAGAGTAAAGCTCTTTTAGTATTAGAAGTGAAAAAATTTTGAACTTGTTGTTCATTAGCTTAGATAGTAGATGGAGACTTTGATTTTGGAGTAGATTCGGTGGTTGAATTTGTATTTGAAAAGTTTTGTTCATAGTGAAGCAAAGAATTGTGATTTTTGCCACAGTGGTAACATTTTTTGTTACTAGGGCATTGTGAAGTTGTATGGTTGGACGAGAGACAATTTTTGCACAAGTGTTTGCTAGTAACATTCTCATGTCGTTGTCGAATGCTTAAATTTCTAAATGTAGGACAATGGAAAATTATATGGTTTCCTCTACAATGGCAGCACGAGGTTTTTATATTCTTAGGCGAATATGGTTTTTGAATTGGAGCTGAACTCTTGCTTTTGTTTAAGAGTCCATACGTTGGTTTAGGGGGAAGGTTTTTCTTTCCTTCGGTTAGAGCTTCAAGCATTCTAAATCTCGTTTCGAGAAATGTAGTGAATTCTGTATAAGTTGGGAGTTCAGTATTGTTTCGTGACTCTTGTTCCCAATGATAATGAGTTTCTGGTGGTAATTTCTGGATCAGTATGTGGATCAAGATGGCGTCCCATTTGTCCACGGGTAATTCGAGAGCTTGCAGCTCATGAATACATTCCTCAGTTTTATCTAAAAACGATTTAATACTGGTGGATGTCTCAGTTTTAATTTGAGACTGGCTCAGGAGATCCTTCAATTGCTGGTTTACGAGAGATCGTTTATTATTATATCTCTTCGTGAGAAGTTCCCATGCCTTGTCATAATTGCTCTCAATTATGTCAAATTGTCGCAGAAGTCTTTCTGCTTCCCCAGAGACATTTGCTTTTAAATAGTGCAATTTTTGGACCTTGCTCAGATTTTTATCTAATTGTATTAGGGCGGAGAATAAATCATGGAAAGATCTCCATGTTTTGTAGTTGCCATCGAACTTGGGTATGGCAATAGGTGGTAGCCTGATTGAATTTGACTGTGATGGATTATTTGATGGATTAGTTTCAGGAGAACTATTGCTCTTAATGTACTCTTTAAGCCCATCATTAAGATCAGCTAAGAGATCGAAATATGCCTCTTCAGTGATTTCGTATATATTTTCGGAGTTGTATTTGTTCGCCTTTGTATCCGTGTATGCCCATATATCGATATGGTTTGCAGAGAACTGTTCCCACAACTCTTTAATAAAGGCGAGACGGGCTTCAAAATAGCCCTGGTTTCGTCTGCCTTTACCGGCCTTTTTATGGTTGATGGCGGCTTTATTTATTTGTTCCTTTAAAGCATATTGCTTAGTAAGGATTTTTTCGAGTGAGGACATTTTGAACTTAGGGCAAATCCGGCTCGAAGGACCAATGTGCGGGCTGTGCGCAATAAGGGGAGGTGCCGGAATAAAAAAATGCCCAATCAAAGTTCCGCTTCAAAATGTTTATTAAAAATTCAGTAATAAATTCAATATAAACGCTTAATCCTAATATCACAGTCAATAATAATTCAAAAACAAAAATTCAATAAATAATTCAAATTCAATATAAATAATAAATTCAAAAAAATAAGTAAATAAAATCAAAAAGAATCCACGGCTAGTTCGATGTTGGTTTGGTGCCTTCCTGAAAGAAGAAGAAGAGAGAGATTTATAAAATGCAATTCAAAATTAAGTTTTTGAATTGAAAAATAGAATTAATTTTCTATTTTAATAAAAATGCAGAATTAAGTTTCTGCAGGAAAAATACAGAAATGCAGAATTAAGTTTCTGCGGGAAAAATTACAGAAGTAAGTTTCTGCGATAATATTTACAGAAGTAAGTTTCTGTGGTAGAATTTGCAGAATTAAGTTTCTGCGACAGGAAATTTTCAAATTAAGTTTTGAAAATCACGGGTGGGATTGTTTCAGTTTGAATACTGAACAAGGAATGAGGTGCCATACTGAAAATCTCGCCGGTTTATATAGCTCCAAGACAATAGTTGACAAGATGACAGCTGTTTTGGTGGCAGAAATTCTGGTAAGTTTTTATTTTGTAAAATAATTATTAATTTATTAATGTTTTGTTTATTTCAGCTGACAAATTTTGTTGGAGGAATGGTCGGAGCAGTTTAGGAGAATAATATGCACTTCCCGTGCATTTAGATAAGTATTTTAAAATTTCAACATAAAGTTTGTTTACTTTGTGGGGTTTTCTTTTATTTTCAGTTTGCTGATTGGAAATACTTATAGGATGAGGAAAGGGGCACTTGGAGGTAGCAGGACGACATTTAGACAACGAGGGATTGTTTTACTAAGTATTACTTACATGAAATTAAGTTTTCCAGTAAATATTTTTCTTTTTAGGAAATAAATATGGAGGGACTGAACAGTTTCTTTTAAGCTTTCCTAGTGCAGTGGGCGATAATTGATAGGGCTTATTTGTAGTTTATTAGCTTGTCCTCAGTGTTTGTTGCTTCTGTTGCAACGGGGTACTGGGAAGTAGGAGGTGTGCAAATGATAATCTTCACACCTGGTACCTTGTCGCAAACGAACGACGTCTACGAAGTGTATTCTTTGATCCGAGAGCGATGAGCTTTTAAATGCTCTTAGTGGAAATAGCACAAAATTTGGGGTACTTACCACCTAGAGAGCCCACGTACTGTACACTTACGCACTTTCGACTTTTCGACCCGTTCCGAGGTAATTTTGTGTAGGTGGCTTTGTAGTTGAATAACTTTTAAATAAAAACAACTTTGAGTCAACTTAAAATAAACAAAACTTTATTATCGGTCGATTTACAGCCGTTAGGAAGTTTCTTTGGTTTCTTCAAACTCACTCAGGACACTTCTACCACTAGAATGTTGGGATTTCTTTACTCTCATCCGTATGGCGGGAAAAGTCCATCTCGGAGGTTGCGTTCGATGTCCTTCTTCCTTCGTAGCCTTGTGTGGGATTAGATAATTTCTTTTCATCACATCATTTGAATTTTCATGCAACTTTTTGTAACAATACACTGTCTGTAGGTAGCGCTAGTTGATTCAGGCGGTCCGCAGCTACTTTTATAGCCATGATTTCTGCTTGAAACACGCTGCAGTAGTCAGGTAAGCGAAATGAGACATCGAGGTCCAAGTGTTCCAAGAATATTCCTCCACCCACTTTGCCATCCAATTTGGAGCCGTCAGTGTAGAGATGCACTGAGTTCTCCCATTAGGGAGGACCTTCCTCCCACTCCGATCTGGTGGGAAAGAAGGAATCGAATTTTGCTCCAAAGAAAGGCTTGGGCGAGGTGTAGTCGATATTGCTGGCAGTTCTATTTTTATTACATAAAAGGAGTCTATGTGTAAAGCCCGATTATATCATAAGTGGCCAACGGTAACAACATTTACCATTATTTCTAAAAGGTAGTGTGAATTAATTTAATTTTCATTTATAATTTTTGCTTTCAGCTTTAAACCAATTAAAGTCATTCTAATCTACTGAAAATAAATTAATTGCGAATTCCTTTAAAAGTTGTCCATGCCAGAAAGCGAATTTGGTTGGATTATCGACTATAGATGGAGCTGAGGCTGAGCTGTCAATCAAAAATGACCTACTCCTTCAAGGACCCGCGCTTGGGAGTCCCAACTACTCGTGCAAGTACCCGCGCTTGGGAGTCCCCCCTACTCGTACCGATACCCGCGCTTGGGAGTCCCCCCTACTCGTGCAAGGACCCGCACTTGGGAGTCCCACCTACTCGTGCAAGGACCCGCGCATGAGAGTCCAACCTACCCGTGTAAGGACCCGCGCTTGGGAGTCCCCCCTACTCGTGCAAGCACCCGCGCTTGGGAGTGTTACCTACTCGTGCAAGGACCCGCGTTTGGAAGTCCCACATACTCGTGCAAGGACCCGAGCTTGGGAGTCCCCCCTGCTCGAGCAAGGACCCGCGCTTGGGAGTCCCACCTACTCGTTCAAGGACCCGCGCTTGGGAGTCCCAATACTCGCATTGATCCAACTCCGTCTCCAATTGTAGGACATTGAAAAACTTTATGTTACGTAATTAGCTAATTAGTTGTGGGAGTATTCTTTTTAGTAGCCTTGGAACTTTTAGGGAAGACATATGTAGGTACCTGGTAGAAGACTTCACATTTATCTTAAAATTTGTAGTATAATGCTAGCAATTAGAGAAAAATCTAAGCCAACTCTTTAATTGTAAAAGTTGGCAGTAGATTGCATCCCATTTGCCAACAAAAATTTTAAAATAAGCTACAAAATGTAGAAATCACTAAATTCACAAATATTTTATCACCACAAAACTATTATGCTATTACTTATAATAAAGATAATTTAATTCCTTTCACTTTTTAAGGCAATTGAGCAGATGTAAATAACACATTTGTTTACATCTGCTAGGTTGAAAAGCCCGACGTCATTACTTTCCGTCCATCTGACATTTCTTTTGGGTATTGCCAATATATTTTGACCGACGATAACTCACGCATAATTAATTAAATCTAAATGAAACTTTCTCATGACATTATCTTACAAGTTAATTTTATCATACACTAGTTATTTCACTTAAATAATGTCTGAAACTCACACAATATTACTTTATAGTCCCAGGAAAATTAGACGAAACTTTCAATTTAACTAATAAATATATCTACTTCACCACTTAAATGTTACAAAACTTTTACCACAAATAATTCTTTATATGATTCACTCTCAGTCATTGAGTTTAAAACTTTATCACATTTCTTAATATTAAACAAAACTTTGGATGATAGAATTATGACTTTTTCTACTTTTTCTATTTTGTGTGACGTCACGGCCAAAAACTGGCTCTACCTTACGGCCTGTAGTTATCAAGATGGCGTTGGGCTAATTAACCAGCTGTCATTCTAATATATCCAGCTGTTTGCCTCCTACTCGTACCGATACCCGCGCTTGGGAGTCCCACCTACTCGTGCAAGGATCCGCGCTTGGGAGTCCCACCTACTCGTACAAGGACCCGCGCTTGGGAGTCCCCCCTACTCGTGCTCATACCAGCGCTTGGGAGTCCCCCCTAGTCGTACCGATACCCGCGCTTGGGAGTCCCCCTAGTAGTGCCGATACCCGCGCTTGGGAGTCCTCCTACTCGTACCGATACCCGCGCTTGGGAGTCCCCCTACTCGTACCGATACCCGCGCTTGGGAGTCCCCCCTACTCTTGCAAACACCCGCGCTTGGGAGTCCCCCCTACTCGTGCAAGCACCCGAGCTTGGTATTCCCCCCCTACTCGTGCCCATACCCACGCTTGGAGGCCCCCCTACTCGTACCGATACCCGCGCTTGGGAGTCCCTTCTACTCGTACCGATACCAGCGCTTGGGGGTCCCCCCTACTCGTGCAAGGACCCGCACTTGAGAGTCCACTCTACTCGTGCAAGGAACCGCGCTTGGGAGTCCCCCCTACTCGAGCAAGGACCCGCGCTTGGGAGTCCCCCCTACTCGAGCAAGGACCCGCGCTTGGGAGTCCCATCTACTCGTGCAAGGAACCTCGCTTGGGGGTCCCCCCTACTCGTACCGATACCCGCGCTTGGGAGTCCCACCTACTCGTGCAAGGACTCGCGCTTGGGAGTCCCACCTACTCGTGCAAGCACCCGCGCTTGGGAGTCCCTCCTACTCCTACCGATACCCGCCCTTGGGAGTCCCACCTTCTCGTACCGATACCCGCGCTTGGGAGTCCCACCTACTCGTGCAAGAACCCGCGCTTGGGAGTCCCACCTACTCGTGCAAGGACCCGCGCTTTAGAGTCCCACCTACTCGTGCAAGCACCCGGGCTTAGGAGTCCCATCTACTCGTGCAAGGACCCGCGCTTGGGAGTCCCACCTATTCGTCTAAGGACCCGCGCTTGGGAGTCCCACCTACTCGTGCACGGACCCGCGCTTGGGAGTCCCTCCTACTCGTACCGATACCCGCAGTTGGGAGTCCCACCTACTCGTGCAAGGACCCGCGCTTGGGAGTCCCACCTACTCGTGCAAGGACGCGCGCTTGGGAGTCCCACCTACTCGTGCAAGGACCCGCGCTTGGGAGTCCCACCTACTCGTGCAAGGACCCGCGCTTGGGAGTCCCACCTACTCGTGCAAGGACCCGCGCTTTGGAGTCCCCCCTACTCGTGAAAGGACCCGCGCTTGGGAGTTCTCCCATTGTTATGTACCTAAAAATGGTCATAATACGCCTAAAATAAAATATTATTATTCAGTCAAATTGAATATGAAAATGAAATATTCAATCATTAAAAAATTATTTCAGTTGCATCAAACGGATGTAACTAAATTCGCCTAAACGGCATAAATTATTTCAATTCGCGACAAACAAATCGCTCAAGTTACCGTGCATTCCTTTCCCAGGAAATTTGTAGCGCATTGGTAACTGAAAAATGCTAATTATGCATTTATATGGTACCGAACGAAATTAAATTCGTTCCCAGATAGAGGTGCCTATCTCAGCGATTTCTTAGTCCTGAATTACACGAGAGGGATTTTACCCCATAACTCACGGAAATTCTCTTTTGTGCGAAAGTAGAAAAACCCTCGGAGTGTTGCTACGAAAGGGGCTTTCACTGACGTTAAAAAACCGGTTCATAATTGTTTTGCAGGGTTGAAAATTTGTATTCACCGGCTCAAGCAATGAAAAAAACAGGTTTTCGTCACTCATGGGGTAAAATCCCTCTCGTGTAATTCAGGACTTAACATACATCGTATCTTTCTCAGGCATTCACGAATAAGATAAAAAAAGAAGAAAAAGCTCTGGGAGCTTTCTTCATGTGTGTCGTTTTGATCGCGATCTCTCGCTACATCGTCTTCGGCCTGCAAAGGTGGGACCGAAGATTAAACGAAATGAAAGCTCAAAGCTTTCTTTTCATGTAGATACGGTTGATCGAAAGAATCAACCGAGGGATTCGAAGAGTTCTGTTCTATTCGCGAACGCGGTAAGTCGCGTTGACGAGGAGTTTTGTTTTGAGTGTGATCGGGGTTAGTCGCGAGGAGTCTGTTTTAAAACGCGGAAGACTCAAGTGAGTCTGGTAAAAAGCGCGTACGTTTCTTTGGTTCAATGGAAAACGGGTCAAGACGGCTGTGTTTAAAAAAGAAAGTAACAATAAAGGAGGGATAGTGTATAAATTGCAATTAGTTAAGTTTGCTAAATAAAACTTTTGAATTGTGTACGCATTACAATTGGTTGAGTTTGTTCTAATAATTTTGAATTGTTTATGGACTACAATCAGTTAAGTTTATCAAATAGAACTTTGTCGTTTCATTAGTGCTATTAATTTTGAATTGTGTATAGATTACAATTAGTTAAGTTTACTAAATAGAACTTTTGAATTGTGTACGGATTACAATTAGTTAAGTTTACTCTATTAATTTTGAATTTTGTATGGACTACAATTAGTTAAGTTTATTAAATAGAACTTTGTCGTTTCATTAGTGCTATTAATTTTGAATTGTGTATAGATTACAATTAGTTAAGTTTACTAAATAGAACTTTTGAATTGTGTACGGATTACAATTAGTTAAGTTTACTCTATTAATTTTGAATTTTGTATGGACTACAATTAGTTAAGTTTATTAAATAGAACTTTGTCGCTTTCATTAGTGCCATTAATTTTGAATTGTGTATAAATTCCAATTAGTTAAGTTTACTAAATAGAACTTTTGAAGTATGTACGGATTACAATTAGTTAAGTTTACTCTATTAATTTTGAATTGTGTATGGACTACATTTAGTTAAGTTTATTAAATAGAACTTTGTCGCTTTCATTAGTGCTATTGATTTTGAATGGTGTATAAATTAAAGTTAATGAAGTTTATCGAGTAGAACCGTTTTGTTTTTGATAGAATACAATAGTGCCATTCCCGTAATTGTCTAATAATTAATAGAGCCCCAGCTGAAGTTGTAACAAAAATTGGCGCAGCCGGTAGGATCAAGGAAGCGTGGTAAATCAAAATTACCGTAACAGCTTGAAAAGCCTTGATCCAAGAACAAACCAAAAGGGGTACCTCTAAGCACTCCCGGGTAGTCAATAGCCCTGAGGAGTCATCCCAAACGCTTCCACAAAGTGCAAGCCAGCACCACCGGTGGAATTGTTTGGGCTCCGTCCCAGCCCGAAGCAGACACCACCAATCAACACAGCACCAATAACAAGTAGGAAAAGGGAATCTCTGAAGCAGGCACAAGCCCCCCTTTTCCCAAACACAACTTTAGTACTGCAAACAAGGGAACGGTAAGCAGGCCAAAAGCCCCCCTTGCAACGCCGAAAAGCAGGAGTTGATGTCCAAGGACACCCACTCTACTCCCGCTCACTCACCAACGGAGGAGAAGACAGAGGACCTCCTCATAACCTCCCTGGATCTGGAGAACAACGCGGAAGAACCACGCCAGGGTTCCCAGTCACCAGTATTTACGGACCAAACTCAGGTCAGCGAACACCAAATCACCCCAGCACAACCAGGACCCAGTTCAGAAGGACTCACACTCAGGAGCGGTACCGTCCTCCAACGAGTAAATCAGAACCAAGTAAGCCTTAAATATAATAATTTTAATAACTTGTACGAGTCCGCGCGAGAATCCGAACGCCTAGCAACTCTCTATTCTAACCTCCTCGAAAATAGGAATACAAAGTCCAGCGAGGAGAGATTGGAAGACCTAGAGCACTTTCAAAAGGAAGCCGCACTCTTTCAAGCCAAGCTAGACGGATTCTCGCGCATACTCCCTCTTGAAGAAAATATTGAAAACCATTCGGAAAGCACAACTGAGGAAAACCTCATACAGTCCCTACAAGAGTCCCTGCGAGAAATCAACCTGAAACAGGGTCTAAATCGATTTCTCGCACAAGACTCGCCCGTCACCGACTCGAATCAGAACTCCACTATGGCGACCGATTATGGAAAAATTGTAAAATTAACTGCGCAAATGGTGCCAATTTTTTCAGGTGAGCCAGGCCCGCATCTCGGATCAGAGTTGCAAACATTCCTGGGTTGTTGTCGCCAGGCCAAACAGTGGGGAGCAAGACGCTTTCCTCAAGATCCTTCCCACAAGACTTCGTGGAGGAGCATATCAACTGTTGGCCTCTGATGTACCGACAACATTTCAAGAAGTCGAAGCCAGGTTAAACGCGGCATACCTTCCCAGAGAAACTTACCAGGAACTGGTAAATAGGCTTATAACAGCTCACCAAAACCCCTGCGAAACACTCACCGCCTTCACGGCTAGAGTGAAACAATTGCTGGCCCTCTGTAAGTTTATTTATTTATTTATTTAAGCTTAATACAAGCTATTACGTAAAAAAATACAAAAATAAAAATTAAAATACAAGCTATAACTTAATACTAATTCAACAGACTATAATAAATGAATAATAAGAATAAATACATAAAAGGTATAAGCTACAATATGAGCTATATATATTGATTAATGGCAGAGGGCGTAAGGAAGAAGAATTAAAGTAGGCGATCAGGATCGAGATGTGCGGGGTCAAGATATAGGGCTTTGTGGAGTGATGATTTACTCATATGGAAGTCAAAAGAGGAAAGGTCGTTGACTTTTCGTAACATCCTGGTAATTGGCTCGCTTTGACCGTAGTTTGTGCGATGGCGGTCGAGTCGGAAAAGGGGAGTGGACCTAAGGTTACGGGGATTGGTATAGATGGGTAAAGATTGCAGGATGGAGGGGCAGTCTATGGCACCAGTTAATAATTGGTAAATGAAGAGAATGTCGGAAACATCACGACGTTTGCTTAGCGGTTGTAAGTCGATCAGTTTCAGGCGGTTTTCATAGGGAGGAAGGTTGAATCTGTCAACCCACGGAAGATCACGTAGAGCGAAGCGAATAAACCTACGCTGGACAGATTCAATCCTATTAATGTGAGTTGCTTGTGTAGGGGACCATACCTGGCTGGCATATTCAAGGAGAGGTCTAACGAAGGAGACGTAGAGAGATTTGGAAACATAAGGATTGGAGAACTCTCTAGACCAGCGCTTCACAAACCCTAGCGCGGAGTTAGCTCTGTTAATTATGCTGTCAATGTGGGAACGGAAATTGACTTCACTATCACAGATTATTCCTAAGTCACACAAAGAGGTAACGATAGGGACTGGTACGTCAGTTAACATATAGACTCTCGGGGTGGTGGTAAGACGCTTGCGGGAATAAGAGATGGACTGGCATTTGGAGACATTGAACTCCAGAAAGTTTTTCATGCACCATGTGATGAATGAATCGAGGTCTTCTTGCAGGAGAAGAGAGTCGGTAGTGGAGGAGATATGTTTGGTTATTTTCATGTCATCGGCATAGATGGACAACTCTGAGTGTTTGATGACACATTCAACATCATTTATTGTGAGGATAAAAATCAATGGACCAAGGTGGCTGCCCTGAGGGACGCCGGAACGAGCGACAATAGGGTTAGAAATGGATGAACTGAAAAGAATATTGTACTGACGGTTGTTGAGGTAGGATCGAATCCAGGAGATGAATCTGGGGGGGAAGCCTAGGCGATCGAGTTTGAACAAGATAACGTTATGGGAGATCTTGTCGAAGGCTTTACTAAAATCGGTGGCTATAACATCAACATCTTTACCGTTTTCCAGGGCACATAGGGTTTTAGAGACGAAGTCAGTAAGGTTGGTGGTTGTAGATCTACCTTTGAGGAAGCCATGCTGGGAGAGGGAGAAAATAGACTTACAGTGGAAGAACATGGAATCATAGACCAATTTTTCGAATAGTTTAGGTATTGATGATAATTTAGCAATGGGTCTGTAGTGGGATACATCGTTCTTTCAGCCTTTTTTGAATATGGGAATAATATAAGAGTTTTTCCATAATTGAGGGAAAACCCCTTGAGTGACCGAGAGGCGGAAAAGCAAAGTAAGGGGTTGAACTAGATGCATGGCACACTTTTTCAGAACTATGGCCGGAATGCCGTCAGGACCGGGGTGAAAGTCATCCGCAAGCCCGTTAATACTGGCGGCAATTTGTTCGGGGTCAGGGTCAAAAGATGTAAACGACGTTTGAGTGCATTTGTCCAAGAATGAAAAGTAGCTTAGGTCAGGTTGGAGCGAATTGTCGCTGAAAGATTTACTGAAGAAGTGTGCAAAGAGGTTAGCGATAACCTTAGGATCAGATGAAGAGGTATTCTCGAGCTTTAGGGTGGAAGGGTAACCATTGGACTTCTTCTTAGAATTAATAAAGCTATAAAAACGCTTGGGGTCGGATATGAGGCTAGTTTCCATCCGTTGGAGATACTCATGGTAGAGGGTATCACAACGTTCAGAAAAAGAGGTATAAGCAGATAGATAGGAAGAATAGTCAGACTCAGTCTGGGTTAGAAGAAAGTTTGCCAACGTTTATTTCTCCTGTTGCGAAGAGAGCGCAATTCTTTGTCGTACCATACGGGGGATGAGGAGTAGTTTTACGAGGAAGAAGAGGGATAGATTGTGTAAGACAAGCGTGTATTTCCGAGTAGAACGCCTCTAAGGCAACGTCAACTGGGAGATGTTGAGGGATATCCCCAATATTAGAGTTGAGGAGCAAGTGATTTAATTTGTGAAAGTCGCCTTTACGAAAATTGAAGGATAAAGAAGACTCGGAGCCTGAAACGGCATGAGGGTGCTCGTAGGAGAAAACGAGGAACAAAGGAGGATGGTGACGGTCGAGGGAGGAGAGAAGATGGTTGCTTTCTGCGACAGCCGAGTTAACTGGGTCTGAAGAAAAGATTAAGTCTAATTGTCTGTCCAGGAAGTTCCTGACTCCGCTTACTTGAAAGAGACCTGAAACGGAGAGCTGATCGGTAAAGAAGGCTTCTTTGGCCGAAGATGCGTTAAGGGGGACAAAGTGAGAACAGTCCTCGGACAATGACCATTGGATACGGGGGAGGTTAAAGTCACCCAATAAAATAAATTCATCGGACGCGTTAGCGTTCTCAAGCAGGGTATCGATCGCTTCGATTATGGGCTCGTAGGCGTCAAGTGGTTGAGAGGGACGAATGTAACAACAGAGAATGTACAGAAGGCACTTATTTAGTGCTATTTTTATACATACAAATTCTGATATTGTAGAGTCGGAGGTCTTTAGCAGGGTGGCATCATAACGGTTGTGAGCAGCTATGAGAACCCCGCGACCTGGTGGCTCATTGGTGCCTATAGAACCGTCAACACGTAAAATGTTAGATTGGTTTCAGTTAAGGCAAAGATATCGTGCGGGAATTTGTGAGAGTTAAGGAAAATATTTGTTGTTTTTGTACGAAGTCCTCTTACGTTTTGGTAATAGACCGACAAGCTGTTGGGGAGAGGATCTTGATCGGAAACCGCGGGTGCAATAGAGGGGAAGTCAGAAATAGGGAAATCAAGGGGGTTAGGAACGAAGGTAGTTTAAGGAGTCGTTACGACTTTTTTGAAGATGGGAAACACGGCGAGAACTGACGTACGCAGCATAGGTAGATAGATCTTCTGAAACCTTATGGGAAGGTATGTTGAATGATTCATGGTATTTAGTGAAGAATTGGAGTAACACTGATGGGTCTGTGGGCAGGCCTTCTTGTTGTATACTTAATATGACGTTGGTGCTCGTTTTACCTTCAACACAGACGGAGTTCGGTTTGTCGTGGAGATAGGCTAGAAATAGACGTACGTTGTCATAAATGCGACGGTCCCGTAAACGAGACAAGAGGTATCGTCCATAGCTAGAATCAGCGGCAGCGTCCATCGCTAGAATCAGGAGGCAGCACAAACCACATACGGAGCTGCGGCCACTCCAGCTGTAACAACGCAGCTGGAGGACTTCGCGAAAAACGCAGTCCGCAGCGGGGTTACGAATCCGCACCTTTGACAATATCTCCTCACCGTCACCGACGGCACGCTCGAGGCGCTGATCCATAAAGCACTCGACATGGAGAAACTACAGCAGGGCGCCCAGTTCACGCAAACCACAACAACCCAAGGCTTTCCTGCCCCGGATGTTGTAGAACAAGGCTCAACCATGCCGGTTGCTATGGACCTAACTGCCAGAATACGGGCATTCCGTAGAACCCCATATACACCTGCTCGCAATTTTTCACAACAAACGTTATACAAACCGCCGCCACCACAGAACTTCCACCGACAGACTCCACTATATACGACTCCACCTCAACGCTCCTCTCCCCCTCAAATCGACTACCGCCGCCAGAACCTCGACCAGTTATGGTCAAACATCACTTGCAACTTCTGCCAGCGAAGAGGTCACAGTTACTCCGACTGCATGAAGCGTAAAAACACACCCTTCTGCTCTAATTGCAAGATATATGGGCATGATGTTCGCGATTGTAGAAACAACCGCCAGGTTCCGGGCCCGAGTAACCAGACAAGGCTCCCCGAACGACGGATTCAGGATCAGCAACCTTCCGCTGGTCCTCGAGTTTTTAACATAAAACTCAAATGCAAGCTCTGCAACCGTCGCGGCCATTCCATAGAGGAATGCCGCCAAAAACAAAAATGGGACTCTAAGAGCCAGGGAAACGACGAGCAGTCGACCGAAAAGACCCCGGATCGACACTAAAAAGTAAAAATTTTAACAAAGGGTCACCTCAACCGCCCGAACCCTGTATCTCTACAGTTAGCCTCCCGTTGGATATTAGCCTGAGCGGCAATACCAAACTTGTAGTAGATACTGGCGCTGAGGTTAGTATTATAAAAAAGAAAGCAATTAAAAATCCCGAAGATATAAATACCGCAGAAACATATACTTTACAAACACCGTTTGTTACCGGAAAGACGCTGGGAACATGCCAGGGCAATTTTACATTAAAGAATAACATTCCTGCAATTTTCAGGTAATAAAAAACCTACCCGGCCTTTCCGACGACGGCTTGCTAGGAAACGACTTCCTAGCAAAGAATTGTAACGTTGAGGGTCCGAATAAGGCATTGCGATTCCCTCGAACGGAAAATAACCCTGAGGAGTTTGCTGTTCCATTAACAGCTGCACGGGTTATCAAGTGTTCTGAAAAAGTGGTCAAACCGAATACCCGAACAGGTAGAGCAGAGCCAAGAAAGGCCGATCTGACGATCTGTGGTACTTCAAAAGTTTCTCAAGAGGAGAACAATGGCCGACGAACACTGGAATGCGAGATAGACAAACCGACTGAGAGTGATTTGACCTGCGAAATGAGGCAGCAACAAATACAGTTGAAAGAGCCTGTATGCATACCTGCTAGGTCACAAATCATAGTCGAGGTTCCCTTGCAGCTGCAGGAGGAGATGCTCTGTCTGTCAAGAGAAATAGATCAAGGAGTCTTCCTAGCGAATGGCCTACTCCCCGCTGGATTAAAAGCAGTGTCTGTTGGAGTTCTCAACACACACAATTCACAAGTAGTTCTGACTACCATTAGTCTACATCTAGTCCCTGTACACAACTACACCGTCGTCCAACTGAAACAAGATCATCAGGAAAGAAATAATAAGGAAACCCCAAAAAACGGAGAAAGCACTGAGGATGCTCACCTTAAAACCAGGAATTACGGTGACTCGAAACCACCAGCACCCACGCACAAAGGAAATATAAGGAAACAAAGGAACCAAAGGAAAGGAAAACACAACAAAACAAATGTCGACGGAGCTCACCTAGGAAGAAGGAATTACGATGGCAAAATACCATCAGCTCCCACATCCTCTCAAAATAAAATTTCGGAACACGTCGACATTGGAAGCGAGCTCACCACAGGGACGGTATTTTCAAAAGCTCCAAAATCATCCTTCACAGTAAGTAAACAACGGCGAAAGAGCCTATTAGAAGACGAAAGCGAGTTCGCCTCAAATATGGGAATTTACTCCATCGTCATTTAGTATTAAGAGTGATTTAAATAAGATAAAGTGGGGTGAAAATTTAAATAAAAATAAAAATAATCAGGTTTCCTTAAAATAAGTAAAATAAAAAATAAAAATACAAATATTTCTAGCGCCGAAAAAATTGCCACTTTACAGCATGTTAAATATTTATTCCAGGAATATGAAGAAACAGAAAACTCAAATAATAACCCGCGTCTCGCCAGATTAGACGAAGAGCTCAGTCTGGACGTAAATCTGAGCGCGGAGGAAAAACAAGCGATATCACAACTCTGCTACGAGTACAATGATATCTTTTTCCTCAAAGGTGATCGGCTAACTTTCACAAACGCCATCACTCATGATATACCATTGGTGCAGGACCAAGCACCAATCAACCAGAAAATGTGTCGCTTGCAAGAAACGCAGCGAAATGTAATAAACGAACAGATCCCGAAATGTTAGAAAACGACATAGTGCAGCCAAGTAAAAGCCCTTGGAATTCACCTCTCCTATTCGTCCACAAGAAGGCGGGACCAGACGGTGAAAAAAGGTGGCGCGTCGTTGTCGACTTTCGTAAATTAAACGAAAAGACAATTGGTGACGCCTTTCCGCTACCTCGGATCGAGGATATTCTCGACCAATTAGGTCATTCTCGGTATTTTACCACCCTCGATCTCGCCAACGGCTATCACCAGGTGCTCGTCGATCCTCAAGATCGACCCAAAACTGCATTTAGCACCAACTACGGCCACTATGAATTTAGGCGTATGCCATTTGGGCTCAAAGGAGCCCCGGCCACATTCCAACGCTTAATGAATTTCGTGCTAACAGGATTACAAGGCTTGGAATGTTTTGTCTACCTAGACGACATAGTCATCTACGGTAAAAACCTTGCGGACCACAATAATAAGCTCCGCAAAGTCTTCAATCGTTTGAGAGAGAACAACCTTAGATTGCAGCCGGAAAAGTGCCAGTTTCTGAGAAAAGAGGTTGTTTATCTAGGCCACAAGTGTTCCAGTGAAGGAGCACTTCCAGACCCCAGTAAAACGGCTTGCGTCCAAACTTTCCCAGTTCCCAGAACTGTGCGACAGGTTCAATCTTTTATTGGACTTGCCAATTATTATCGAAAATTCATCCCCGACTTCTCCAAAATTGTGCGTCCTATAACGAATTTGCTCCGCAAGGATGTCAAATTCACATGGACCGAGAAGTGCCAGGAGGCATTCGAGAAAATCAAAACTTCATTAATCTCTCCTCCACTACTTATATATCCCGATTTCTCGAAGCCATTCAATTTAACCACGGACGCCAGCAGCGAGGCATTAGGAGCCGTCCTCTCACAAGGAGAAGTAGGACACGATCAGCCCATTGCCTACGCCAGCCGTACACTGAACAAAGCGGAACGCAACTACTAAACTATTGAAAAAGAGTTGCTCGCTTTAGTCTGGGCTACGCGTAACTTTAGATGTTACTTGCAAGGCCGAAAATTTACGGTCTATACCGACCACAAGCCTCTCAAAGGCGTCAAAGACCCCACTTCCCGTCTGGTGAGATTTCACCATAAACTTTCCGAATTCGAATACAAACCAGGAAAGTACAATACGAATGCCGACGCGTTAAGCCGCATTCCACGGGAAGGCAACGAAGACTCAAATGGCCAAAACATAATAGTAAAAGCGCAAGTTCACCATAAAATTGATTCGGACTCGGAGGATGAAATAACCTCTATTCGCAAAAATCGCCTAAAATGTAACGCTGTGACCCGGGCTCAAGCAAAAAACGCTCAAACAGAGTCTAAAAGACCCGAAATACGGGATCACATGCCTCGCGAAAATGATATAATTCCAAATATAGAAGAGGTCACTACAGAACACCCGCCAGGTACTAATCCGCTAGTTGACGATAAACCTAAGCCCCCTGAAATAATCACAAGCCCCAAGGAGATACAAACTATCTTACATGATTATCACGACTCTCCTTTTGGCGGCCATCAGGGCGTAATTAAAACATATAAGCGGATTCGAAGGAAGTACTGGTGGAGGCACATGCTTGGCGATATTAAGAAATATGTCAAGCGTTGCTCAAAATGCCAAAAATGAAGGCATCACCTCAGTATAAAATGCCGATGGTCATCACGGACATCGCAGAACAACCCTTCGACAAAGTCTATCTCGACATTGTTGGTCCACTCGAGGAAACTGACTCCGGAAACAAGTACATCTTGACTTTCCAGGATAACCTCACTAAATTTGTCGATTGGTACGCCATACCAACGGGGAAGCCGTCACTGTAGCGCAAATCTTCTTCGACGAAATCGTCGCGCGCTACCGCATCCCCAAGCGAATAGTCACTGATCAAGGTAGCAACTTCCTTAGTGACCTGTTTAAAAAGGTATGTAAATTGCTACGGGTGAAGAAGTTACAAACCTCTACCTACCACCCACAGTCAAACGGCGCACTGGAACGTGCACACAGGCCGTTAATTGAATACTTGCGTACCATAGTGGACGAGAATCCTAAATCATGGGATCAATATCTGCGAACCGCTGCATTCGTGTACAACAACAGTGTACACGAAGGGACGAAATTAACTCCCATGGACTGCCTTTACGGCTTCACAGCGGATGTTCCGTCAAATTTGAAGCGAGACCCAGAACCCGTGTATAATCACGAGAGCTACTATCAGATTCTACGATACAAGCTCCAAAGGTCTTATGCCACGGCACGCAAAAATCTGCTCGCTAGCAAGCAACGGTCGAAATTATACTACGACAAAGCTGTTCGACCCTTATCGTTTCACATAGGTGACAAAGTCCTACTCAAGAGCGAAAGTCGAAAGCATAAGCTCTCTCAAATCTGGGTAGGACCATATCAGGTAATCGGTATACCATCATCAGTGAACACAACCCTAAAAATGGGCAAGCGTACAGTTACGGTTCACAACAACCATCTTAAGCCATTCTACGAATAAAATAACTTCAATCGGAAATTTTTTTTTACGCGTCGTGGCGTGTTACCACAACCTACGATTGAGATGAAGATCGTAACACAAAGCCAGCACAACATCAAGAAAGGAAAAACGAAAAAGTCCCTTAACAACTCGGTCCAATCGGGTCCAAACCAACCCTTATTAAAATTCCTTTTATTTCTTATAATCTTTCTACGTAATTCCAAATCAATTAACGTAAAACCTCACACTCCACCTATTAAACGTGCCTAAAACAACGAAGTACCAAGCAACAGGACTTCACTATTTTTTTAGCACGACAACTCATAATTAAAAGAACCACTTCTACTAAAAGTCGAACCTTAAAACTACGAATTCAAACCAACTCTTGTGAAGTTTCGTTAGAGACTGAATCACCAAAAATCCCTATCTTTAATGCTATATCTAGCAGTTCCTCCTGGTGGTTCCGTGCCTTGAAGTCTCTCTTCTCCTTAGTCATATTTTCTACAGCAAAACTCTAAACTCCTTCCTGGTAGTCCCTTGTCTTGAGGTCCTTCTCAACTGCTTTCGAAATACTGTATTCACCAGTACATATCAAAGCGACTACCCAAAGGTAACCAACTATTATACCCACTTCCAGTAACTTACCAGAAAATTCTTCCTGGTAGTCCCGTGTCCTGAAGTCGACCTGCGGATATAAAAAATCCGAATAAAACAATTTCAGAACATTATACTGGAAGGTACACATGAAGTCTACGATAAATGAGTTTTAATACAACCGACTAATTAAAAACAAAAACGCCATATTTCAAAAATTGCCAAATATGGCTCCACTACATTACCAACAACAAGGAATTGGCGTTAGAGCCAGCTTTACCACCCTCGCCTCCAGGGCTACAACAGGAAGCTCTCCTGACAGTCCTCGCCCTGAGGTATACCCGTGAGAATGCAAGACAAGCATGACATCACTTTAGGGAAAACCTACGCTTAGTAAATAAGAAAATTTATTTAGAAACCTCCATTAACCATATTCCTCTCCCCAGGTATGATACAAGACGCTATCATCCTCGGACTAATAATGTCCGCTATGGGAACATATGTGAGACATACTCGGTGAACACACTCAATAATACAGGAGTGCTATTCGAGGATTTAGGAAGCCTCATGGTTTACCACTCCATATGGAATATCCTCACGGAATTGAACCTGACCGAGTTGGACAATCAGACAACGATTGCGGAACGAGCTGAACACTACGTGCATCAACTATGCGGAAACAACACGATAGGAGACCTCTGCGAACTCAAGCAAAAACACATGCACGCGTTGATGGAAAACACCAAACAACGCACTAATGTAATCAAACAAGCTGTTCCAAAATCTCGTAAAACGAGATCTATTTTTGACGGCATCGGAAACGCCATGCACTACCTTTTCGGTACCATGGATAATGCCAATGAACGCGAAGTCTTTAGTCGCCTGGATGGGTTGGAAACTAACCATCAGGTACTCGCTGATTTGGAGAAACAACAAATCAGTGTAGTCAAGACTGCGCTTAATACGATTCAAAAGCCTTTAAATTCACTGGTCGAAAGACAACGGCAAATAGCCTACCAGATGAATGATTTATATAATTCAACCGACAAACTCGTAGCAAGGCAAATGAGACAGGAAATAGTCTCTAGTCTGCTGCTACAAATGGTAGAAATTGAGTTCCGACAGCAGACGCTACTGGATATAAATAGCCGAAATAACCAAATTCATCCCCTGCTGATCGCCCCTGATTCACTCCTTGAGATTTATCACAAATCTCACGCCACGTGTTCAAAGGCCCAGAATTGTCTATCAATTCTCTATCAGACGGCTGACTTACGGACACACCTGTTGCAACAAAAATTGGTAATCAGAATTACATTACCAATTTTCAATCTTCCAAAAATGAAGTTGCAACGAATCAGGTGCTTCCCTATACATACGGAAGCAAATCATTCACTAGTCCCGGAAATAGAATATTCCCATATAGCGAGTCAACTTTCGACTCAGGAATTTCTATTACTTAAACCGGAGAACATGAAAACATATCGGAAAGTCACTCGAGATGTCGAGGAAGATACTTACGCTGGTATGCTAAATACGCCGATAGCAAAGGCAACACAGACGGATGAATGTGTGACCAAGTTGCTCTTCAATCCCCTGAACGAAAACCCCAGGTGTTCGCTGAAGGTGCAAATACCTCCCAGGGACATTCTAATTAAATTAAATAGGCCAAATTCCTGGCTATATGCATTGAAAACAACAACCATTGTGCATATTACATGCAGTCAACAATTGCTCACGCATCGCCTCTCTGGACAGGGAATCTTGGTCATTAACCAACCCTGCCACTTATAAATAGGACCACATACCCTATATTATGAGGCTGAAAATACACATCCACTGATTTTCACGCAACCGGCATACTTTCCTAAAACAAACGAAACGGCAAAGGAATTAGATTCCTTCATGGCCAAATACAAGCAGCACTCTAGGACGGAAGCACCATATACCAAGTTACTACTAGGTGACAACACTAACGAAAAGTTGCACGAGAGTACGCAATCATTGGACCAAATACAGGCCAAAATACAGGAGTTACATTTACACTCCCGGGTGAAAGCACCCCATATACTCTCAACAACTTTATTGTCACTTACGGGTCTAATGCTGCTGTTCATCGTCATTTACATGACAGCCAAATACGCCATAACTCCACTAAAAGCATGGACTACGCGGCGTAATCAAACGCCCATGCCCGAAATCCCCTTAGAAGAGGCAGTCTCACAACCAAAAGAACGGCGTCAACGGCCACAAACACTGCCCAGGGCACGGTCCATTCAACTGGTCTAAACAATAGACACAAATAAATTTGAAGGAGGCCAAGATAAAATGTATTATAGACCCTTAGGCTAATAAATAAACCTAAATAATGTACACAAGATACAAAAAAAGAAAACGCGCCGTGGAGTACTACCACAATCGACGGTCGAGAAAATCCCCTTAGAAGAGGCAGTCTCACAACCAAAAGAACGGCCTCAACGGCCACAAACACTGCCCAGGGCACGGTCCATTCAACTGGTCTAAGCAATAGACACAAATAAATTTGAAGAAGGCCAAGATAAAATGTATTATAGACCCTTAGGCTAATAAATAAACCTAAATAATGTACACAAGATAAAAAAAGAACGCGCCGTGGAGTACTACCACAATCGACGGTCGAGAAGAGACCGTAGCGCATAGCAAGTACAAACAAAGATAAAAGTAATAAAATTTAAATAAAATAAATAAATAAAGAAAAAATTACGGGATAAATAAATAAATAAAAACGAAACGCGCCGTGTAGCACTGCCACAAATCGGCGACTGTATTAAGGCGCCGCGCAAAGCAGCTGCCTGTAAATCAAAAAATAAGACATATATAAATAAATATTAAAATTTCCTAAAAAGGGGCAACACATCCGACCTCTGTACCCTCCGAATGGACAGAAAAACGGCCCAGGGCAAGGCCACAAAATAAAACGAGAATATTCACCTTCCCTTTATTCCCCTCCGTGATCTGTTCCTCTCCAAAGAACAGCTCACTTTTTCCAAGGGGGAAGGATTGTTATGTACCTAAAAATGGTCATAATACGCCTAAAATAAAATATTATTATTCAGTCAAATTGAATATGAAAATGAAATATTCAATCATTAAAAAATTATTTCAGTTGCATCAAACGGCATAAATTATTTCAAGTTATCGCGCATTCCTTTCACAGGAAATTTGTAGCGCATTGGTAACTTAAAAATGCTAATTATGCATTTAAGCAGATATGGTACCGAACGAAATTAAATTCGTTCCCAGATAAAGGTGCCTATCTCTGCGATTTCTTAACATACATCGTATCTTTCTCAGGCATTCACGAATAAGATAAAAAAAGAAGAAAAAGCTCTGGGAGCTTTCTTCATGTGTGTCGTTTTGATCGCGATCTCTCGCTACATCGTCTTCGGCCTGCAAAGGTGGGACCGAAGATTAAACGAAATGAAAGCTCAAAGCTTTCTTTTCATGTAGATACGGTTGATCGAAAGAATCAACCGAGGGATTCGAAGAGTTCTGTTCTATTCGCGAACGCGGTAAGTCGCGTTGACGAGGAGTTTTGTTTTGAGTGTGATCGGGGTTAGTCGCGAGGAGTCTGTTTTAAAACGCGGAAGACTCAAGTGAGTCTGGTAAAAAGCGCGTACGTTTCTTTGGGTCAATGGAAAACGGGTCAAGACGGCTGTGTTTAAAAAAGAAAGTAACGTTAAAGGAGGGATAGTGTATAAATTGCAATTAGTTAAGTTTGCTAAATAAAACTTTTGAATTGTGTACGCATTACAATTGGTTGAGTTTGTTCTAATAATTTTGAATTGTCTATGGACTACAATCAGTTAAGTTTATCAAATAGAACTTTGTCGTTTCATTAGTGCTATTAATTTTGAATTGTGTATGGACTACAATTAGTTAAGTTTATTAAATAGAACTTTGTCGTTTCATTAGTGCTATAAATTTTGAATTGTGTATAGATTAAAATTAGTTAAGTTTACTAAATAGAACTTTTGAATTGTGTACGGATTACAATTAGTTAAGTTTACTCTATTAATTTTGAATTGTGTATGGACTACATTTAGTTAAGTTTATTAAATAGAACTTTGTCGCTTTCATTAGTGCTATTGATTTTGAATGGTGTATAAATTAAACTTAATGAAGTTTATCAAGTAGAACCGTTTTGTTTTTGACAGAATACAATAGTGCCATTCCCGTAATTGTCTAATAATTAATAGAGCCCCAGCTGAAGTTGTAACATCAACTCGTGCTCATACCAACGCTTGGGAGTCCCCCTACTCGTACAAACACACGAGCTTGGGAGTCCCACCTACTCGTGCAAGGACCCGCGCTTGGGAGTCCCACCTACTCGTGCAAGGACCCGCGCTTGGGAGTCCCACCTACTCGTGCAAGGACCCGCGCTTGGGAGTCCCCCCTACCCGTGCAAGGACCCGCGCTTGGGAGTCCCACCTACTCGTGCCAGGACCCGCGCTTGGGAGTCCCACCTACTCGTGCAAGGACCCGCGCTTGGGAGTCCACCTATTCGTGCGAGGACCCTCGATTGGGAGTCCGCCCTACTCGTGCAAGGACCCGTGCTTGGGAGTCCCACCTACTCGTGCAAGTACCCGCGCTTGGGAGTCCCCCCTACTCGTTCAAGGACCCGCGCTTGGGAGTCCCACCTACTCGTGCAAGGACCCGCGCTTGGGAGTCCCACCTACTCGTGCAAGGACCCGCGCTTGGGAGTCCCACCTACTCGTGCAAGGAGCCGCGCTTGGGAGTCCCCCCTACTCGTGCAAGGACCCGCGCTTGGGAGTCCCACCTACTCGTGCAAGGACCCGCGCTTGGGAGTCCCACCTACTCGTGCAAGGACCCGCGCTTGGAAGTCCGCCCCACTCGTGCAAGGACCCGCGCTTGGGAGTCCCAGCTACTCGTACAAGTACCCGCGCTTGGGAGTCCCACCTACTCGTACCGATACCCGCGCTTGCGAGTCCACCCTACTCGTACCGATACCCGCGCTTGGGAGTCCCCCATACTCGTGCAAGGACCCGCGCTTGGAAGTCCCACCTACTCGTACCGATAACCGCGTTTCCTACTCGTGCGAGTACCCGCACTTGGGAGTCCCACCTACTCGTACCGATACCCGCGCTTGGGAGTCCCCCCTACTCGTGCAAGGACCCGCGCTTGGGAGTCCAACCTATTCGTGCAAGGACCCGCGCTTGGGAGTCCCACCTACTCGTGCAAGAACCCGCGCTTGGGAGTCCCAGCTACTCGTGCAAGTACCCGCGCTTGGGAGTTCCCCCTACTTGTACCGATACCCGCGCTTGGGAGTCCCCCCTACACGTGCAAGGACCCGCGCTGGGGAGTCCCACCTACTCGTGCAAGTACCCGCGTTTGGTAGTCCCACCTACTCGTGCAAGGACCCGCGCTTGGGAGTCCCCCCTACTCGTGCAAGGACCCGCGCTTGGGAGTCCCACCTACTCGTGCAAGTACCCGCGCTTGGGAGTCCAACCTACTCGTGCAAGGACCCGCGCTTGGGAGTCCCCCCTACTCGTACCGATACCCGCGCTTGGGAGTCCCCCCTACTCGTGCAAGGACCCGCGCTTGGGAGTCCCACCTACTCGTGCCAGTACCCGCGCTTGGGAGTCCCACCTACTCGTGCAAGGACCCGCGCTTGGGAGTCCCACCTACTCGTGCAAGGACCCGCGCTTGGGAGTCCCCCCTACTCGTGCAAGGACCCGCGCTTGGGAGTCCGCCCTACTCGTGCAAGGACCCGCGCTTGGGAGTCCCACCTACTCGTGCAAGTACCCGAGCTTGGGAGTCCCCCTACTCGTACCGATACCCGCGCTTGGGAGTCCCACCTACTCGTGCAAGGACCCGCGCTTGGGAGTCCCACCTACTCGTGCAAGTACCCGCGCTTGGGAGTCCCCCCTACTCTTGCAAGGACCCGCGCTTGGGAGTCCCCCCTACTCGTGCAAGGACCCGCGCTTGGGAGTCCCCCCTACTCGTGCAAGGACCCGCGCTTGGGAGTCCCACCTACTCGTGCAAGTACCCGCGCTTGGGAGTCCCCCCTACTCGTGCAAGGACCCGCGCTTGGGAGTCCCCCCTACTCGTGCAAGGACCCGCGCTTGGGAGTCCCCCCTACTCGTGCAAGGACCCGCGCTTGGGAGTTCCCCTACTCGTGCAAGGACCCGCGCTTGGGAGTCCCCCCTACTCGTGCAAGGACCCGCGCTTGGGAGTCCCACCTACTCGTGCAAGGACCCGCGCTTGGGAGTCCCACCTACTCGTGCAAGAACCCGCGCTTGTGAGTCCCCCCTACTCGTGCAAGGACCCGCGCTTGGGAGTCCCCCCTACTCGTGCAAGGACCCGCGCTTGGGAGTCCCCCTACTCGTGCTAGGTTCCGCGCTTTGGAGTCCCACCTACTCGTGCAAGTACCCGCGCTTGGGAGTCCCCCCTACTCGTGCAAGGACCCACGCTTGGGAGTCCCCCCTACTCGTGCAAGGACTCGCGCTTGGGAGTCCCCCCTACTCGTGCAAGGACCCGCGCTTGGGAGTTCCCCTACTCGTGCAAGGACCCGCGCTTGGCAGTCCCCCCTACTCGTGCAAGGACCCGCGCTTGGGAGTCCCACCTACTCGTGCAAGGACCCGCGCTTGGGAGTCCCACCTACTCGTGCAAGAACCCGCGCTTGTGAGTCCCCCCTACTCGTGCAAGGACCCGCGCTTGGGAGTCCCCCCTACTCGTGCAAGGACCCGCGCTTGGGAGTCCCCCTACTCGTGCAAGTACCCGCGCTTGGAAGTCCCCCCTACTCGTGCAAGGACCCGCGCTTGGGAGTCCCACCTACTCGTGCAAGGACCCGCGCTTGGGAGTCCCCCCTACTCGTGCAAGGACCCGCGCTTGGGAGTCCCACCTACTCGTGCAAGTACCCGCGCTTGGGAGTCCCCCCTACTCGTGCAAGGATCCGTGTTTGGGAGTCCCACCTACTCGTGCAAGTACCCGCGCTTGGGTGTCCCCCCTACTCGTACCGAAACCCGCGCTTAGGAGTCCCACCTACTCGTGCAAGGACTCGCGCTTGGGAGTCCCCCCTACTCGTGCAAGGACCCGCGCTTGGGAGTCTCCCCTACTCGTGCAAGGACCCGCGCTTGGGAGTCCCCCCTACTCGTGCAAGGACCCGCGCTTGGGAGTCCCACCTACTCGTGCAAAGACCCGCGCTTGGGAGTCACACCTACTCGTGCAAGGACCCGCGCTTGGGAGTCCCACCTACTCGTGCAAGGACCCGCGCTCGAACCGATACTCGTACCTACTCGTGCCGTCCCCCCTACTGTTCCTGTGCATCCGTGGTCCCGTGGATCCGTGGTCCCGTGGTCCCATGGATCCTTGGTCCCGTGGATCCGTGTACCGTGTTTACGTGGATTTGTGTAACCGTGCTCCCGTGTATTGTGAATATAGTCACTATCTTCTGATTTTTGTTTGTTTTTTTTTTACGATGTGGCCAAATCCTAGGGGACAACCCTTTGATGCGTTAGCATGGTTTTTGCCGGAAGGGATTAGGGTAAGGGAAGTGAGGAAACTTGAGTCTTGTTTGCATTGCTGCGAGCTAGACAACAGCCCAGAGACGGAGTGGATTATTTTAATTTTTTAATAAAAGCTCACTGTCATCTGGGCTCGAACCCGGGACCCACGGCATGTTGGTCTTGCCGCTCAGCGCATTGATCCAACTCCGTCTCCATTTGTAGGATATTGAAAAACTTGATGTTACGTAATTAGCTAATTAGTTGTGGGAGTATTCTTTTTAGTAGCCTTGGAACTTTTAGGGAAGACATATGTAGGTACCTGGTAGAAGACTTCACATTTATCTTAAAATTTGTAGTATAATGCTAGCAATTAGAGAAAAATCTAAGTCAACTCTTTAATTGTAAAAGTTGGCAGTAGATTGCACCCCATTTACCAACAAAAATTTTAAAATAAGCTACAAAATGTAGAAATCACTAAATTCACAAATATTTTATCACCACAAAACTATTATGCTATTACTTATAATAAAGATAATTTAATTCCTTTCACTTTTTAAGGCAATTGAGCAGATGTAAATAACACATTTGTTTACATCTGCTAGGTTGAAAAGCCCGACGTCATTACTTTCCGTCCATTTGACATTTCTTTTGGGTATTGCCAATATATTTTGACCGACGATAACTCACGCATAATTAATTAAATCTAAATGAAACTTTCTCATGACATTATCTTACAAGTTAATTTTATCATACACTAGTTATTTCACTTAAATAATGTCTGAAACTCACACAATATTACTTTATAGTCCCAGGCAAATTAGACGAAACTTTCAATTTAACTAAAAAATATATCTACTTCACCACTTAAATGTTACAAAACTTTTACCACAAATAATTCTTTATATGATTCACTCTCAGTCATTGCTTAGAATGAGTTTAAAACTTTATCACATTTCTTAATATTAAACAAAACTTTGGATGATAGAATTATGACTTTTTCTACTTTTTCCATTTTGTGTGACGTCACGGCCAAAAACTGGCTCTACCTTACGGCCTGTAGTTATCAAGATGGCGTTGGGCTAATTAACCAGCTGTCATTCTAATATATCCAGCTGTTTGCCTTTGCCCTTTAGATTGCTTAGTTATTTCGTACTGACGTCAAGCTTGGCGAATTTAAAGAATTTCAGCCGAAATTCTTATGTTGTGTCGTCCCTGTCCAGCGTTGCCATATCTCAATGAGGGTAAATCTCTGGAAGCTTCATAAAAGTTCTGTAAACATTTGTGAAACTTTATTTAAAACTGCAAACACTTTTATTCAATAAGCGGTACGATAAATCACAAAGATTGTACATGGTAGGTAATGAAGCTACAAACCCCTTTTGTTGTAAGTTTTTGCGGGCACGTATGCATTGCATTGAAATTTGAATAACAATTTTTCAAACAAACATATGAAATAAATAACATGAAGTGAAACAATAAAAGAGTAAAGTGTTTACTCGGGCATTTTTAAAAGATCGGGGCTGCGTTCAAGATGTTTTCTAAAATCGGGTTTCAGTGGATTTGATTTAAAAGGTATTGCAGACAAAAAAGTTGCAATAAAGCCGCTGTTCCTACAATAATTCTAATACAGAACTAGACTTTTTTCTGAAAAATTAGACGGACAAAGGTGAAACTGGTACTAATCGACAGATAATAAAATCATATTAGATAAAAAATCGTATTTAAAATCTTAAATCTTAAAAAAAAAAAGTTTAAATAAAAATATCTTTGGCGTTTGTAAATCGATTTCGGTAATTATTTCATCCTTTAATTGAAGGTGTTATCTGTGATTTTTTTATAGTATATTCCTGGCGAATGTAGGAAGTTCAGAAAATGAGCCTAGCATGAGAAATCATTAAATTTTCAAAACTTGTACCTATTGTTAAATTCGTTAGAAACGTTTTTCAAATTTTATTTAAATGTTCCTTTTAGTAAGAATGCGTTTGTAAGAACTCAGCTTCATTGGATAACATTTTATACAATATTTTCTTTTTGGTAATATTTGAATAGATATAGTGGGCTGAGCTCCCCAAAAATTTCGAATGAAATTTCAGGAGCCCTTCAAAACGTTTGAAGAAGGTTTTTGGCAATTCTCAGAAATATTATATGATCTTGAAATTTGTATGAATGAATACATAACTAATAATGCAAAACAAAAAACAAAGGCGAGATTCAATTTCCTGTTTACCCTATTTCCGTTCCGGCTAAATCCATGCTAACGCAACACAGGGTTCCCCCGTGGGCTTTGGCTACATCGTAAAACAAACGAGATAGGCGTAAAAATTATTAAAGTGCAAATTGTTTGTTTGTTTGCTGTTTTTGCACATAAATATAACTTTTATTGAAAAATAACATATTGTATAAAATTAACATCCATGCTGTTTCTCTTTATGGGAGATTCAATGCATGTTGGCATGCTTTTTACAAGTTTCTCAGAAGAATGTTTTATTTCGTCATCATCGTGTCAAATTTTAGGAACCTTTTCGATGAGTCCGGCCCTCGTTGTTTTTGTTTTTTTGTTTTCTTCAGTCTGTTCAACATGATTGACCACAGGTACTCAAAGGGGTTCACGTTGGTGCTGCTGCCAGGCCATACTAGCGTTTTATGTTATTCTCGCTGAAAAACTTTGTTATAGACTTTGATATATGTCATGGCGTACAATCACGCATGAATGCGATATCGCCATTAACATAGTTTTTCTATATCTCGATGGTCCAATTTGACGGAATCCACTCGCTAAATCGATTATGGTGAAATATAGGCATTTACCGAGTTTATCCAAAATTTCATTGATATTCGATGCAAGATATTTATCGCTTACAGTTTTTTCTTTAAGTTTTCTGTAGTTGATTATGAGACACCATTTTTGTTTTTCACTGGAATCCCTCTTTTTGGGGACGATCCAAATTGGAGGACTCCATGGTAAGTAACTTGGTGTTGTAATTCCTTGGTCTTACATAGCCTTTATTTGTGACTGGACTTCCGTTTTATGTATATAGAGATACCTATACAACTTCGAATATATTAATACATTGTTAGTGTTGGTATACGATATTTTAACTTTTTTATTCACTTTCTTCATCGTTAAGGTGCGATAACCGTAAAAGATTTGAAATATCACGTGAATTCCTATTTCTTGGGATATCGTAATATACATATTGTTTGGACTTATTCTACTTTAATTAAATTTTTTGAATTGTATAATTTAAATTATAAAAAAATAATACTAAAATAGCTTATATAAATTAAAACTATAAATCAGACTAAATTGTTATTATCTTATAACAAATAACAAATAACAGTATTAAGAATAAAAATGCTTGAGAGAAGTCATCACGTCAGTCAATTTCATTGTAAGCAAGTGAAGTCGTACTAAATTTCGTTTGAAAATTATCGTTCTTGTTTTCCTAATTTCGAGATAAAACAGAAGGTCCTTAGAGCCGGATATAGATCCTTACAAAGCTCGAGTTTCGTTTCAGAAAAAGGACAATTCGATCCGCGAAAATTTACTGTTTACGCGTTAAATATCGTTGTCGCAATTTCGTTGTAGCGTGATTTCCTTTATCGAATAAAGTTTGAACATTGCAGTGATAATTAAGTGAATATTAAACTTGTTTCACCTGGAAAAATTCCGTTTTACAAGAACTTAGCTTAGGATAATTAAAGTGGAGTGAGAACAAAGGAGTTGGTATGTGACACAGTTTTGAACAGTTAGTTACAGTTGGAAACACACTATAAAGCTAGAAACGAAATCTAATCCAACCAATTTTTTTTCTCTAAGTTTACGGCTGTGGATAGTTTGGTAAGCCATTTGACTTTCCTTAGTTTAATTGAAAATTTGCGACTTCCAATTGTTAAATTAATTCATCATCGAAAGCTACGTCTTATTAATTTCTTAATTTCAAGATCAATTCTATTATTCGGATAAATCAAAATTTGTGGTTAAGTGGTATAACTAGCAATGGCTGAAAAGAAGATTTCGGAGCTTAAGCAGCAAAGGGGTACCATGCAAGGTTCGATGATGCGTTTGAAAAATTATTTAGATGCAAACCTTGGTAGCTTATCATATTATGATCTTGAGGCAAGATTGGGTCTGTTAGAAAGCACTTTCAAAAAAGCGAACAATTAACAGATGGAACGGAAGCTGCAGAAACAGAATCAGTCAAACGCATTTTTATCGAAGAGCTCTACCTGGAAATAAAATCAAAAATTCTCGCATTAATGAAGGGCAATCGAAGAATATCAAGCGCCTCCGCATCTGGTGATAATATGCAGTCTGAAAATGAAAACCGTGCCGTTAGGTTACTAAAATTAAGTTTATCGCAAATACACCGAGTGGACGGACTTTATCGGGGCATTCAATACTTAAGTGGACATGAACCAAAATCTCAGAAATATGGAGAAGTTTCAGCACTTACGCTCGTGTTTGGGTGAAGGGCCTTTGAAAATCGTACAGGCATTAGAAATTACCTCGGCTAACTATTTGGAAGCACTTAAATTATTAAAATTTCGTTATGACAACAAATGTATAATATTTCAATGGCATCTTAAGGAATTGTTTGATCTCCCTCGATTAGCTCGTTGCTCAGCAGCTCAATTAAGAAATCTCGCCGACACAGCTAGTGTTCATTTACGAGCTTTGAAAGGTATTGCAAAGGAAGAAGAGTTGTTAAATGGGTTACTCGTTTATTTGGTAGTGAGCAAGGTAGATTCGGAAACGCAAGTGAAACGGGATGACCAGTTAAAATTTGATAAAATTCCCACTTGGGACGATCTTCAGCGGTTTTATTTATTTATTTAAGCTTAATGCAAGCTATTACATAAAAAAATACAAAATAACAAAATAAATACTACAAACTAAAATAAACAATAATTCATAACAGATAATGTAAGCTACTATATGAGCTATGATTATGATAAATATAAACTGGGAGGAAGGAGAATTAGGAAAGGCGATCACGATGGGCGAGATAAAGATATAAGGCTTTGTGAAGGGAAGATTTACTCAGATGGAAGTCAAAGGAGAGAAGGTCGTTGACTTTTCGAAGCATCCTGGTAATTGGTTCGAGTCGGAAAAGGGGAGTGGACCTAAGGTTGCGAGGGTTGGTATAGATGGGTAAAGACTGCAGGATTGAAGGGCAGTCTATGGCACCAGCTAGTAGCCGGTGAATGAAAAGAACGTCGGAAACATCACGACGTTTACTTAGGGGTTGTAAATCGATCAGTTGCAGACGGTCTTCATAAGGTGGAAGGTTGAATCTATCAACCCACGGAAGATCATGTAGAGCAAAGCGAATGAACCTACGCTGGACAGATTCAATTCTGTTAATGTGGGTTGTTTGCGTGGGTGACCAAACCTGGCTGGCATATTAAGGGAGAGGTCTAACGAAGGAAATATAGAGAGATTTGGAAACATAAGGATTGGAGAACTCTCTAGACCAGCGCTTCACAAACCCTAGCGCGGAGGTAGCTCTGTTAATTATGCTATCAATATGGGAACGGAAATTTAGTTCACTATCACAGATTATCCCTAGGTCACACAAAGAGGTAACGATAGGGACTGGTACGTTAGTTAACATGTAGGTTCTCGGGGTGGAGGTAAGACGCTTGCGGGAATAAGAGATGGACTGGCATTTGGAAACATTGAGCTCAAGAAAGTTTTTCATGCACCATGTGGTGAACGAATCTAGGTCATTTTGAAGAAGAAGAGAGTCGGTTGTGGAGGAGATATGTTTAATTATTATCATCTCATCAGCATAAATGGACAGCTCTGAGTATTTGATGACACAATCAACATCATTAATTGTAAGGATGAAAATTAATGGACCGAGGTGGCTGCCCTGAGGGACGCCGGAGCGAGCGACAATGGGGTTAGAAATGGATGAGCTGAAAAGAACATTGTATTGACGGTTGTTGAGGTAGGATTGAATCCAGGAGATGAATCTGGGGGGGAAGCCTAGGCGATCAAGTTTAAACAGGATAACGCTATGGGAGATCTTGTCAAAGGCTTTACTAAAATCGATGGCGATAACATCAACATCTTTACCGCTTTCCAGGGCACATAGTGTTTTGGAGACGAATTCGGTAAGGTTGGTGGTTGTAGATCTTCCTTTGAGGAAACCATGCTGAGAGAGGGAGAAAATGGACTTACAGTGGAAGAAAATGGAATCATAGACCAATTTTTCGAATAGTTTAGGTATTGATGATAATTTAGCAATGGGTCTGTAGTGGGATACATCGTTCTTTCAGCCATTTCTGAATATGGGAATAATATAACAGTTTTTCCATAATTGAGGGAAAACCCCTTGAGTGACCGAGAGGCGGAAAAGCAAAGTAAGGGGTTGAACTAGATGCATGGCACACTTTTTCAGAAATATGGCCGGAATGCCGTCAGGACCGGGGTGAAAGTCATCCGCAAGCCCGTTAATACTGGCGGCAATTTGTTCGGGGTCAGGGTCAAAAGATGTAAACGACGTTTGAGTGCATTTGTCCAAGAATGAAAAGTAGCTTAGGTCAGGTTGGAGCGAATTGTCGCTGAAAGATTTACTGAAGAAGTGTGCAAAGAGGTTGGCGATAACCTGAGGATCTGAGGAAGAGGTATTCTCGAACTTTAGGGTGGAAGGGTAACCATTGGATTTCTTCTTAGAATTAATAAAGTTATAAAAGCACACAGGTCAGAAGAAATTAATTCTTTGTCGTACCAAACAGGGGATGAGGAGCAGTTTTTACGAGGAAGAAGAGGGATAGATTGTGTAAGGCAAGCTTGTATTTCCGAATAAAACGCCTCTACAGCAACGTCTATTGGAAGATGTTGAGGGATATTGCCAATGTTGGAGTTGAGGAGCAAGTGATTTAATTTTTCAAAGTCGCCTTTACGAAAATTGAAGGAAAGAGAAGACTCGGAACTTAAAAGGGCGTGAAGGTGTTCGTAGGAGAAAACGAGGAACAGGGGAGGTTGGTGACGATCGAGGGAGGGGAGGAGATGTTCGCTTTCCGCGACAGCCGAGTTAACTGAGGAAAAGATTAAGTCTAATTGTCTGTCCAGAAAGTTTCTGACTTCACTAACTTGAAAGAGACCTGAAACAGAGAGCTTATCGGTAAAAAAGGCTTCTTTGGCGGAAGAGGCGTTCAGGGGGACAAAGTGTGAACAGTCCTCAGACAATGACCATTGAATACGGGGGAGGTTAAAGTCACCCAGTACAATGAATTCAGCGGAGGCGTTAGCGTTCTCAAGCATGCTGTCTAACATTTCAATTACCATCTCGTAGGCTTCTATAGGTTGAGAGGGACGAATATAACAACAAAGAATATACAGAATACACTTATTCAGTGTTAATTAATTTGATACATACAAATTCAGATATTGAAGAGTCGGAGGTCTTAAACAGGGTGGCATCATAACGGTTGTGAGCAGCTATGAGAACCCCACGGCCTGGTGGGTCATTGTTGCCAACACAACCGTCAACACGGAAAATGGTATAGTTTGGAGGGAATAGTTCGTTGTCGAGAATTCCTGGTATTAGATTGGTTTTAGTTAAGGCAAAGATGTCGTGCGGGAATTTGTGGGAGTTTAGAAAAACATTGATCGTTTTTGTGCGAAGTCCTCTGACGTTCTGGTAATAGACTGACAAGCTGCTGGGGAGAGGTACTTGATCGGAGACCGCAGGTGCATTAGAGGGGAGGTCAGAAATAGAGAAAGCGGGGGAGTTGGGAGAGAAAGTAGTTTAAGGAGTCGTTTTTGGAGGTGGGAAATGCGGCGAGAACTGACGTACGCAGCATAGGTGGTTAGATCTTCTGAAACCTTATGGAAAGGGATATTGAATGATTCGTGGTACTTAGTGAAAAGTTGATGTAAGACTGTTGGATCTGTTGGCAGGCCTTCTTGATGTATACTTAAAATGACATTGGTGCTGGTCTTACCATCAATACAGACGGAATTCGGTTTGTCGTATAGATAGGCAAGAAATAGACGTACGTTTTCATAAATGCGACGGTCCCGAAAACGGAACAAGAGGTATCGTCCATCGTTGGAATCCGCAGAGCGCAAAGTCAATTTAACTGTAGGTGGGATAAGGGGATCGATAAATGAGTAATGCTCGGATGAAGGAGTTTTGGTTAGCGGAAGGGGCGGGTTAGCGGAGGTAGAAGAAGTTTGAGAAGGGGCGATAGTGAAAGAAGATGATGACTTGCAATTAGGTGGGCATGCGGAGGAAGTAGCGGGTGCGAGGTTAGGTGTATGCAGAGGAGGGGTGGGACAGACGGAAATCGAAGTAGAGGTGGTGGGGTGGTCGGAAGAAGATGGCTTGTGGCTAGGTGGGCACTCGGAAGAAGTTGGGAGTGCGTGGTTGGGTGGATGCGCGGGATATACAGAATTCGAGACAGTGGTGGTAGGGTTGTCGGCTGGGATGGATGTGTTCGAGGGCTTTGCTGTAAGTGGATCTGATGGGTTAAGGGTGTGAGAATAAATAAAGTTAGGATACTTGATTCGGGTACTTAGTTTAAAGTCTGGAAATGCACCCATTTTGAATTGCCAATTGGAGTTTGGATCACTAGGTGCGGAAGAGTGATGAGAGATTATGTTGTTACTAGTGCTAATGTTCTTACGATTAGGCTGAATACTAAATTTAGGTATGGGAGAAGGACGTTTGGAATTACCTTTGGGATAGTTAGTAGGATTTGGTTTATTAGTATTTAATTTAGGGTTAGATGCAGAGGGCTTAGGGTTAAACTTAACATACTTCCTAGTCCAATTGGGTATTTCGATAGTCCCGAGAGTAAAGATTTTGCTGGTGGGGTTACTGATGAGCCACACATACTTGTTCGGGATGGAGATCTTGAAGTTGCTGAATTTCCTTGCGTCCAAGGGTAACTTCAGGCAGCTAACGGTGATGAATGCAAAATTCCAGGAAAAAAAGCTATGTACCCAGGAAACGGTGGCGTTGTTAGGGCACCCTTAAGAAGGAATGAAGTATGGTCGTTTGATGAAGATGAGTATTTGCTGCCTAGTTTCTTTAGTCGCCATCTGGGGCACGATCGAACCAACAGTAGCATCAACATCTGGAGCAGGCTGCACCAAGGAGGAAAGCGAGTTTGTAGGAACCACTTTCTCGGTTGATTGAGGTGGAGCTGCAGATGTTGAATCCCGGCGAGTGGGGCAGTTCCTATTCGGTGAAGTAGTTCCTGAAGAAGCAGAATCCGAACCAGATGCAGCAATGGCGTCAGACAGATGAAAAGAATTCATCAATTCGTTGCACCAGACTTGAGAATAAAGATATCAAGCTCAAATCAAATTCGTTAGGGCATTCTGGAGTTTAGGCGGTCACTGAGAAGCAGTCCTCTCTGCCTAAACGACATGCATTTGTAGTTTCTTCTACTAAACAACTTCGTTGCAGTTGCTGTGGTAACTCCGAGCATAAGCTCGAAGCATGTTCAAGTTTTAAAAACATGGCTTGTGGGGATAGATATGCATTTGTGAAACATCGGTCACTGTGTTTAATCTGCTTGACCAAAGGTCATAATGTAAAAAGTTGTTCTTTCAAGGGTTGTTCTGTTTGTAATGGTCGTCATCATTATCTGCTATATCGCTGGTCATCGACAGAGAAGGAAGATTGCAAGGGAGAATCAACTTCAGGTCAAAATAATGTCTCACATTCTAAACCGGCGAATTTTACAAATTCATTTCACGAATCCCCTCATGATGTAAGCGCTAATGCTAATTCTAGTTCATTTAATGTCTCGATTCGTTCCTCGTTAACCTCTGAGATTACCAACTACGAAGGCTATATCTTCCTGGAGACGGCGGTGATATATGTTAAGGGCAAATTCGATTCTTTTATACCATGCAGAGCAATTTTAGGTGGCTCGTGGTGTCGTTCGACTGACTCCCGTCGACGGAGCGCTGGTTGCCTGGTTTTCTCATCGAATCCTCGGTGACTAGGATGGGCAGGTTCATGCGGGGAAAGGACGGAGACAGATAACTTTGTAAGGGCTAGATTCTGGACAACCACTGACAGAGTAATTATAACTATGACGTGCGGTAGCGCACGAGTGAATAATACGACTGGGAATCACGCCAGTACACAAGTAAGTTATAAAACCAGGAGTCACGCTGGTCGTCGGAGTATCCCGTACTGGGAATCACGACAATACGAGAGTAAGCTAGATAACCAGCAGTCACGCTGGTTAGAGGAGTGTCTCACACTAGGAAATCACGCTAGTGTAAGAGTAAGTGGACTAGGAATCTCGCTAGTTGTCGGAGTGTCTCGTACTGAGAATCACGTCTGACACTAGGAAATCACGCTAGCGTAAGAGTAAGTGAACTAGGAATCTCGCTAGTTGTCGGTTGTAGTCGGAAATCACGCCGACTGCCCAAATGTATTTACCTGCTTTATGCTTACCAATGTCCGGGTTTGAAGAGCTCCTGCGCTGGCCACTGTGGTCCGCTTGACGGCTGGTCCAGAACTGACTCCAGCAGGAAGTTGGGCTTGCTTCTATAGCCCGTGGTGACAACTCTTCACGAATAGATTACCTCGTGCTGTTCGATCGGTTGTGGTCGGGTTGACCACCGGATGATGGCTACCTACTGTCGGTCTATATCGGTTGGTTGTGGTCGGGTTTACCACCGGATTACGACTGCTTGTGGTAGGGTTTACCACCGGATTACGACTGCTTGTGGTAGGCCAAGATCGGTCGGGTTGACCACCGGATGACGACTGCTTGCTGTCGGCCTAGATCGGTCGGTTGTGGTCGGGCTAACCACCGAATGACGACTGCTTGCTGTCGGCCTAGTTCGGTCGGTTGTGGTTGACCACTGGATGACGGCTGCTTGCGGTCGGTCTAGATCGGTCGGTTGTGGTCGGGTTGACCACCGGATGACGACTGCTTGCTGGCGGCCTAGATCGGTCGGGTTGACCACCGGATGACGACTGCTTGCTGTCGGCCTAGATCGGTCAAAATTGGTCGGGTTGACCATCGGATGACAACTCTGCAAATACTTAATTACCTTCTCGTTTGGCTCCTTGATGTTCCCAGTTGGTCTGCTCCTCTTGACTAATAATAATAATAAGTTTATTTAACAAATTCCTTTCACAAATTAGTTCAATACGAAAATAATGCTAATAAACATCAACAATGACTCCAAGGTCGTCTGTCGGGTTGACAATTTACTAATATTATATGCTTCCAATTTGTAAGATAAATATAATAACTATAATAGCATGTAACTTTTGAAAAGAAGTAATAAATTCATTTTTAAGATAGCAAACAATTTGTTTTTAGAGGATATAAAATTATGCAGAACTGTTAACTACAAGCTGTGCACGGCTTAGCAGTTGTATTCATCAGTTAGCATTTTCGGGTATTTCCAGGCTAATTGGGCGTATGTAATCAGAGCATCGAAGTTTTCACCATTTAATATCGCTATAACATCAGTTTCTGTAAGAAATCCTTTACCAAATGCTATAAATCGAAATTCCTTGAGTATCGGGCAAATAGCCAGATAATGAAGCAGGTCTTCATCTTCTTCCATGTTGCAGAGTGAGCACGTTGATGTTCCCTCTGTTCGCCAGGGACTTGCATTTAGCTGTATCATTCCGCATCTGTGTGTAAGGATCATTCTGATCTTTGTGATGCTGAAATCATCCCTGAAGTAGGCTCGCTCATCCAGTCTGTAGTCCAATCTATCATAGAGGCCGTGTCGTACAGTTTGTGTTGCCCTATTTTGAGCTTTTTGCCATAACCACTTTTCCTCCCTTTCTAAAATTTCTGTTAGAGTCTCTAATAGGTCTGCAGTATTTCGTCTAGTTATCCTGATTACTAGATCATGTTTTTCAGCTAGGTCTAGCCAGTCTTGATACCAGTATGTTTCCTTCTCCACAACTTTTTTTGCTAAAATATAAGGAAATCTGCTTTCACTGTATGTTCCCAGGACTTTAAGCAAATAAGAAAAGTGGCACTTCAGGGTATATATATAAAGATTCGCCAGGCCTGTTTCGAGGGAGAGTACGTAGTTAGGTGTAGTTCTAGGCATAAAGAAAAGCTTTTTTATAAAAAAGCGTTGCAGTTTTTCAACTTCCTCATACTCACTAATGCCCCATACCTGTGCGCCATTACAGATCACCGATCTGGAAACAGCTGAAAATAATTTGAATTTTACAGAATGATTTATGTGTACATCTCTGATAAAGCGATTCCAAGTGCTGTTAAAAGTGGCCTTTGCCACGTTAAGTCGCTCCGTTAAATGTGCCTTCATAGATAATCTCGGTGTTAGGATTATTCCAAGGTACTTATACTTATTGACGACATCAATATTTGTCCCATTGTATGTCAAGTTTTCGGAACTCGCTCTCCGGCCTCCTCCTTTCTGGAATATCATTATTTGCGATTTGTTTATGTTAATCACCAAATTCCAGGTTTGACAATATTCTTCTAGCTGGTTTATCATTGTTTGCAGTTTCGCCGGGTCTTCAGCTAACATAAATTCCTCTTGACTACTGGTCGAAGAGTGACTGCTCGGTGATGCCGGCACTGCTTATGTAGTGCCGTGGAGCTATGGCGGCGAATTCGATTTTGGATTTTCCTTGTTGTTTCGGGGAAATTTGGCCTGTTAATGTTACGGGATGTTAGGTAATTACCTAATTTCATGAGGGCAGCGTCGGGGATGTTCCGGGGGTGCCTAAAAACTGTTATTTCCTCCGGTGCTGTTGACAGGTTTTGCCATCTGTCGTTGACAGGTTTTGGACCATTTAGACTGTCATGGCGGGTGCGGAGTGTTGTGGATCGGTACGATTTACCCAGTTTGACGACAGGGGTGGTCCAACAGCACTCAAAAAGCATTTATTCCCTCCGGTGCTGTTGTAACGTTTTGCGTCAATATGTAACTCCGTTATAAGATTTTCAATACTTTAGATTTATTGTGTATTTTAATTTTAATTAATTTTGATTAAATTTCGTAATTCAAATAGTCATAAAAAAATTTTCATATTATTAAGTGAATTGGTTTTCTTTTGAAGAAGTGTTCATTTTCTGTAGGGGAGAGGCTTCTGAAGAACATGAAAAAAATTCAACTTCGTTGCGCTATACGCAATGTACCAACATCTTCGTTTCGAAGTTCAATAATAGAGTACCTATGCTAAACAACGTCGTGATGATCTCGTAAAAACTGTCACTCATCGCTTGATACATGCAGTCGATTTAGTAGCTATTAAAACCGGATATCATTTAAATTTATGGATTTCTTTTAAACGATTTCCGACTAAAAATAGAGTTAATCGTAAAGTATTCCAACAGCGAATGAATATGTTCAATAAAATTTATCAAACATATTTTTTCATTGTTTACTGTTTGTTACAATTATTTATTTCTTCATTCAATTTTGCATATTTTCGAGGTCTTGAATGTAAGGGTGTAAGCCTTACCCGAGTCTAGGGGTGTTATGACTTGCATTAAAAATATTAAATATTAATATAGGATTTTTTTTTAAATTTGAAATAAAAATAATTAATTTAAATTGATTTTATGTATTGTGAGAAATAGTTCAAGCTTACAAAAGATTTTACTTAAAATTAAACTAATTCGGCCGCCCTGCTACCATGGTCAAATTAGTTATGGGTTAGTAATATTATTTATGAAGTTTAAGTTTATTTTTATTATATGAGTTCAGTATTATTGTTTTTATATTATGTTAGTTGATGAATTATGTTTTTACTGCCCTGTAGACGTGGCCACGTGCGAAAATGCTGATGATATTTCGGTCCCTGTTCTAAATTTCTTGTGCGTGTTTCTCCGTAGATTGAACTTTTGCGTGTTAATTTTACTGTTTTTATTTTGATTAAAAAATGATGCTTTGTTAAGATACTTTAGCTTTTACTCAATTTACGTTTTTTTAAATACTTTAGCTTTTACGAAATTTGCTTTAAGCTTGTGACTTGGTCGACCATTCAAAATCAAGAGGACCAGGAAACCCATCCCCGTTTTCGAATACCCTCATCACGGCCTCGAGTATTGGCAAGAGAGCTTACATCATCATCCGGCTTAAGTTTCGTTAGGGCTGGCATGTAGGAATTGGTGTGTAAAAGTCAGTTCGATGAGTTCGGTTTTTTTTTATGTATTATTTTTGTAAATATGAGCATTTTTTATTTTCTCTATTATGGCACTAAGCAGGACCTTTTGCACTTTATTCATTTTAATAATTATTATTATTTCTATTCTCGATTTAAAGGTTCTTTAAACATATTTTATTAAAATTTAATATTGATTGAAATATTCATATTTTATATCATTTGTTAAGTTTATTTCATCGCTACAATTTTATTCATTATTAATCATTTAGGTTATTTATTTATTATTATATTATTATTTCTTTAGTTTATTTATTTCTATAGGTTACTAATTTATATTATTAGTTAAGTATATTTCATTCAATTTTATACTTGAACTCTTTCGAAATGTCTGGATAAGTAGAATATCGTACAATTGTATAAATATTCTTAAGGTTTTTTTTTTGCGTTTTATTAATTCGGATTGAAACCAAGGCTTGAAAATTTAAGCCCCAGGGGTCACTTTACAAGGGGACTCCTAATGTCTGTTGAAAAAAAAGTTGCTTAGACAGAAAGGGACAACTATCGAAAATTTATACCATTTTCTTGAAGAAATTTCAGAGCACAAATCACTCCATGTATTATATACATATCTTATTTTGGAAAATCTCAAATAAAATTAAAACAATAAAAACAAAAATTAATGATTCGTTTGAGCTCTAATATTTCGTCAAATTTATTATGCAGCTTAACTATTTTATTTAGGACAATTAAAACTAAATTATACTTTTACGATCCCACTACATAGCCCGAAATTGTACACAAAAGCAATTTGCTTCACTGAAATCGGGTTTCAGCTCTTCCTCTAGTTCTTTATTCTAAGGTTTTAATGCCTAAAGGAAGCTGTTCTTCTGGATTTTATTGTTTTCAGCTTTAATTGTTTTAAATAATATCACTTATAAGATATACTTGAAGAGTATTTCGTTTTTATTACAGATTTTATCTTTGGTTCTATTCACAAAACTTAGCTATACCAAGTATTTATCGCTAACTGTATATGCATAATTTCGATCGATTTCTTTGATCCTAATCCAAAAGGGTAATTCATGCGAAAAACACCATATGCAAGAAGGAGAAAAGTCTTTTGAAACACACTCTTCCATGTGTTCATGTAGTCAAGGTAACAAGAGAATTATATAGCATTTATTTTGATTCCCTCTTCTTTTCTCTAGGGTTGTTGTTTTCGTACAATGCTATGAGATGAACACTCCAAGAGTATTATGAAGTGAATAAGAGATAGTTGCTTGGTGTTTGTGTTTTTTGACACAATATTCGCTTTTATTTCCCCCACTGGCAAGAGTGGTAGTTCTTTGGCAATATAACCAGCTGTCATTCAGCTGTTTCCCTTTAAATTGCTGAGTTATTTCGTACTGACGTCAATCTTGGCGAATTTAAAGAATTTCAGCCGAAATTCTTATGTTGTGTCGTCCCTGTCCAGTGTTGCCATATCTCAATGAGGGAAAATCTCTGGAAGCTTCATAAAAGTTCTGTAAACATTTGTGAAACTTTATTTAAAACTGCAAACACTTTTATTCAATAAGCGGTACGATAAATCACAAAGATTGTACATGGTAGGTAATGAAGCTACAAACCCCTTTTGTTGTAAGTTTTTGCGGGCACGTATGCATTGCATTGAAATTTGAATAACAATTTTTCAAACAAACATATGAAATAAATAACATGAAGTGAAACAATAAAAGAGTAAAGTGTTTACTCGGGCATTTTTAAAAGATCGGGGCTGCGTTCAAGATGTTTTCTAAAATCGGGTTTCAGTGGATTTGATTTAAAAGGTATTGCAGACAAAAAGTTGCAATAAAGCCGCTGTTCCTACAATAAGTCTAATACAGAACTAGACTGTTTTTATTCTGTTTCAAATTACTTCTGAAAAATTAGACGGACAAAGGTGAATCTGGTACTAATCGACAGATAATAAAATCATATTTAAAATCGGAAATCTTCGTAATGGCCATTATAAAAAGGAAAGGATACCAATAAAAAAAGTTTAAATAAAAATATCTTTGGCGTTTGAAAATCGATTTCGGTGATTATTTCATCCTTTAATTGAAGGTGTTATCTGTGATTTTTTTATAGTATATTCCTGGCGAATGTAGGAAGTTCAGAAAATGAGCCTAGCATGAGAAATCAATCAATTTTCAAAACCTTTACTGTTAAATTCGTTAGAAACGTTTTTCAAATTTTATTTAAATGTTCCTTTTAGTAAGAATGCGTTTGTAAGAACTCAGCTTCATTTAATAACATTTTATCCAATATTTTGTTCTTGGTAATATTTGAATAGATAAGTGCATTTCCATTGTATACTTAACAAAATATTTATTTAAAGGTATTAACAAAGTAATGGAAGACACGGTATTTGTACGTGTATATTGATTGTATTGTTCTTTATAAGTATCTTGTTAAACTGGTAAAGGACAGTAGTGGGGGGTTTAATTTCTTTAATATCACCTTTCTAATTTTGAGTCTTTAAATCACTCCAAACAGTAGTAGTAGCCCAGTATCTCCAATACTAGTAGTAGTAAAAGTAAAACGAAAATAAAATATTTAACTACCATCATTTTGAAAGTTAGTGTTCACGTTTATTCCTAAATTACTTTAGATTTTCTTCTTGTGTGCTATATTTCTGAAATAAATGAAATCTCACTTTAAATTAAGAAAAATTTTACAAGACTATGTGGAGTGGCACTTTTACATGGTATGTGGGAAATTCCTTAACGATTTCTTCACTTAAATGTTCTACTTGCTAAAAAAGTACTGTAGTGGATGATTCCGTTCAATAGTTTGCCAGCTCCATATCTTCAGCAGCAGGATATAGACTTACTGTCATGTTATATGGTAGCTCAAAACTAAAATTGTATGAAATCTATACCAATTAACAAAATTTAGATTTTGTGATGGATTTTTTTTTAATTATTTAACACTACTTGGAAAACGTTAGTAAGTTTTAAAGAAAAATGTTGTTTAGAAATATTAAAAAAAACAACTTGTTAATCGATAATTGATATAAAACTACAGAGGAAAGCTATGTTTAAGAGATATATGAAGTTGGGCCGTAATGCGCAGGCGCCTAGGTGTCTGAGCTCCAAAAAATTTCGAATGAAATTTCAGGAGCCCTTCAAAATGTTTGAAGAAGTTTTTGGCAATTCTCAGAAATATTGTATGATCTTGAAATTTGTATGAATACATAGCTGACAACGCAAAAAAACAAAGAAGAAATTCAATTTCCCTCTTACCCTATTTCCCTTCCGGCTAAAACCATTCTAACGCAACACAGGGTTGTCCCGTGGGCTTTGGCTACATCGTAAAACAAAAAAAAAATAGGCGTGAAAATGATTAGAAGTGCAAATTGTTTGAAAGGAATACGCTGTTGTTTTTTTTGGTTTTCTTCAGTCTCTCCAACATGATTGACCACAGGTACTCAAAGGGGTTCACGTCGGTGCTGCTGTCAGGTCTCATACTACGGTGTTCTCGCTCAAAAACTTTATTATAGACTTTGATATATGTATGGCTTGGCGTAAAATCACGCATGAATACGATATCGCCATTAAGAAATAAGACTTCCAGTTGTGGATATAATTCTTCTTGAATAATAAAAAAAAAATTCTCTGCACCCCACCTAGATTCGTCTGAAAAATAGTATAGCTAGACGATAAAAATAATATGTACCTAATATATTATTACAAACTCTTCTACTGACAAGAGAAATTTTACTAGAAGGCTAGTTGATTTTAGAAAAAATATGTAAAACTTTAAATACATTGATTAATTAAGAAAAACAGCATTCCTTCTGGCTTCGGGTAATTCTCTTTTTTACCATATCAGGTGTAACTTTTGTCTTCTTTCTGCGTCGGTATGCAGAGAGTACAGCGATCATTCCCCGACGAACAGAAGAATCACAAACATTTCCCCATTTTTTTCCAAACTTATTTTCAGAAGAACTGCTTTACTTTGAAATCGGAAGTTTTACCTTTCGGATCTTTTTTTTGCTATTTAACTTTGGGTGTAATATTTTCTAGTTCATTAGGGTGGTGAGGAATAGGTACGGGGAAAGGGACTCTTCAAAAATGCACAGAAGTTTGATCTAACAACTAGAAAAAGGAAGAATCTAGACCTTAGACCAGTGAAACTCTGCGGCGAAGAGCTAGGTTTAGGTTTAGGTTTATGTGGCTGCCTTAAAGGGCACACTTAGACCTCAAAAGGCCCGTTGTGATGCCACGGAATCCAAAGAATTCCCTCCACCTTCTCATTGGAACCATCCGGAGCTGTCAATGAAGCGCCAAAGATCTGCAACGTCAATCGCCGCCAGATCACAGAGACTATCTAAGAAATAGTTACCTAAGTAGGACTTTCGCCTGCGTGCCAGTGCAGGGCACCGGCAGAGGTAGTGGAGAACAGTTTCCTCTTCCTCCTCGTCCATGCAGCTTCTGCAAAAATCGTTTGAGAAGATACCCAGTCTCTTCGCATGTAAGCCCATAGGGCAATGGCCCGTGATAACCCCAATAGATATTCTAAGGTCAGATCTGCCCCTCGAAAGCAGACCCTTGGAGCGCCTAAGATCCAGCTTAGGCCAGATCTGCCTGGACGTATGGCACGTAGTACCATTTGCCCATCTGTGGTTCGCTAAGTTAATTGCCCTCGTGTTAAGCAATATCTTGCAGGTTGCCAGGGGCCTTCCAATAGTAGTCATTTCCGGTTGGATCTCCAGGGTGGTACCCCTTCTTGCTAGCTCGTCCGCCACGCAATTATCTGGAATATCCCTGTGCCCCGGGACCCAGCACAGGTGAATTTGATACCGTTCAGCCAGCTCGTTCAAGAGTGAGCGACAGCTATTAACAGTTTTAGATGTCGATAGGACAGAATCTAGGGATAGCAAAGCAGCCTGGCTATCTGTAAGGATACAGATGTCCTTTGGAGCTACATTCCCCTTTAGCCAATTTAAAGCTTCCTGAATAGCCATAACCTCCGCCTGAAACACACTACAGTAGTCTGGAAGACGGAAGGATAAGCCAATGTTCAGTACCTCTGAGAAAACACCACCCCCCACCCGACCCTGTAGTTTAGAGCCATCCGTATAAATTTGAATGGATTCATTACAGGGAAAGGTGTCCCCATCCCAGTCAAGCCTGGTTGGAATGTTCACTAAGAAACGCTTGACAAAGGAGTAGCTGGGAGTGGTGTAGTCAAAAAGCCCCACTTGGAGCGGAAAGGAGTCCAGAATTGTGGAGTGCCCAACTCTAGTATTGGACCATTGAGATGTGGCTGTAAGTCTGACAGCAGTGTTAGCAGCCATCTGTTTGCCCATCAGATCTAATGGAAGTCGGCGAAGAGCTAACTGTCAATTCAATCAAGTATCTGGGGATATTTCTTGACTGAAACCTTCCCTGAAAAGACGTGTAGAGGAAAAAATCAAAGAGCTGATAGGGCTTTACATTAATGTGGGAGGGTATGTGGTCGAAGGTGGGGAATCTCCCATTTTCCTAAGTAGTGTGTGTAAAGAAGCTATTAATAAAATAAAATCCAAACCGCTCTTAAAGGCCGAAGTAGAAATCATTCCAACAATCTTCATAAATATTTCCTGGAACAATGCATTAGTTTAACAGAAAAGACCAAGAATTTAAGAAAAATTTATATTATTCTAATAATTTTTACTCCTTTCTTCCTTTCGGTTTGTCCGTCCATCCATCTATCTGTATGTCACAACGCAACCCTCTCATTTATATATCTAATAATATAAAATTTGAAGTACGAACGTAGACAGCTAACCCAAAAACAAAAATAATTAGATTTTTGGAAAAATAAATTGTTGGACCCCCATAAAGAGAAAATTGCACAAAAACTGTTTTTTCACTCTTATCCCACTGAGTGGGGAGTACTTAGATATGTCTTCTTAAATGTAACAACAAATTATTAAGGGCATTGTGCTTTCAGCCCTTTAGTCACGGCTTTGATCGTTATCAAGGCATCCCACCCAAGAAATGCTGTAACAGAAATAGTTTATAAAAAATGTAGAAACAATTCTACGGTACGCTATTATTAGCGTTCAATACGCTATTAAACAATTTTTTTTATGATAACATACTAATCCTAAACTCTTCTGAACCGTACTTTCATTATATCCACATACAAAAACACGATTTCTAAAGAACCTCTTCTTATTTATGCAGTTATTCAGTTCGTTTGGGAACCCTGCATTTTACAGATTTTTTTTATTACCTATCCAAAATTGTCAACAATATTGATCTAACGTCTATCATTGCAGGGTACAGTCACTTTCAAAAGTGGAAAAAAAATTTTGCGATTACTTAAAGTTCAGAATTTTCCCAAATTTTCTCGTAACTGAATGTAACATACATAATACATAATATATATTGAATTGCCCATATTTCCAAATATTTTATAATTACACCTGTTTTTTATTTTTATTAAATTGCCCATCTGATTAGCTTTCCAAAAAGGTACAACATGTTCCGATAGAGAAAGGATGTAGAAATTTACACGCAGAAAATCTTTTGGGAAATATTTTAAAAATCTGCAAATTTAAACTCAAATTAAATCTAAAATACTTTTTATTAAATACGAAACTTACTACAATAAATCTTAATATGTTACAAAAGCTGTTCGAAATATCCTCCGCCACTTTCGAAATAGGTCAATAACCTCCTTCTAATTACCTGTTTAAGGTGCCGTATCTCGTCTAATCCGTCTCTATCGTTAACAGTCTTTGAATAAACTTCATCCTTAATTGCTCTCTAAAAGAAAAACCCCAATGTGGTAAGATCTAGAGATCTGGCAGGCTAAGGAATCGGTACACCTCATCCAAACAAGCGGCTTTGAAATTTTTCATTCAGTATTGCCCTTAAAATGATATCAGAATGCGCTGCTGCTCCATCGTGGTGGTAAAAAATGCCTCTAAGATTATCAAGAGGGATATCCTCTAGTTGATCTGGCAGTGTATTTTACAAAAAGTCCGGTCAAATGTGGCTATTACGTGCGGCGAAATAAATATTTCAAATAAATGGGTCCGACCAGACCAGCTCAAAAATATTGGCACAGAGTTTGGACTAGAATGAGATCACCCTTGTTAGTATCTGACCGAGTATGGAGATTGTGGAGATTTGTGATACCATCACCGATGAATTGCGATTCAGCAATCCAAAGAACTTGGTCTAGAAGCGCCCTGTTTCCATGTCGCATTCCAGAAGCTAAATGCAAAAGTCTAATCTTCTCACGGAATCTCCTTCCAATCGTCCTTGGAAAGGAATTTGATGAGCTTAATAGAAGATACTCCCAATCGTCTTGCGACATGTGCTCGTTTCAGGGTCTTGCTTGACAAAAGTAATTATTTGCTGCTGTTTAAAGTTACACTTTCGGTTTCTCTTAACCTTCGGAAAGTCCACGAAAATACCCATCTTTGGGGCTTACGTCTATAAGAGAATCTCAAAAAATAGGAAAACAGGCGTATTAATTATATACATTTTTGAGAAAATTTGGAAAAATGCTGAATTTTCGGTAATCGCAAAATATTTTTTTTCGATTTAAGAAGTAACTGTAACTGCAACGGTAGAAGTTAAATCAACACTGTTAACAATTTCGAAAAGGTAATTGGAATAATAGTTTTTTGGCGTTTGTTTGATGATGCTGCGTTGAGAAGATCAAAAGATAAAAATAAAATAGTATGCATACCACGGAAATTGCAAATTAATGAATCACCTTGTAACTTCCAAACGGTTGAGATTGCACTCCGCTGTCATACAATTTTTTGTTTGCTTAGGTGAGATCTATTAACACTTATTTTAGCACACATATATGTGCCCTCTCAGCGTCCCCCCTCCCATTCTCTAGGATTTAGTCCTGGTTTTAGTGATTAATATATTTAGAGCTATCTGGTTGCTGCAATGAAAGCTTATGGAAACTCGCATAATACTGTCGGATTACTGTATACCTCTACCAGGGTCAAAATCACCAAATTCTGTTTTGTGATGAATAGACCTAGCAGCTATTACTTTGATGATTAGTTTAAATGATCACAAAACTTTTGCTTAAACAATATTTACGTTGGCAGAGCATAGAATTGATTACTTTTCGTGAAATTTTATTTTTAAAGTGATCTGACGCTGAAAACAATCATTCCGGGAACGTTTTTGTGAGGTCTATACAAATATTAAAATAAAACTTAAGTATTTCTTTTTATTTTTTACAATAGCGGAAGTATGTAGTTAAAAATAAGAAATTAAAAAAACTCTTAGGAAATTGCAAATAAAAACGTTTAGAAGTTTATTTTTTTGCATATTTTAAATTCTTATAGTGTTTAGAATAAGCCTCTAAAACGATTTTACGAAGTTCGGAAAAATGTAAAAGTTACAGCCGATTTATTGCGAACGTGTACCGGCCGAAAATCATGCCTTTTTTTTTTTTTTTTGTGAGGGAGGTGGAATGCTTTATGCACGCTGGGGCACTCCTTCCCAGCAGTGTCGGACTCCTGTGGCGCAGTTTACCGACTAAAACACCTCCCTTGCTCTCCGGACACTAGCCTGGAACCGTTTTCCACATTACTTCAAGCTAGGTCCTTTCCTTTAGCCCGTCATTCGAGCATCTCTTCTGCGGCGGCCTGCTCGTCTAGGTCTTTCTTTTTCCTGCGCAGGACATCTTCCGCGTACCTGACTGTGCGATTCCAGGTTTCTTCGTCGGCGATCATGCCTTGGACTATAGTTTCCGGGGCGATCGCCCCTCCCAGGTGGACTCTTAGCGCTCCCCTCGCGGGAGCCCATCTCTGACACTCAAAGAAAGTGTGTTCTGCGGTGTCCGGGGCAATAGAGGCACTCCGGTGATGCTACCTTTCCCATTCGGTGAAGATACGCACGAAAGTACCCGTGGCCACTCAGGAGTTGGGTTATGTAAAAACCTACCTCTCCAAATCATGCCTACGTTTGCGTCAAATGCAGATTTGCCGCCGTATTGTTTGCTCAGCAGGTATAAAAATTCTTTTATATGTTCTGTTTGGACAAAATAATGTTCCTTGATTAAAGTAGTCAAAATCAGTTTCACAAGGAAGAAAAAGGATTGCTCTACGGTCCAGGAACAGCTGACTAGCTGTAAGAAACGACAATTTTATTTTTCCCACGTTTTTTCTGTCAAACTTTAAACCCGTTTTTCTCAAAACCATGTTTTTAGGCACGCCGTGCAGAGTTGCAGTCAAACCGTTCAACCGATTGACTTCTTTTTTCTACTGAATAAAGATTATTGAATTTAGGGGGCCATGGACTATTTCCAACAAAAACTATTACTACCACTATTTTTTTAACCACTATGAAAACGGTCGCCATTTAATCAAAAATTACTGAATTTTTCAAAAAAGATCCATGGCCTCGCAAATTTATTCTACTTTGCAAATTACCTTTGATGTTTGTGTTTCAGATAAAAGAGGAAGCGAAATAATGCAGAAGTGCGTGGATATCTCGCAAATTATACAATTGAAAGAATTAAAAAACATTTTTTTGTTAACTTTAGTAAATATACTAATAGCTGAAAAGTCAAATTATACATTATTTACCTTCTTCAGTGAGAAAGAATTCATAAACTTCAGCAATTTTTCAGACCGCTCGACTAGAATCTACCCTTAACAGTCTTTTAATCGATGTACACAGCCGAGTACAATTCTTAATAATCTTTCTCTTTGACGCAAAAAAGCTGAAAAAATTTTTTAAATTGCTTTTTCGGAGGTTTTTTATTTTTTTCAGCATCACGAGACTCCATATTTGCTAAAAAAAACATTTATTAAAAAGTATGTTAGCACAACATAAATTAATTGACAAATAGTAATAACACATATCACTCTGGTAATTAAATAGTCATCTCGAGAATGTCATCATCATTTCGAGAACGCTCCACCAACTCCGGAAACGTTCCCGAAATGGCCGTTCTCGAAATGACTTTTTCAAATAAACGCGGTCTTTTTAGACGGCAGCCGTCTTTGATGTCATGTTTGGCTTGGTTAATGTAAGATATTTGAGGTTACTAATTTGTTATTAAAACTATAAATTGTATTTTTTCAATATTCCGAGTTAATAAATGCATTCCCGGTATGATGACCTATTGATGTATGTACGTTCTGTAAATAATGAATCAAAAGGTACTTACCACCTATTTCTAATTATTTTGGCTAAAAACTCTCTTGACAGCCACTTTGTTTACATCTTCCAGTACAACTGTGCCATATATTAAATTAGATTTATAAAATTAGAATTATTAAATTAGAATTAACCCTTCTAACTCATAAGGCGCACTTCACAAGCAAAAGCCTGGAATCAATTGACCTATTCACCAGAATATAACATATATTGAGGCGAATGAGGCTCCCATTACCCATGCAATAAAATATTAGTAAAAATCCAAAACACTCCCAAACACTACAATCAGGGGTGCAGAGATAACAGAAAACGTTTAAGCACATCCCTAGTAAGAGCCAGGTCAAAAATAGGACACATATTCACGGCCCTACACATGCGGTTAATAATAATAAGTTATCCGCAGTTATTGATCGATCATTAGTAAACAAAGATAAGATCATTAGTAAACAGAAGCCAAAATACACCCAAACACAACAATCAGGGATGCACAGGCAGCTCAAGCCAAGTCAATACAAAACATAGAAGGAAGGAAACCTTACGCCATACAAAAAAACAAAATCAAAAAGAACAAAGACAAGTGAGTCCAACAGGATGGTTACAAGCCATAAAGGTTCCTCTTTAATGTTAACTTGTCTACGTTAGTGCTGAAGACATTACCAACACCATTAGCAAACCTACACATGCGATTAACAGGCTCGAACATACCGTAACTAGTGCGCGAGAAAGCTATCTGAAAGTTCGAACGGTTTCGAAGGGAATAGGACAGTTCTCTAGGTGATATTTTGGAAGAAAGTTCCGCACTGTCAATCTTTCCCTGTAGAAGCTGGTGTAGAAAAATTATATCGGCAACCCAGCGACGCTTCTCGAGAGTAGCAAGTTGTAGCAGTCCCAACCGATCACCATATGGAGGTAGAATAAAAGGGTCACTCCACGGCAAAGCACGAAGGGCCGATCTTACAAATCTACGCTGTACAGATTCAATACGTTTAGTGTGAGATCCATAAAACGGAGACCAAACCGGACTAGTATACTCCAGCAGTGGTCTTACAAGGGTTGTATAAAGATGGAGTCTTATGTGAGGGCTAGGAAATTCCCTGGACCAACGGAGGATAAAACCCAGCATAGAGCTGGCCCTGGCAACGATATTATTAATGTGGGGGATGACGTTAAGTTTCCTATCAAGATACACACCCAAATCCTTCACTCCTTCCACCCGTTGAATACAAGTATCTTCAAACTTGTACCGAAAAGTACAGCAGTTGATGGACCTCGAGAAGGTCATAACCTGACATTTACCGATGTTTAATTTAAGATTATTATTGACACACCAGCTTTAAAATATTTGCAGGTCTGACTGCAATATCTCGCAATCCGCAAAAGATTTGATTGGGAGAAAAATCTTGATATCGTCCGCATAAATAAGAATTTTACTTCTTTGAAGCAAAAAAGTAATGTCATCAATAGACAAGATGAACAACAGAGGCCCAAGATGACTACCCTGAGGAACGCCGGAAGGAGCCACAAAAGCATCAGAGAGCACGCCACGAAAACGCACTCTATAAGTCCTATTGTATAAATACGACTTAATCCATGCAATGAGTTGGGCCGGGAAACCCAACCTGGCCAATTTGAAAACGATAATAGAGTGAGACAGCTTATCAAAGGCCTTACTAAAGTCGGTATAAATGCAGTCAGTCTGGCAACCTTCCAGAAATCCACCCACACTGCCAGACACAAACTCTAATAAGTTGGAAACCGTTGACCTACCCTGAATGAATCCATGCTGCCTGCTAGAGATTAAACTCCTACACCCAATAGACAATTGGGACTGGATCATCAGTTCGAAGAGTTTTGGAATGCAAGATAGTTTAGCAATAGGTCTATAGTTAACAATCTCTCTCGTATTCCCACTCTTAAATATGGGGATTAAAAATGAAGCCTTCCAGAATGTAGGGAAGCGACCAACCAAGATAGATCGCCGGAAGAGCAAAAGTAAAGGACATAATAACACCGAAGAACACTTCTTTAAGACAACAGCAGGAACCCCGTCCGGGCCATAAGAAAAGTCATCCGGAAGATCCAAAATATGCTTGTATAAGCTCTCCTCCGTGATAGATGGAATAGGTACGAGGGATATATTACTATTATTAATGTGCGAAAAGTTGTTACTTTCTGGATAAAAATCGGATGATTCGAATGCGCCCCTGAAGTATTCAGCAAATAAATTACAAATAACCTTAGAATCGTTACTGGAACTTAACCCGAATTCCATAGTCGATGGATAGTTATGAACCCAACCCTTCTCTTCATATTGACGTAATCAAAAAATGCACGGGGGTCAGAGAATAAGTTGCCTCTAAGGTTCAGTAGGTATTCGTCATATAGAGAACGAGAAAGACTTATGAAATGTTCGTGACAAAGAATAAATTCACGCTTAGAGTCTACACTTCCCACTCGCAGGTACCTTTTCCAGAGTCTATTTTTCCTATTTCTGAGAGTTTTTAATTCTCTGTTAAACCAGGGGGGAGCGGATTCTCTACTTCTAACCCGGACATAGGGGACAAACCTAGCGAAAGCTTCGTATAAAATTTCATAGAAACCAGATACCTTCCTGTCAATATCGTCACTAGACAGACAGGTATGGAAGTCCAAATCACCAAGATATTCATTCATAGCCTCAAAATCGGCCATTCTAAAGTTAAAACTAAATTCACATTCGAGATTATCGACACGCACGTCCGAGAGACAATGAAAAGTGACAAGCAATGCAGGGTGAAACATGTCCAGACTCGTCAAGGGAAAGAGGCTAGGTTCCACAAAAGTGAGCGTGGAGTTCGTAGAGAACACTAAATCAAGCTGTCTACCCATATTGTTACTCACATTGCTCATTTGGCAAAGTCCTATGCAAGCCAAGGTGTCAAGGAACAGTGATTGTCCCTCAGTCAAGTTATGGGGAAGATAGCTATCGTCATCATCATTCACTACCCATCTCACGTTGGGTAAGTTTAAGTCCCCTACTAGGACAATTTCGTCCTTAGAACCCATCTGGTCATGAATAAAGTCGATATGCTGAATAAGAATGTCATACCGACTCAAACCATTATTATCGACGACATTGCCCATGTCTGGAGGTATGTAACAACAAATTAAAAATAGGTCGCCCGAATCGAATGAAACCTTTACTGAGACTTGTTCCAGATCAAATTGATCAGAAAAAGACATCTAAAGGTTGCGTTCAAAAACACAATATTTTCGGGCAAGCAAAACTGCGTTCACTTAAATGATGCTTACATTGTTGGACAGGATATTTTGAATTGATTTTCTTTAATTTCGTTTCCTTTTTTAATGCTTATTATTTACTTGATATTAGATAACATTGAAGGCCAAAAAGTAAGAAAAACAGTTAAATTTATTTTTATTTTATGGTTATTCTCGGTGTTACTTTCTAAAAATTGCTACTTGGGACGCGTTCTCGAAATGACTTTTAGTACTTATTTCTTCGAAAAATAATGAATATGTTTTACTTTTGTAGTACGTTATTTTATGTATAGTTAATGTGAACACAGTTAAGTATTTATAAATGTTAATTTGTTTTAAAAAAAAACTGAATTTAGGCATTTATTTGCTGGCAAAGCTAATTTGCCACCTTGGTCATTTTGACCCATATGGTAATGTCGCTGAGAGAAAATTACCCAAATTGGAAATCTGTCAATTACTTAACCAACACATACATATGTCCGCTTATACGAATTAATCGACGAAAAGGAAAATTTCTCTTCTGAGACTTACAAAATTGATTCTCGCTCACTGATTATTGACAGATAAAGTTTACTTTTCCGTACAAAATTGCTGGAACATTGCCAGACTATATCGTTCACGTTTTACCAGGGAAATTTAGGGAGCTGTTCTTCTATTTACTAAGTATCTACTATCCCGTAAACTTTACTTCAACGAAATAAGTTTATCCGCTATAGATACATATCCATATGGATGAAGTATTAACTGAACTGGAGTTCCTTTCCAACCCCACATCGGCTCGGAAAAACTTTGAAGTTCCTTTTATTTTTCCCTAACTATTTTATACCAAATTAAATGTATTGATGGGTAGAAAATCATTTCTAAATATCTTGCTTGATAAGATTTATGTCAGTTTCAGCGATTTCTATCAAATTGTGTGGGAGTGTAAATCTGGCAACTCTATGCCGTATGTCATTGTTTAACCAATTATTAATAGTTTGGTTGGAAAGCAAAGTTTTTGAAGCGAAAATAACGAAAATCTAAAGTTAACTGAAATAAAGTGTTCGTACACTAAAAAGTGCAAAAAATGTTTTGCGATTACCTAAAATTCCTAATTAATATACATGTCTTTTGTTTTTATTAAATTGCCCATCTTATATTTTCCAAAAAGGTACAACATGTTCAGATAGAGAAAGCATGGAGAAATTTAACGTTCCAATTCCTCCCCTGTTTTAATAAAAATAGTTTATCGCAATTTAAAGAAAAAACATTACCTACATAAGTTGCGGTGCATATGTTGTATGGCATTTTCCTCTCAGGTTTATCTGAGAAGAATATTGCTTTTAAACTATGTTCGAGGTCAGTTAAAATTGCTGAACATTACCAATTCAGATAATGTTATACCTATCAGGAAAAAATGGTTTGTTTACAAAATAAATGAATCATCACGCAAAAGGTAATACAAAAACTATGAACACAAAATGTATGCATGCAACTAGACGCTCTCAGGTAATGGGTAATGTACGTAGATTTAGTTAGTGAAGAGAAAAATCCACTTTGAGTGCTGACTCAACTTCCCCTTCTGAGTTCGATCTTGATATCCGAGTTTACTTTCAGTTGTGTTTGTGAATGAATGAGTAAGTTAGAGCGTGGTTTGACTGAAACTCTAACCTATTTTTAGTTCAGTGCCTTGTTTCTACTCAACGTATACGTACTTCCTGTGATTATAAATTGTAACATGGTTGAAATATATAAATTTAAATTATTGAACACTACTTCAGAAAGTTATAGCAGAAATTAAAGTACAAACAATCCAAGCATATTAATGGCTTCTGCAAGCGATGAAGATAGTGAATCAGACGACGTAATATTTGTGAGCTCGTTTAAGCTACCAGAAATTATTCAAAGTGTTCAAGGCAGGTAGTATCGTCTTTTGTGATTTGTACGAAGTGTAAATATATCTATAAAATTTCCAAATTAACAGGTCTACATATAAGCCTGAGAAAGCTACAGCAGCAGGAATAGTGCAATCAGAAACAACTTGTATACCACCTTTTTGCCCTGAAGATAAAACGCAAAATGTAGAACTCTGGCTAAGTCAAATTGAGGAGATAAGCACATTTCTCAGTTGGGATGAACAAACAACTTTGTATAATGCTGTGACAGGCTTGCGAGGGTCAGCTGTTGTATGGTATCAAAGCTTACCAAGCTACAATATTTCGTGGACTGAATGGAAACTACGTCTTAAAGAAGCTTTTTCGCATGTGCAACACCAACGTGGGAACTGACATCGTTCTGGCGTTTATTCGGATCTTAATCAACTTTACATTTACATTTGACATATTTTTACATTTTTAATATAAAATTTGTAGAGTATATGATTGCATTAGGAAAACTACATTGTTATTATTTTTATGTAACTGAAATTATAAATAATTGGTAGTACAAATGTAGCTTAAGGTAATTTTAATCAAACTAACTGGAATTATAATTAATCAAATCTTGAAGAATTGTATATACATATAATATAATAGTGCGAAAATAAATACATCAGTCCAAATAATTTAAGGTTTTAATGTTAAAAACGATGTTTATGTGAAGCCGGCACGGTACAGTAATTAGACATGTTTGGGAAGTTTTTCAGTACAAAAGCTATCCACGTTTTTGTTATTTAGTAATTAGTTTGTATTCACATAACTGTTGTTAGGTAAATATCGCAAGCATCATAATGAAGTATTTTTTGTTAAATGAGTTATTAGAGGCTGTCTGTAACCGTGGCTTTAAAAAGAGAAAACTTTTCAATAATTTTCTTTATAATAAATAAAGTAATAATAACATTATAAAAGAAGAATTTCTTTAAAGTTCCGGAAAAAAAAGTTCTGGAAAACCGGGAAAACAAGGAATTTATGTAGTCATGGAAATGTCAGGGAATTTTCATTGAAGTCAGGGAATTTTGTCATCCATAAATTATTTTTTGATGATGGTCCCATGATTCCATGCTATAAAGGGAGTCTATTTCTGAGAAATTTAAAGGGAATTCTTTAAAATTGATTCATTTCGGTTATGATTTCTGCCATATAGGGTAACTGCTCTAGTTTCCCGACACTTAACTCTTTACTTTGTTTTTCATTGAATTGATAATTATTAAGAGTAGGCTACATAGGGTCAAAGATTTGGGGGTTGTTCTTAATTCCCGCCTATCCTTTGATGATCACATTGACTTCGTGGTGAGTAGGGCTAATTCAACGCTGGGTTTTGTGAAAAGGTGGTCCAGGGAACTTGACGATCCCTATCTAACTAGGCTCCTCTTTTGCACATTCGTTAGACCCATTCTGGAATACGCTTGCCCGGTTTGGGATCCCTATTTCGCTGTACACATCAACCGGATTGAAGCTGTTCAGCGTAGATTTCTTAGGTTCGCTCTCCGCGACCTTCCTTGGCGTGATCCTTTATCCCTCCCATCATATCATGCTAGGCTTGGACTGATTTCTCTTGATTCCCTTGTAAAGAGACGCCGAACATATAAGATCACTTTTATGCATGATTTATTGCAGGGGACGATCAACTCCTCCGAACTGCTGAATGATACAGGCATCTCCATTCCCGCCCGGTCCCTTAGGAATTTCAACTTTCTGCATGTTCCCTTTCATCGTACGCTCTACGGCATGCACGAGCCTGTCATCTCTATGTCCCGCCTCTACAATGACTACGCTGCCTATATCGAGCTGGGATGTTCTAGGCGACAACTGAAGTGCCATCTGAGGATACTTATTGAATAAATTAGTTTAATGATTTGTATTAATTTTGTAGTCCTTTTGGTTCATTTGTAATTTTCTTAGTAGCCAGTTTTGGCGAAGCTAAATAAATAAATAAATAAAAAAAAGAGTATTGTTACGCATGAAGGTAAGCAGTAATCGTGTTAAAACACGATCGAAATTTTGTACAGAGTAGCTAGATAAAATAACGAGGAAACGAGGGTTCGAAATGGACAAAAAGATCGGCAATAAATTCGGTCGAAGTATTTGGAATCCGTTTCACCCTTTTAAAGTAGACTAAAAATTGTTTATTTAGGATTTCATGATAATGAAATATGCGACAAGACATGCAAGATCTTTTTAAGATTTAGATGGTTGGTTAGGAAATTTTTAAGAATAATCAAATTCGGAATGCTTAAAGAAAACAACCAAATCCAAAACTTACCCACTTAGGTAAGTGTGGCTGGGTCCAGGGTAGTCTCGTTAAAATAAATAGTTGCAAGGGAATTTCCTATTTCAAAGAAATACACTTATGAGTTATTCATTATGCAACCTTTTGAAGTAAGATGGAAAATGTATATGCTTATATTAGATGGCAATGTAATATCTCAATTTAGTAGGGATGGGGGAACGAACTGAGAAAATCGATTCAGTACGGATCGATCTGTAATTTTTTTCCGATTTCGTAGATCGATTAATCGCCTTAAAAGGATCGATATCCACAGATCGAATAGATCGATTCGGTTTATTTTGATAAAAATATTAAACCAATTTATTAAATAATAAAAAAGAGCCTTTGTAGCTTACAAATCTTGGGTATTTCAGAAATGTTGCTTATTTTACAAATCTTGGGTATTTCAGATCGGAAAACAATTTGCGATTATGGAGCAGAGTCATTTTTGAAAGTACTCAGTCTTCATTAAAGGAACAAGTTCTCGTCTTCATTAAAGGAACACAACTACACTGTACACCCGAAAAGTAAAAGAGAAGCACAACTTTTGTGCCGCGTATTTGCAAGCGCAAACATTTTTTTTACTAATATCACAACATGTCCCAGAAACCTTCCAGGAATATTATGAGTATGTATGAAGAACATTGTCGTAAGTTTTCTGGGAAGGTTTCTGGTATAAGTCCTAAAAATGTATATCTTGGGGACGTTTTTTGAAAGTATTCTGGGAATGTTTTATTCTTTCGTTTTAAACGGAAATCACCGCAAGTTAAAGTTGACAGTTCACCTTTATCTTCCTCGTTGTCTTCATCTTGAGAGAAATATGACTACCTCTCAGTTGAAAATTTCAAAATGGACGCAGTTCTGGTTTACTATTCAAGTGCTAATTGTGATCGAAAACACTTACACACTTTTCATATGAAAATGTTTTAATAAAAGGCTATGTAAGATTTTAAAGCACGCAAAATAAATTCTTCGTCTTTTTAATTTATTGTGGAAAGGTTTTTTACACAATTCACCATTGCTTAAATGTCTAAATCCATTTTATTTTGAAAGTGTAAAATCTGCCTAATTTGAGACTTTATATTAAAAAAACTATTAATAAGTGTCAAATCTTTGATAGAGTAAAAATGGGCAGAACTCAAAAAGATATATATGTTTCTTTCAGGAGATTAAGATCTACGTCGCATCTACGTGTATTCCACATGAGTTCCTTACTAGGATTATACGTGACAGTATATATACTTGTCTATTCCACTAGTTATATTCTACTTTGTTGATGTGGCAAAACCGCGTAAACGGAGTTGGATCAATTCGTTGAGCAGTACGACCACCCTCTCATGGTTCGCAGGTTCGAGACCAGGTCTCCCCGTGAGCTTTTATTAAGAAATTAAAATAATCCACTCAGTCTCTGGGCTTTTCTCTAGCTTGCAGGAATGCAAAAACAAGACTTTCAAGTTTCCTCACTTCCCTTACCCTAATTTCCTTCCGGCTTTAGCCACGTCGGATAAAAAAAACTAATATGCATAACATCTAGGATGTCGGTATACAAAATTCAACTAACTTTCGAAGCAATTACAAGTTGCATCGTGTATTCCAAAACTAATTTGTATAAAAATTTAAAATAGCATATTCGAATATCACTTATTTTAGATTTTTCTTTAAATAACTTATTTCTTTCTCTTTGTGGAATCACCAAACCAGAAATAAAACATAACAAGCCACCGATGACAAAATCATGCAGTAGTACATAGTTAACACTAAAATATTATAGCGATCACAAGCGCATTCACCTTACAATTACGATTCTTTTAAAATTTGTTTATATTGACGGATTATTACACAAATGAAAGATAAAATGCAGAAAAATCACGACTTAGTTTATTTTTTTTTGTACGTCTTAAATAGATCGAAATCGGAAACAAATAAATCGATTCGAGCTGAATCGGTCCCACGTAAAATCGATTAAAAAATCGGCAGATCGAAGGCTTAAAGATCGATCTCTTCAGATCGATTCGAAGATCGCCCATCCCTACAATTTAGTCTCAGTTAGAATTTCAAAGAGAAACGTATTGTGCAGTTTAAGTGCCGTACCACACTTGTCCTGCTTCCGCGCGATGAAGTCCGCACGAGTGCCCACACTTGTCGTGTCGGATTTTGTGTAGAACACACGCAATTTATTGTATGTAGTGGTAACATTAAAGCAGTTTCCGAACCCAAATAAACCTTGCTTTGAATGTATGCGTGCCGATGCGACAATAAATAGGTAAGTTCCGTGCGGATTTCCCTATACACCCCCGCACGCCCTCTCTCCGACAAACTGCGATGAAGCAGGACAAGTGTGGTACGGCACTAAGAAAGCTTGAAATAATCAGGTTGATTGCGCTAATTTTGTTCATTCCCTAAATTTTAGTATTACGCCATAAGTAGTGCTTATGTGTGTGAGTGATTCCAGGTTAGATTGATTCAGTATTAATAAAACAAAAAGTATGTGAGTTGCGGTGTAAGTCACCCAGTGTATTTTGGATTATTTGAGTGTGTTTTTGTGTGGGGCGTAAGTCGCCAAAGGAATAGACGTTTGTCGTCTAGTGTGGGGCGTATGTCGCCCAGTACTCTTGTGTGGGGCGTAAGTCGCTCAGTGTGCTTGTGCGGGGCGTTAGTCGCCCAAATATAGACGTGTGTCGTGTGCTGTGGGGCGTAAATCTCCAAGAGTGAATGTGATAGATAGGCACTCACTGAGTATTTGTTTATACTTATATGTGCCTTCTTATTTTATTACAGACGATCCTGGAATGATACCAACGTAGAAGCGGGAAAATATTTCAAACCATTAAATAAAATTAAATAATAAACAAACAAACAAAAAAAAACAAAACAAAAGAATAAACACGCATTTTTTGCTATTTTTATATGGCTATATCCGTATGTATATTAGTATGCATTATATTTTAATATTTTATTATTACTTGGGTTGTTTTTACTGAATCCGTATATATTTTTAATTTAGTTTAATTAAATGTTTTATAATTTGTTTAGGGTTTAAATGCGAGGAGCTTGAGGAACAAATCTGGGCAGCTACAGAAAATGTTTGCTAGAACTAGAGTACATGTTTTAATTGTGTTGTGAAACTTACCTTAATAGCGATATTGCAACAAAACTTGTTTTAATTCAGAATTTTGTCATCTTAAGAAATGATCGTGTCGGCCGGTTGAAGAGATGTTTCAGTTTATTGGTGTGCAAGTTGAGTCCAGGTTTGATAAGTGCATTATTTTTGGAACTTACTGTCCTCCGAATGGATTCTATTTGGAGAGTGCGATTTGCGGATGCGGTGCGTTTTGCGACCTTACGTTGTCATGATGTAATCATCTGTGGTGACCTTAATGTCAACGCACTTAATCGCACTGCTTTAAAAAATGAGCTGTTCGATTATGAGCTGTTCGATTTGTTTCAGGTTTTGGACCTCAAGATTGTCAATCACATGCCTACCTACTTTAATTCGAATTCTCCTTCTCAACTAGATTATAACAGACTTGAGGAAGGTCCTATTTGCAATTTCGACCATGACTTTCTTTTTATGACCCACAAATTTGACTTGCAGGGGGTTGCTGATAGTGTTACCTTTACATATAGGGACTTCAAGAATCTTAACAGTGCTCAGCTGATTGACGAATGTGAATGCCATGGTCCGACATTTGTGACTGTTATGATTGGGATGGCAAGATAGTGATATTGTCTTATATGCTATCATATTTGTACAACAAGTATGCACCATTAAAGGTATGCGCGGATCGCTCAGGAAAATGCCCGTGGTTTACTCAGGAGATTCATAGTGCAATAGCGGAGCGTGATTTTTTATTGAAACGCTACAAAAGAAATTGTGATACTCGAGTATTAAATAGATACAAGAAATCGCGTAACAGGGTTACAGCAATGCTTCGCACCTCGAAACGAGCTTACTTTGCATCCAAGTTGGATATAAATCTACCTCCTAAAAACTTATGGAGGAATATTAGGAATTTGGGTGTATATGAGCGGAACGCACCTTGTGGGAGGTTTTGACCCTGACACTCTAAATGGCTTCTTGACTAGTGGCATGAGAGATGCAGCTCAGTCTAATCACTCGAGTGACGCGCATATCTCCGAGACTTTTGAGGGTTTTGCTTTTAGAGTGTCAACACTGATGAGCTTTTACTAACTTTGTACTCCATAAAGTCAACTGGATCAGGACCTGATAATCTTCCTCCCAATTTTATTAAACTACTAGCGCCACATATAATTGTTCCATTACTACATATTTATAACTTTGCAATAACAACATCGCAGTACCCTACGGAATGGAAGAAAGCTGTGGTTGTTCCCATTCCAAAGAAGACCTCTCCTACTCAATCATTAGATTTTAGACCGATCAGTTTATTAAGTTTCCTTGCTGAGGTACTGGAAAAACTCATATATAGGCAGATAATGGAATTTATGGGGGAGAGTGGTTTGTTGTCCCCTTGGCAGTCAGGTTTCAGATCTAAACACAGTTGCGAAACTGCTCTTTTGAGCAGGACGTCTGATATCCATGAGGCTCTTGATAGAGACCCTTTGACAATTCTTGTCTTGCTTGACTTTAGCAAGGCATTCGACTCTGTTAACCATTCCAAACTTCTTTGTAAATTGGTTGATAATTTCAGTTTCTCATCATCAGGGGTTAGGTTGGTTGGAAGTTTCTTATCTAATCGATGCCAATACGTGAAGATCGACGGCTCAAACTCACAGAAAGAGTACCTTCTTTCAGGTGTTCCGCAAGGCTAAATACTTGGCCCGCTCTTATTTAGTCTCTATCTGAATGATCTACCATCTACAATCAGTAATTCTTCCCTACACCTGTACGTCGATGATGTTCAAATATATCTAAGTAGACCCATAGGTTTGATTGAGTATTGTGTCTGTAGAATTAATGAGGATCTTCGTCACATCCATGAATGGACAGTAAGGAAGAATCTATCCGTTAACCCAAGTAAGTCGAGTTGTTTGGTCGTATATAGGAACTATATTGAGGGGCCTGAGCTACCTACTGTCGTCTTAGGTGATTGTGTCCTGGAATACGTTCACAAAGTCAGAAATTTAAGTGTGTGTCTTAACTCAAGCTTCAGCTGCTGTGATCAGGTCACTCACATGTTGGGTAAGGTGAATGGTGGATTACGACGGCTACGGATAACTTCTAATTTTTTATCATTGGAAATTCGTGTGAAACTGGCCAAATCGCTTATCTTACCATTTTTAATCTACGGCAGTAATGTAATTCCAAAATTGGAATCGATTTTCCGGAGGAGGATGACGGTGGCCTTTAATTATGTTATGCGGTACGTTTACGGACTTCTCCGAAATGCTCATGTTACTTACTCCACTGCTCGGCACTTCCATTGGAGTATTCCTTGAGCGTCGTCAACTAATCTTCTTATATAAGTTGTTTTCTAACAAATATGCAGGACATTTGTGTGAAAAGCTGCATTTCCTGCGTTCTCGCAGAGGTATTAGGCTTCTGTCTCCAAGATGCTTGTCACAATATGGAGAGAGGTCTAACTTTGTACAGGCTATACGTAGATGGAATACTCTTCCGATTAGTGTTCAGAGGGTGGTCTTCATTCGGCATTTCTTTGAAAGGTTGGAGAATTGTGGTGGTTTTGAATGAGAGTGGTACACGGTTTCGAGGTGTCATAGGATACTATCACTATTATTTTTCTTTTCTCTTTTGTCTTGAATGAAAGGATTTGAATTGTTATTTTGATTTTTTTGATCTTATTAGTTTAATTTTATTAATTCTATAGTATTATATAATTTTGTTTTTGTCTTTAATAGGTAGTCCATTGCCTATATATTATCACTTCATTAGTACTGAAATAAGATTTTGAAATCATCTGTACAAGTCCAATTAATAAATTATTATTATTATTATATGTAGTTTCGGCCACTATCGGCTTAGTACTCGGACAGAAATATTTTTTTGGTTTGAAAATACAAAAATTAGGAAGCTTTTTAAAAATAATTTATATTTACTGAAAGAATTGTTAACCTAATTCAATGCACTTTTCTCAAAAATAAAAAGCAAATAATATTCTATGAATCACAGAGAACTTAAAGCTCTGTCCGAACATTGAAGCTGATATTTTAGTAGTCGGACAGAAGAAATTGCATTAATTAAAACGCGTCCGAATACGTAAAATATACTAAAAAAACCTATTGAACTGTTTCCGTCTTATGGAGAATATATATATGATAATCGCATTAGAGAGTAAAGAGGAAGAAATTTCTTTTGATATACAGTCTGAGTTTTATTAAAAAGAAAGATGTGTCCGAAAACTATCAAATACTGCTGTTTTTGTTTCAGCAATAACTTTATGAGTTAAGTAAGATTATTTATATTTTAAGATTTAATATTATATAAAATATACTATTTAATCAATATAAACATACATCGACTATATAAAGTAAAGCTACCCAAGAATCTCTTGTCGAGCTCGGTTTAGACCAATTTTGACAAATTCGAGAAGTATTAATACATGTAGTGGTAACTTTTAACTTTATATCGGCATTTTTCATTTTTGAAAATATTGAGTTAAACTGCTTCTGTAGACGATCTCCAGACGATGGTCCTTCAAAAAAATCTGTCTGGCGGTGAGCACGCTATCTCCGGTTTGGATCTTCCAAAATAAAAAAACCAAAAATATTCTATTAGTGGATAGATAATCGAAGGAATAGTCGAAATTTTTATTTTTGACAAAATCGCGGCTCTAAAAAGAAAAAATTCCAATTTTCGACCAAACTTTTTTCGTTAAATTGTTTAAAAAAAATAGAAATAATTATCAGAAATCTTATTCCTTCCATCAATCCCTGAAGAAAAAGATTGTGTTAAAATTTCTAATCGATCGGTTAAGCCGTTTTTGAGAAATCGTCCTCACCGATTTTGAAAACACCATTTTGAGAAAAACGCGTTTAAAGTTTCATTTATTTTACTGTTGTTGACGAAATTCACTTGTTTGGTATACCCCGCCTACTTTCTAACGCTCTAAAACATCCTTACAAATATGCGTGTATCTCCAAGAATATTTGCCGGATCGATTTGAAATTTTCAGAGAATACATATACTCAAATATATAGTATGTACATTCTGAAAAAAATCGATTTTTTAAAATTTCTTACTGCGTATAACCAACGTATACATATGCTGATGAATGGACGTACCCAAGGGCGGATTTAGGGGTACTCCCCAGACGGTCACAACCGACCACTCAAAAAACACAAGGAGATTATTAATCATTTTTGAAGTCTTATATAAAAACACACTTACTTTTAAATTTTGCGCATTTATTTAACTATTCGGTTCGTTATAATAACTTCGCTAACGCGTTTCGTGATCTATCACATCATCAGAGCGACAGTGATAGATCACGAAACGCGTTAGCGAAGTTATTATAACAAACCGTATAATTAAATAAATGTGGAAAATTTAAAAGCAAGTTTGTATTTATAGAAGACCTCAAAAATGATTAATGAAAACATTTTCCACCAAGTGCCGAGTAAAAGCTCGATTAACTACATAAAAAGTGTTACAAGGAGATCAATAAGGTCGCGCTATAATTAGGTTTGTTTCGTTTTGCGTACACATACGTAGGCGCAAATTATCGCGAGTTACAAAACCTCCGTAAACTTCACGCTATGAAGTAAGAAATTTTACGCACACACATTAGGGCCCAAGTGATCTGAATTTCCGACAAATTTAAATTGCTTCTTATAGCAGCCGGGGCGTGAGTTTTCTTTAAACTCGTCCTAGCGCCTAAACTATTACTTATATGAAAAAAATATTTCCGGATTATCCCGGAATATTCAATGTGAAAAATAAGTAAGGGTAAGGTGACGCCTTGAATTATCTTCTATCGGTGTGGGTAGCCTATACTAGGGTTGAAAATGTAAAGTGTCGAGGAGAGCGATCTTTCTCCACCTTACGCCGACTAAAGACTTATCTTTGCAGCAGGATGACAGAAGATCGTTTGAATGGACTGGCTTTATATGGCTGCATATCCATCAAAACATTGCATGAATGATGACGCTACAGAAGTACTTGATATCTTCAGCAGAAAACATAAAAGAAAACTATCATTATTAAACATGTAATTTTTCATTATTTTCATTATTAAATCTTTTATACAAGAATATTTCTTATAGTTACTGTTGTTTGTGATTATATTACAATTAATCCCAAAGATATAGTGTAATCTTATGAGGACACTCCTTGCCAGTCTGGCCCTTGTGCCCCTACCAGAAAAAAACCCTGGATCCGCCCCTGGACGTACCGAAATATATTTATTTAATGCAACGAATTACACAAATTTTGCAAATCTCGAGAAAAACACTGTCCAGGAATTTCCCATGTATGTTTAAAGAAAGTACGTGGGCCAATATTTCTTCGTTAACTTTATAAAACAAAGCTTTCACTGGGAAATAATGTAAACCATTCCAGATAGGCCCTGCACTCACGTGTTGTAGGCGAATATTACAGCAAAATCGATCAATGACCTTGGTAACTCGTTGCACTAATGTATGTCATGTAAAAATTCGGATGGTCGTTCAAACTTTCATGCTAGCTTAACAGCAAGCTAAGCCTAAATACACTGATGTTGTCTGGTTTTTCTAAAAGAAACACTCAATCCAAAAATAAATTATAATGAATCTCTTCATTAGTTTTTATTATTTACAGAAACTTTTACATAATTACAAAAAATCGTTGAACTTAACATTAATTATTTTAATACCCTTAAGTCAATTCAATAAATTAAATAAATACTGCTCTAACCTAACTTAGTACTATAAAAGATCGCGAATAAAATTACTAATTTTAAGTACACAATTGAAATGAATCTCTTTACTTTACGTATGAGTTACATAAAAATTTCTATTAACATAAAATAGGATAAATACGTCTAAAAATATGGTCTCTATCAATCATTACTAGCTTAAGACTAGAATCGTACACGAATATTTAAATCACAATACACAAATCGAAAATAGCTATCTTAACGATTTTTAAAGAGGTACTATTCGCTTATACCAAAATGTTTTTAAAATTTACGATTACATTTATTTAAAGCAGCTTGACTTAGCTTAGATTTGTTAACGACTGTTGAGTGAAGTCCCTCAGGAATCTCAAAGAGTTTTTGAAAAAGAAAAAAGTTCTAAACTTTTGTCGCTGGGGATATTTACTATGCTGTGACAAGTAGACTATCGATGTTAATCTAGGCCCGACGCTTAAATTAATGTTTCTTAAGTTTTCCTTCAGGTGACAGCAAGTAGTTGAATTCCGGCGTTTGATGCACAAAGTTAACAAAATTATCTGAAAGTAATTTAAAATTTAAATTAGTTTAAATACGACTGAGCCATGTATCACAAAAGTATTCGACGACACTTGCTTCATTGAAAGTGGGATTGTGTTTTTTGAATCAGCCTATAAAGAAGTTTGTAGTTTAATTTGTATGTCATTGGAAAAATAATAAAATATTAGAAACATTATCGACTACAAAAAAGTAATCTGAATTAATATTCTCCTTTTACGCATTATTCCTGCAATTTTTAAGGCAAGTATTTTTTATGAATTAAAATATTATTCACAGAATGAAATTTATGAAAACAAACTATTTTCCAGCTAAAATTAAAAACAAAATTGAATATGGTTATCCACAGCTGGTATCTTACAAATACAAAACATTCTTTTGTACTCAAGGTACAAGAGGATTAGTACCCGCTGTCCCACGTAACACGTGTATTCGCACTTGGCAGCTTAATACGACGCCACATCTCCTTTTTCTGTTAGACTTTTTGTAAATGGTCATTTATGGTACTAATTAGGTCTTTACACGTGAGTTTGGTGTTAATTTATTTCAAATAGCCCAAATCGTACTCCTTAATATTTCCGTTGTCCGTGTTTTCGATGGGATTATGATCTGGACTTTATGCCGGCCAATAAAATGAAGGAATATTGTAATCCAGGAGCCATTTTTTTGTTATTCGAGTTTCAGAAATCTTAAATATTTCGAAAATACAGTTTAATAAATAATTTTTGTACGCAAATAAAGTGGCGTTAATAAATATAAAAAATCTAAATATAAATAAATTAAAAAGGATGGGTGGAAAAATTAAATAAAGGCGGAAGTATTGGTGATGACTTATCGGTGGAGAATAAAAGAGCTAGGTTTTAGCTTCAACAATGAAAGTAATTTTTCGACAAACTGACTGTAACAAATTTGCAGGCTAAGGAATAACTGCTTGTAACACCCATTCAGAAACAAAAAAGGACATAGAGTCAATGGGATAAAATTGTTTTTAGCGATAAAACTACATTTGATTTGTGTGTCGGCGACCAGTGCAATAGAGGTTTTTCTCCCCAACTGCATTAAATTTATCTTAAAGTATCGTACAGGACTGAGCCTGTGTGCTACATGCGGTTTCGTAATTTATATTTTGTTGATGGCGGAACAACAAAATTGTTACCATCGATTAAAGTTTCAATTCTAACGATGAAATAAAATTTAGCAAGACGGAGCAAGCTCAAACAAAAAAATTTTTCCTTCAGCTCAAACAACAAAAAAGTCAGTGTCTATTTACCACCCTCAAATTGTCGTGTAATTTCCGTGTACACGGAAGTACACGGAAATACACGGAAAGTACGTCAAGTTTTTATTAGACTTTTTGGGAGGAAGAGGTGTATTAATCAGGCTTTAAGTTGCTTTATTAACTTCACCCCGCCAGGTTTGTATCTGGCTGTGATAAACTATTACTATGGAAGTGACTATTTGAACTTATCGTGTACTTACGTGTAGTTTCGTGTATTTCCGTGTACACGGCCATCATGCTGCAAAAAGCACAGGCTTCAGTTATTCCGTGGCTTAGGGTGATATTTTAAAGTTGCCTCTTCCACTCCTATGTCCCTCTAGCTTGGAGACAGGTCAAGGTGATCTTTATCCCCAAGGCAGGAAAAAGTGGACACATAATCGCTAAGGACTTCAGACCAATTAGCCTTTCCTCGTTTTTACTTAAAACACTAGAAAGACTTCTCGACGTATACTTGCGCTAGCGTATTCTTCAAGAGGGGTTAGTGGCTCCCAGCACGCATATACAATGGGGAAGTCAGTCGAAACTGCGCTGCATGTAGTAGTGAGAACGGTTGAGCAGTTACTTAGTAACAGGGAATACACTTTGGGGGTGTTTCTTGATATTGAAGGGGCTTTCAACATCGTCAAGGCTGAAGCAATTCACGAAGCCCTTATGTCTCACGGTACAGACCACTCCATCTGCCAGTGGATTGGTGCAATGTTATCAAGCCGCCAGATCCCCACAAAACTGGGCAACCACGAGAGAGTCAGGTCCGTAGACAGAGGAACACCTCAAGGGGGTGTGTTGTCACCATTAGTGTGGCTCCTAGTGGTCAACGATATTCTGATCTCACTTGAAAGAGATGGGATAAAGGTGGTGGCTTATGCAGATGACCTGGCCTTACTGGTATCAGGAAAGTTCCTTAGCACCATGAGCGAGTTGATGGAAAGAGCACTAGGTAAAGTCCACAGGTAGGCGAAGAACTGTGGTTTATCGGTCAATCCTCAGAATACGGAGGCAATCCTATTCACAAAGAGGGGAGTGATCGAAGCCTTCGAACCACCTAAACTAGCGGGCAATACCCTATAAATAAAGACCCACACTAGGTATCTAGGGGTCATACTCGACTCCAAACTAAGCTGGGGCATGAACATAGATGAACGCGTGAAGAAAGCGTCAATAGCGTTCTACGCCTGCAAGAGGATGTTTAGCAAGAAATGGGGTATTAGCCCTCGTATTGTCCACTGGATGTATACCTCCATAGTAAGACCTATTCTTACCTATGGCATAATAGTCTGGTGGACTGCTCTAGAGAAGGAGAGCAATCTAAAGAAAACAAACAAGATATAAAGAGCTGCCTGCTTGGGCATCTCCGGAGCTATAAGCACAACGGCTGCAATGGAGACTATGCTCCATCTCCTACCACTCGACGTCCACGGCAAAAGTATAGCTGCACATTGTGTCGTAAGACTGAAAGAATCCAATTGCTGGAAGAGCTCTGATAACGACCATAGCAGTATACTAAGGACTTATCCTCGAGGCTATCTGCAAGTGAACACCGACTACACCACCCCACTACCCCACTACTTAGTTTTGGGAAGGCCTTCACCACAAGAATCCCAACTAGATAAGAGTGGGGGGATGCTACCGGTGCAGAAATATCGGTCTTCACGAATGGGTCTAAGGCGGAGGGCTGGTCGGCAGGTGTCTGGCTGGTCTCCGGACGTTAGGGTCGAGACACAAGGTCACTCTCTGCTGGATCCCTGGTCACAGTGGTGTTCAAGGGAATGAGGCAGCTGATGAGCTGGCAAAGGAGGGATCATAATTGGATGATTCCTCTATTGACAGATCGATCGGCTGGCCGCTAGAATCAGTAAAGAGAGAAATTGACCTTAAGGCTATTCAGCTGTGGCCTGAATGGGATTTGAGAAAAACCGCGTTCCTGCTAAACGGAAGCCGGATAAACCTGCGAAACATTGTGGCAGTTATTACTGGCCTGCGGCTGGTTTTAGATAAACCCGGCAATCAGGCACGGTTCCACGGATGTGGTAACACAACGGACTATTTATAGGCCTATGTGAGGGTGATCGGCTGTAGGGCTGATAGCCGCCACCCTAACCTAACCTGTGTACACGGAAATTACACGGCAATTTGAGAGTGGTAAATAGACACTTCCACAAAAAAATTTATCCTGATCTTACTCCCATCGAAAATATAAATTAAAAAGCACCGTCGATATTGTCAGCCCGGACAAAGGAAATATATTTGAAATAAATTTACACCTAATGCATGTAAAGACCTGCGAATGCATTTGTTACGAGTGACGGCGGGTACTAATACTCTTATACCTTGAGTACAAAAGAATATTTTGTATTTGTAAAATACCAGCTGTAGATAACTATATTCAATTTTGTTTTTAACAGGGACCGAAAATAACTGTTATTTTTGAATTTTTGAACGAAAAAGTTCCAAGGAAATTTGAGTCGCCAAATTAAATGAAACATATCTAGGTGATTATCATTGAGTCCTCCATTGATTTCCGACACAATTTTTAAAATTTCATTTTTATCCATTTCCATACCACAAAAACAGTTATTTTTGGACACTTACAATTTTCACCAGAAAAAAACAGTTATTTTGGACTATTTATTTTTGCGGTGCAAAGTAAAAGTTCCGTTTGAACTGTGTTGTGGTACAAACCGTCAAATAGAACTTTTATTTTCGCCAGGAATAAATAAAAGGTCTTTTTAACAGTTTTCATCGTTTTGAATGTCTAGATGAGTGGTTCCCAAAGTGGTTCCTACGGACCCCCAGGAGTCCTTGTGACCGGCGAGTAAGGCTGTAGCAAATTAAAAACAATTTGAGGGTGCGTGGACAACGGCGGGGGGTCCGCGAAAGGTTTAATATACAGTAAAATAATTGTGACCCATTTTCATTATTATGAAAGTTAAAATAAATAGCAATAAATATATTAGTAGCCATTTTTACGTCCTGATGGGTGAAATGTAAGTATAGATAAGGTATATAAAATACAAATAATATCGCACCGTGGTTGTCGGGCCTATATATTAGGGCTTCACGATACTCGAAGATAGTTAGACCGATATCATTGATAACAGTGCGATTGCGAGAGCAAGATGGAGGTGACGAGAGTGGGTGAGATTTAATGGGGCATATACGTATACACTGCTTCCTCATTCGCTTCTTCCTATATTATTTCCTTCTTTAGGTATTTGCGTTTTACCCTCAATAGCAAAGAAGAGCCTTTGTTACTTTGATCGGGGTAAGGGGAATAAGAAGAAAATGCATATATACACAGATATATCACTTGTCCTTGCGTCCCATTTTCCCACCGAAATCTCCGCCGAGAGTGCGACTGGACCAAGATTGTAATTTATCTCGCCGAGATTGCGACGAGAGCAAGATCGTCTTGACCTTAACGATATATGCCAAAGTCTCGATCTTGTCTCGGTGCCGTGAAGCCCAACTATATATCTGTGCCGGTTTAAACACGAACGGTATCTCGCCGCTACATGCAATAACTTGTCTAAAATGTGGCACTAAAAAAGAGTCGTGCCAAAGAATTTAGATTACTTCGTGACAAATTTAACGAAACCAATTTGAAGCTACAAGGTGATCAATTAAATTTAATTAAAACTAAAAGTATAATATCTGCGTTTGTTGAAAAACTTTTTCTATACAAACAAAACACTTAGGAAGAGGAGAATGCTCTCAGTTTCTAAATCTTTCAAAATGACAAAAACGCTTGCTTATTGTCAACACTTAACGGCTCTTCAATCTGACCTAAGCCAAAGATTTGAAGACATTCTTCACTCGGTTATCCCCGATTGGGTTTTGGAGCCTTTTAAAAGTAGACCCACAAACTCAGATGAATCCATACTAATACAGGAGCAACTTATTGAATTATCCGCAAATAAGGAGCTGAAACCAGTGTTTAAACAAGGATACCACAAATTCTGGTTACAAAAACATTATGGGTCACTGCTGTTGATTGCTTTCCCGTCTTCCTAGTTTAGTAGAACGTGGATTTAGTGAAATTAGTGCTCGTGGAGACTTACGAATGTTAGTCACACACATAGAGCCGAATATGAATAATCTCATATCATCCCATCAGGTTCACCCATCTCATTGAAAAAATAATAATGTGTTTTTGTATTTGAAAACAAAAGTTATAATTTCAATAAATACTATTTTAAATATCAAAAATTTTTATTTATATTTTATTTTTACGTCACCATTTACCATTCAAGACATCAAAGTTAAACTTGTAAAATTTATATGGAGTTATTTCAGGGGGTTCATGATCAGGTTTTTGCTATAAGAAGGGGTCCATAGGCATAATAAGTTTGGGAACCACTGGTCTAGATGAAGGGCTCCTTCTGGTTTTACAGTATACGGATATGGATGTCTGCCGATCGTCGGTTTTTGGCCCAGAAGATGTATGAGATTAGTAATTATGCAATTTTTTAATCTTTACCTTCAACTTCTTGAGTTATGAATGTGAGAATCAAATTTTTAAAAATGATGATATTTTTACATTTACCGGGGTAATGAAAAATAAATTTGGTTCTACTGCAACAGGGTGACCACTATTTTTCAAGATCAGATTTTTCTGACTTTCTTGGTTTTCCAAATAAGACGCGAATAGGTTTTTGTTGAAGGGATAGGGGAGGGAGGGAATAAATTTGTGTGTGAAACCAAAAAATGAATGGATACAAATTGATTTGTTTCATATTCAAATTCAAATAATTTTATTGAAACACTACACAAACAAGATTTCTGAATTTCAGAAGCGTATAAAACGTCCCTTTGTCCTTTTTGAGCTCCCTTGTTAAGTGATATCCTGCTTTAAATGTATCATATTATGATGACTGACACTGTCACACCAGTGTCAGCGATCATAATATGATACAGCCGTCTAGTTCGATGCTTAATTTTATTGGATTAATATCTAGTTTTCGATTTTGTGTGAAGGCGTCCAGCAGCTGCAGTGATGCTGCATATTTTTGTGTACGTTTTGGAAATATTGGGCCTGTTCGTAAAAGCAGATTTGCGATGTTGGGGAGGAGGGAAGCTGGGGATAGATATCAGTGTTCAAAGGCGAACCAGCCGTTGATTGGAATTCTGCACTGGAACTAAGGAAAACACCGAATTGGACGACCGCACAACACAAGATCCGTAGAAAATTAAGGTACCCAGATTAACAAATCGTGGCAACAATTAAATGCCTTAGCGCAAAACCGGACCAGCTGGAAAGTCAGTGTAGTAGATGTCCTATTCCTCACAAGGGGTTAAAGAAACCAGAGAGAAATATCGAACAATCATATCTTGTCCGTTAATCGATTGCTTAGTTTCAATCGAATGAAACTCAGTCATCAATTAACAACACATTTGAGTCATAAAATGCAAGTGCGAACGATTTTATAATCAAAATAATTCATCATCCTGCGCCATTGCTCGTGTGGCCTCAAGGGCTGAACTTAGGTCTTCATCTTGTTTCTTTTCAAGCATTGTGAATTTTCATTTTTAAAATTTCCCTTTATAACAAAAACTCTATACAAGATATTTCACATAAGGTGTGCTAAAATATGTGGGATGATAGATCTCACCTAGCCAAACCAAAAATATTATGTCAGGGGGGCTACAAGTATAGTCACTAACGAAAATGAAAAAGTGTTTTGTGATTACCTAAAATTCAGAAATTTCCCAAATTTTCCCAAAATTTATATAATTAATAAACCTCTGTTTTATTTTTATTAAATTTCCCATCTTATTACCTTTACACGAAAGTACAACATACTAAGGTGTAGAAAGGATTAGAAAAACCGCTTCCTGAAAAATCCTTGACTACCTAATTATGTTATTGCATTATAGTGAGGAAATTCGTTAAATAAATAAAATTTCTAAGAGAAAGGGTCGAAAATAATGATTTTGGGTACACGGGTAATTAATTTTAATAACTGCCAATGTTAACACCCAGGTATCCTAGCGCTCTGGTACTAGTCAGCAGGAATATCGATCATAGTTGAAAAACAATGAGAAGCGATAGAGCAACTGTACTGAAATATCAAAGGAGTTTTCTTAATCGACGTGCACCTTAAAGGGGGGTATTATCGCGGACTTTCTGAAGGTTAAGAGGTTAGGCCACTCTAGAGTTTTCGAAAAGTCGTTTTTTTATTTTTTTTAAATGGTCCCTTAGGAGCTCAAAAATGATCTCCCAAAAGATTATAGCCGGGAAAAGTAAGTACTCGATTTTCTAATTTTAAGATCAAAAGTATTGCAAAATTATTCATGATTTTCTACTACTCAAAATTTCTAACGCGTTCATCTCAAAAGTGTATTTTTCAAGTTGGCCGTATAAATAACTCGGACAATTTTCAACCGATTCACTTGAAATTTTGAATGCAATCTTTAAAAATACATTGTCTATAGAAGTACGTTTAGTTTTTTATTTGCATAGTTCATTTGTTATTAACAATTTTCTGACGATTTTTTAGGCAAATTTTCCACTTTTCACTTCAGAAGTGCGCCATTTGACCAAAAATCGAAAAAAAAATCCTGCGTACCTCTATAGCTGTTGTTATATAAATTCGAAAAAATTTCATTGGCTCATCATAATTCAAAAATTACAGGAGCTGTTTGTCCGGCCGTGGAACTTTGAAAAACGGAGACGTCATAGTAAAAACGCTGCACAGCCGCCATTTTAAAATTAATCGCCTCAAAAAAATTATTGTGTACAGTCACTGATATGTACGATAAACACCCTTCTTTGTAATCTCGAATTATTTTGTATTTTTTTTTGAAAAAAAAAATCCCCAAAAAAGTATATTTTTTCGGCCTTTAAATTGGCCTAATCCCTTAGGAGAAACCGGAAGTGTAACTTCAAACAGCACGGAATTGCGATCAGAAACATTGGAAGATACTGCCGACGTCGAGCACAGCAAATAATCATCCTCGTCGTGCAAGACCGTGAAACGAGCTCGAAACGAGTTGGAAGACTAATAGGATTATCTTGAGTTAAAGTTTGGAGGGTTATTCATCCAGGTGGATAACGTTCATAACATCATTTTCCATTTGGATAGAGATTCCGAGAGAAGATTAGAATTTTGCATTTGGCTTCTGGAATGTGACATGGAAAAAGGACGTTTCTGGATCGAATTTTGTGGACAAATGAATCGCAATTTACGGGATATGGTATCACAAACTTCCAAAACTTTCATAATGAATAAAAACGCATATAGAAGAAGAGTGACCTCATTACAGCACAATTTCTGTGCTATGCTTGGACTGATATCATCGACACATATTTAATAGAACCGATCATTTTCCGTAAGTGCTTAATAGCCAAATTTATACGGACTTTTTGGAGAATAAACTACCAGATCTACTAGAGGACATCCTTCTGGATAATCTTAGAATATGCTTTACCAACACAACAAAGCCTAAGCACATACTACCATTATTGTGAAGGAAATATTAAATGGACAATTTCCTAATCGCTGCATTGGACGAGATGCATCGTGCATTTACACGTTAACTACTTCCCCGAAAACTTGGGGGCCTATAGTGAAAAGCAAGGTGAAAGGTTTCACCAGGACATTAAGGACGCAGAGAGAAGATATCAAGGAAGGTGGAACACCAACATAATGGCCGATTTCTGCTGGTTGTTGCTGCGGGAAACTCCGGGAGAAAAATACGCAAAGAAACGCACCAAAAGAAGTATTCAGGGGAAGAAGAAACGGTTCCACCAGGAGAGCAATTGATCCCAAAGTCATTTTATATCCAAATTATGTTTGTTAATTATATTTTTCGTTCAGTAACTAAATTTTGGAATATAAGTTTGCTAGTTTTTCCGACAGTAAAATGAGACTGATTTTTAACCTCGTAACCTCTGCTAACCCTAAGTAGCAAAAAATCTGTACGTGATAGAGCAAAACGGTTGATAGATTTGGTTTCAGCGCACCAAAAAACATAAATATCAGCCAAGACTTCCAGGGCAGTTTTAAAAAAATATTTTTTTGTATACTTGTGTAATTATTTGCCAAAAACACGAAATAAATTTAAAATCAAATAAAAACCTTTACCCTTTAACCCTTTATCCTTAATTCCTTTAGCTTTAGCATCATAGGGTATCCACTGAACTTTGGCAATGTCATTTTTTTTATACGATGTGACCAAATCCTAGGGGACAACCCTTTGATGCGTTAGCATGGTTTTGGCCGGGAGGGAATTAGGGTAAGGGAAGTGAGGAAACTTGAGTCTTGTTTTTGCATTGCTGCGAGCTAGACAACAGCCCAGAGACGGAGTGGATTATATTAATTTCTTAATAAAAGCTCACGGGGTCATCTGGTCTCGAACCCGGGACCCATGGCATGTTGGTCTTGCTGCTCAACGTATTGATCCAACTCCGTCTCCGTCATATAAAAAATAATGCGTATCACTAATTTATAATAAGATTTGTTCTTACTTAAGCAGAGTTTAAAAAACTTAAATTAAAAAAATAATTAAATTTAATTAATAAATAGATAATAATTTAAAATGAAAGCGCTTGTATTATTTAAGGTATCACCATGTATACTTAGTTTAATGCTTGTTCGGCTGTGTACTTACCAAATCTTACACAATTTGCATTCCTGCTTGCTACTTGTGAGTATATTGAATCACTGTCTTCTTTTGATATTTTTCCTGTATGTTGTAAAATTCTATAAAGCTCATCTTTAGAGATCATTCTATTTAAAATTCCATATATCTGAAAAAATCATTTTTAAGATAACACAAATATTTTTTCTTATTATTCTTATGCAAGCAATTATACCTTCGCAACACAAAATAGAAATTCAATCAGTGGTTCGTCTTGTTTCATTAGGAAGAGTGCACATAAGAGATAGTCACGTAAGCTTATTTTGCCACTGTTTTTCTATCAATAAAATTAGATAAAATAATCATATCATTGTACAATTTAAGTTACCTCATCAAGAACGTGATATAATTGCCTGGTTATCTCATCATCGGAGGCTTGTTGTAATTTTTGTGCAAAATCCCTGAAAGTTAGAAGTTCATCCACACCAGTATACTCTGATAAAATCACTTCCTCGTTATTACCACCTTGCATACTACATAATAAAAATAATGAAGTGGTCTTTTTTGCGACAAGGATATAGTATTAATTACTTTAAAAGTTTTCTAAGTCTGTCGATCTCAACGATATCAGCTGCATGAGGGATCTGCATATCTTTGGCTGTTGTCATAATAATGCAGTCATCGTATGTAAAATCTAACACAGGTACACCAAGAGCTCTGATAGTTATAAATTTAATTAGAATTCGAAAATGGATTTATGCAATAGTTAATTTACTTGGCCATCACATCTCGCACATTTTTAGCATACAATTTTGGGTTTCCTTTTTCCTCTTCTGTAGGTTTGTATACAGGTAAAAATTCAATTTCACAAGCGCTGTGTATTTGGGTCAATGTAAGCCAAAGTAATTTTAATCTACAAAAATAGGTATATCATTTTTTTATAATTATATATATATATATATTATTTTATAATTTTTTATAATATATAACAATTTCATAATGGCTTTACAATACCATTGATGTTCATAGACATTATTAAATACCGCTTAAGGTGTACAAGATCTTTATTTCATAGGAGTTTAGTGAAGTGTGACAATGACATTATCTTACATTTGGATGACATCAGAATGTTAAGATGTTATTTAACAAGACCCTTTTTATATTGAACAGCCATACAATAGAACAAATTTTACATTTGATTCAAAAATCCTGAATTTCATTTATCAAATCAATTTATCAAAACGAAAAAGCTAAGTAAATGGCCAGAATAGGTAAAAAAAAGTTGGTTTCTAGAAGTTCTGCGTCTATGGCATGCAATCGTTTAATAACAGATTTGTAAACAAAGGTTAACACACAGTTTACAAGATTGTTTAGAATATCGCTTTTGATGTTTGCGATGTTTATTTTTAAAAATTGTGTCCATTAATTTTCAAAGAAACGCAAAAGTGTATTCAGCGGTTTTTAAGGCAAATTGCCTTGCTGCAAATTCATGTTTCGTACTGCATTTGTATCTTTCCTGATCCTTCGATCGATATCTTTGGTTTATTTTTATAAATTTATTAAATATTCCACTTCAAAATATTCGTCGACGTTACCTTATGTTCTGTCGACATAAACGGCAAAAAGTAGAAAGTTCTTCTCTCTATAGTTGTTGGAAATTCTTGTGGGGCATAGGTCGGGAGGTGGACGAATCCAATGACAAGGATTGCAAACCTCAATAAAATATATCGTAATCTGTTGTCAGCAGAAAACAGTTATGGGACGCTGCCGGCGGGAATGGAACATGCAACTCTCGTGCGGAAAGCATATATCTAGGACGATTTGTGTTTCTAAGGATTCTGTCCGACACTTATTGCCAGCTTCTCCATAAGGCGGTCCTATTTAAGACACGTTATCTCTAGATACTTCTTTCGACTGTGCCCCAGAAGGGGGGGGGAGGTTATGTTTTCGAATATATGTTTGTTTCTTTGTCGTTAGATTTGTCCTACGAGGAAGTAACTAAAAAAGAAGCTCAGGAAATCGTGGCAATTTTAAGCTTGTATGAGATTCCCATGCATACAATCTCATAACCGAAGGGCAGGCGATTAAAAAACTATTTTATGTTCGGGGGTTTTGACGCGTATTTTAAAATATTGAACTAAATAATAAATTGTGTGCCGACACTGACACTAAGTGAAAGCTAAGACCCAGGGAACAGATAAAAATCCTACTTCCTCGTAGCAAAAAGCGAACAAATTTGACAGCACAGACCCAGCCGCCGAACAAAAACTTGCCATGCTCACACAAACGACATTTATATGTATACGATAGGGCTTCTCCTTTAGTTACTTCCTCGTAGGATTTGTCTCAATCAATGCTAAAAGATATTTAAATTTTTATAAACATCAATATGCCCGCCGCTAGCCGAAGTGTCTGTTTGTGATTTCAAAATAATTTTCATTTTTTAAGCTCATAAGGTTATTTACGATATTTATGATATGAAAGTCCATTCAATTATTTTTAGAATGGCTGTGTGTCTGTCTGTTTGTAATCGAAATCGACCTATAGTATTGTGGGAATATATATATAGTTTTCCGAGGTGAATAATGACAGTCCCGATGCCGCGACAAAAAAAAATATAATCGAAATCGACTAATGTTAATATCGAAAACGGCTTTACGTTTTTTTGTTTTTTACACTCTGTACTTAAAATATTAATATTAGTTTTTAGCAAAAATAGTTTATTATACGCAAACATTTTTCAAAGTTTCACTTTTAAAATAAATAACGGAAATTTGATATTATCGATCACTAAGTTGAGGAAAGTAATTTCTAATCAAGATTAGAATTTCTTACTATATACTTTTTAGGGTTTTCCGCAGTACGGAACCAGTTTTGTTTTTTAATTTTCCGTGAACTATAAATTAGATTAACACTGAAATAATTTTGTAGCATTTTGTGTTCCTACTACATACAACACACGCCAATTGTAGATGCTTCGACAATATAACAAATATTTTTCACAATAACCTCCTTTTTTATTTTTCTATATTTGGAAGAATTTCAAACAATATCAGGACTTTGTTTCAAAAAAATTGGATTAATAATTTTCGAAAAAAGTATGCTTGAAAAACCTGAAAAGTTTAAACACGGAACACAGGTTTCCTCCTTAACTATATCATCATATCTGCATCTTTCTTCAGCCTGAAGATGCATTATAAATATATTTTAAAAGTTATCTCCACCATGCCAGGGAACAGATTGCCTACCACTCTGCGAAATAGCAAGCAAATACGATATTACATTAAGTATGACGTCTCTCTCCAACTGCCGGAATAGAGTCAAAATAATAATATAACTCACTTTTCGATAGTTATCTCTTTCTGGGAACCGATATTTTTTTCCTTGCATATAAACTACCTTTTATTAAGTAGAAGACCTTAAAAGCCCAGGCCACTCAGGAAATAGAAATAGATGACAGTATACCTCAAATCGGTAAGCGTGTTTCGGAATAGTAAAATCTTAAATTTATTATTTTTATTCCAATAAAAAGAAGAGCTTATAGATTTTGGCTACAATATAAAGACAACTTCTTTTGGTATGAATAAATTTGTACATATCCTTATATAAATGCTTAAAATTCAATGTGATTATTTCACGTTGTAAAAGGTTTTATTCCACTAAATCGAAAATTAAGCTCATATGAGATAGACTATAAGTCAGTCCATAAATATATATGGCAGTGGTGGAGGTGGGCTGCTTTGGTTAAACGAAAACTCGTTCAGAAGGAAGGATACATCTCAATGTTCTGTTTGCAGTTTCGGGAAAAGGGACATAGCTCATTTCATACATAGCTTATTTCATTTCCTATATTCGGACATTACAGTGCCCAGTCAATAGGAAACAGGATTCTCTCTCGCGATGTGATTATTAATTTGCTGAATGAGAAGGATTGGAATGCTTTATATAAATATTGCAGTGGGGCATTCAAGTTTTGACGAATACTGGTTGAGGAATACAATTCTTAATCTTTGGACACTACAGATGTTTAATAAGTCGAATTAATTAATAAGAATGGCATCCATTCTCAATGAATGCGATCCATTCTTAAGATGCAATGAGATTGCTAATTTAGACAGGCGACTGCAGTCATATATACGTATACAAAAGGTTAAATTTTTGTTGCGAAGATGAACTTTAATTGCAGTTCCAGTGAATCTAAAAGCACTTTAATAATTATGAATTGAACCTACCGTCGGGTTTAAAATTATTGACAGATTTGTTATTATTTATGTCTAGGCGCTATATGAGCAAGTTTATAATTTCTTTAACAAAAAAGTTCCAAAACAAACCGTTCACAATTCGAGTGGAGCAAGAAATACTAAAAATGTTCTTGCGGTAATTGTGATTTTCTGTACATATTTTGTACATTTTGAAAAATGTCTTTCAGTTTTCATACAAGCGGTCTAAAATAACATAATCTGTTGGAGCCACTATTGTAACTTAAATACAACACATTCGACTTACGCGCCAGGTCCCTCCCATGTCCATGTGACAGTATCTAATTTATTTGGGTATCTTAGAAGAACAGGTTGAACAGGAACTCCAGGATAAAATGCTCCAGGCTTAAAAGTTATTAAAGCAGATCGATTGGTGCAGGTTCCCTCAGGAAATATCACAACCTAAAGAAAAAAAAATTTACTCTTGGTGAGATTTTATATTGTAAAAAGACCTTACCTGTGGCCAATCATCTTCAGAATTTGCACGCTCCACTATTTCTTTAATTGTATTATGTCTAGAGTTTGGATCTTCTCTCAGGACATATATAGGCTGGCTAAAGTTGATTAGTTCTAAAAGACAACGCATATATAACTGACAACTTTTTGTGCCATTTAAATCAAAGTATACAGTAGTAATATTATATAAAACTTTATTCGTTTTCAGAAAAGAAAGTTGTTTTCATGCATGACGTATTAAGAAAACATGAAATTAATGTTCTAAGCATTTTAATGTATATAATGGAAAAAGTAAAAATTCACTATAAATGAAATAGTCCACCACCGAAAGCAATGTATAGCTATCAGAATTTAACTTACTGCCGGCATAATTATCCATTGACTCTTTTCGAACGATAATACTGCTCAAGTTTGTGACATAAAGAATGCAGGAATCCAAAAAGGAACTGTGAGGAGCCACAACAAGTATTGGTGCCTCCTTTCGTGACACTTGCTCGCCTTTAATCACAATAGCAACTCCTCCTGCTAAGTATGTCCAAATACCAAGTGAGCAGACAAGCCTTTTCAATAGCCTTGACAAAAATTAAAAATATCTTTTTAAAACAAATGATGAAGATGTTAATGACTGATTCAAATTATTACACCTTCTCTAAAAAGATTTTGAAATATGTTTCAAATTAAAGTAAAGGCTCACTGTAATATATTGAATAAATCATGTTATTCGATAATATGCGATACTCTGTTTTGAAAGAGCTTATACCGTGAGAAAAGTACAGCTTTTAATGAAGTATGGTTGGAAGAAAAATATAAGAATATAATTTAACCACAACTTTCTTTTCTCCAAACGAAAAGATTAAATAAAAATCATACTTCCAAAGAAGGGTAATTTTGACGTTTCAGCTTTCGCAACTATTGATGGAGGACCCAAAACGATTACGACGATTGCATCTATATACGAAGAATGCGGTGCCACACACAGAATCGGAGCTTCTTTGAAAGATGCTTGCGTGCCTTTTAATTTTATGTTATTGAAAGATCCCGCGATGAAGAGCGCTCTCATCGAAAGTGCTGCCACATTTTTCACTATCCTGTTAATTTATGAGATTTAATAAAGATTGTTGAATGTAAATACATTATACTGAACTGTAGAAACACAAGAACATGAACGTGAAATTAAGTTAGTTAATGAAAAGCATTAATTTATTTGCCGACGCCAATTTGAAAAAAATGCAAGAAACTAAATTGTTACGTATTTTTCGACTTTCGATCTTATACAAATTGCACGATTATGGTCGTTGGTTATCCTTATTTTTACTTGCTTTGAAAAATACACCGAAAAAAAAATTTCAAAAAAAATTTCCGAAATACACACAAAAATCGCCACGTAGTATAAAGTAATATGGAGTTTTATCTCTATTATGAAATTTTAAAGTCTGTGCAAAGTAAACAAACAAAACAACTACCTGCATACGATGAGAAATATTTAATCTATACAAACAAATATTAATCTTCCTTTCATATCAGCTGAAATGTTTGGGTAGTTTTATATGGTATCTTTGATTGTGGATAGGTATGTTTATTTTATTTGCCGCGATCCAAAATGTCGTAATAGGCATAAAGGCTTTTTGTAATGACGGTTCACCTTTTTTAGGAAACATAATCATCCAAATCAGTCCACACGTTACGAAATTAGTCACCGACCACTTTTCACTACGCCCACCCTAGACTAGAGGAAAACAGGGTCTACGCCTTACAAAGCTACGTCCCAGGTCCTGCTCCCATCCCCACCTTAAGCATCAAATTTTTGTTATGATGCAAAAGGAACAAGATACTCTATACAACAATAAACGAGTCATCCAAATTCCTTCCACACCAGGTGCACAGTTTTTTCGTAGTAACAATGGAGGAGCATACTCTTTACAACAAGAAAATAATTCAAATTGGTCTACGCGTTACGAAGTTTAGCTACATCCCTCTTTCACCCCCCAAAACCAGGTCCAAGGTTTTGGTATTAGTAGCAATGATGGAACGTACTCTGTGCAACGACAAAAATTATCCAAATGGGGCCACGTGCTTAAAAGTTAGGCTCTCTCTTTCCCCACCCCACCATAGGTCCAACCAACATTATTGTCACAGTCGCAATGGTAAACATATTCCATTCATCGAAAAAATAATCACCAAAATCGGTCCACGCGTAACGAAGTTAAGCTTTACCCCTTTCCTATTCCCCCATAAGTGTAAAATTTATTGCTTAATAGAAAAAGAAGAACATGTTGCATACAACAAAAAAAGAATCATCTTGAAGGATATTAAAAAATATTTGTTTTTAAGTTTCACAATTTTATTTATATAATCGATTATTATAATTTTTTTCTATGTAATGTTTCACAAAGTGGTTTCCGAAAAATCTGTAAATTAAAAAAAAAATACTCCAAATCTGTTCACGCGTTACGAAATTAAGCTACCCCTCCTGTTAATTGAAAAAACAGCAGTTTTGTTTTTTTTCGCTCAATCGATTGAAAAACTGTCTGTGAATATCTTAAAAAATTTCAGCTCTGAGTACCAAGTATTTTAGAAGATATTGCCCAGAATGCACGGTCGCGTCGACTTTGGTTGGGATACGCTGCGCGTGCTGGATGCTGCCCAGTCGGGCCTGCTCGTATTATCTTATCTTATTTTTTTGTTCCCTCATTTTTTTTTGTGAGTCTTTTTTGTCGGTATATATGGCTTGGTATACGAGTTCATTTGGTCATCCAGGAGGCAGGAGCTGGATTTCGGCTTTTAGTGCTGCTTTGATTTTAAAGCTTTTTTTCGAAATCATGTTTTTACAATTTGTGTACACGATTACGAAAAACTATTCAGCTTATCGACCTAATTCGACTTTTATTTTATTGAGTATTAAAAACTGTTTTATATGAACCAAAGTTATCAGTAACTTTATCAATTTTTATAAACAAAAATATCAAAAAATTTTTTCTCAAAAATTGACTATCGGGTTCAAAGTGAAAAAATAATAATAATTTTCGGTTTTTATGATATTAGTGAGGTTCATATAGAGTAAACAAGTATATACATTAACTAAATCAAAATAATTTTTGTCCAACAATTACAAACGCTATCGTGTACACAATCTCAGCCATTTTTAAACATTTTTGGTTTTTTATTTTTAAAAATTGAAATATACCTTTGAAATAAATTATTTATGTAATTTCCTTCTTGTAAAAAAAAATTCCGAAAAAGCACTTTTCTTGCGGGCTTTACAGGGCTGACACCCTTAAAAAGAGTCGTCAAAATCGTCGCATAAAATACGAAATGTGCGCCACTTCTCCTCCAGCGTATGATGCTATACACAGCCTTCGCAGGAAACGTATTAAGGGTAAGGGAAATGGGTTTAGTAAAAGAGGTGACGATCTTCGCTCCCCTTGAATGTTTGTGGTTCATAAGACGATGTTAAAACATAAGAATGTAAGCTGCTCTATATTCGTGTTTTTCCGCTAAAGAAAGATTCCCTAAATTTGTAAGTACGTCCAAATTTGAGTTCAAGGGTGTACGTTTGAAAACAACCTAAGGTCTTGTATTGCTCGTAAAGATATGCCTGCAAAGAATTAGGCCAGTAATTTACTTAAAATAATGACTGGAGAAAAAGTAGTAGAATATTCTATCGATTTCAGAGCATCGATGTCAAAGCTCTCGGAGATTAGTTTGGCCCCTGTCCAGATATGGAAGTTATATTAGAATCTGGAATGGATGTGGAACTTCTAGATCAGCTTCAAATCAAATATGAAATATTTCTGTTATATCTTTCTACAAAAATTAAGTATTTTTAGCGACTGGAAACATTTGGTTGATCCAGCTAAGATTGCTAGATATTTAAATAGCGAAGACTTTAATAGAGTGTGGAATTGATTGTCGTCATCGGCGAAACTATGGACTAAATTGAAAGCCAAACATAGAAAATAAATCATAAAAAGAAGAAATAAGGTTGTTAAAGAACTAAATCATGAAGCTTTTAAACTTTTAACCTATTTTAGAAGGCACAGGTACAGATTGATAGAAAGTTTTTGACCAACTTCTTGTAAAGACTAATAAATTATACTGCTTTGGAAAAAGGGAAAAGTACAGATTTGACTCAGCGAAAAGGAAATGTTTGGAAAACTTATAATTGAAATGTTGAACTTTTGAATAGTACTGTACTAAGCTGAAAGCATCTTAACCTGTAATTCCTAAACAATTGCTTTATTGCCATTGCCATCTATGTAATTTTTTCTTTGTTTCGATGAGTACTATCACCTTCATCAGTATCAAGCAGAAGCAACCTGTATATATCTCTCTCTCTCTCCAGATCCCGTAAGCCTCTGTGGGGTATGTAGCGGGAGAAGAACTTTACCCGATTTGAGACAACGGTTTCAAGGGGAACTACAATTTAAAGTGGATTCCAAACCCTGTATACATAGTATACATACATATAAAAAACCATTCTTGGAAAACCAAATTGCCGATGTGCCGTAAAATGATATGTATAAAAGTTATAACTAAAAAAATTTTAATATTTTTCCACTCACACCCTCTGCTCTCAATCCATTTTCTCCATCTATGTATTTCTTTTGATTTCACGTTACTGTAGCTAAATTAATATATTGTCTGAACGTTTTTTGTTCATCCTTTGTTTTTCTTCTAATAAATATTAGCAGTTTATAGTATTAGGAATTATTAGTATTTTTCTCAATCTTGTCTTCAATAACTCAAAAAGTGTAAGAGGTGAGATATAATGTTAAGTAATGTAAAGAGTTTTGATTTGTAATTAAAAACTTTATGTTTCTTACTTACTTCCTCCATCCAGTAATAGGTTTTGTTTTGAGATCTTCTGGAGAGAGTCCACAAAGGCCTATACAAGTAAGTAACCACGCTATTATAAGAAATATACAGATACATATCACTCGAAATGGAAGTAGAATTACAGTGAGAAGATATGTCTGAAAAGAAATAAAGCAATTTTAAAATAAAGTCAAAATTATAAAGTATTATTTGAAAAATGCCATGTTGGTTAATTCAACAGAGCACTTATATCCTGATTTCAAACAAGAATGAAATATACTAATGGAGAAAATTTAAGCTCTCGACTGACAATGAGCAGTAATAAGTTAGTAACGAGTACATAGCATTAGCCGTATTAGTCAAAAAACGGATTTTGAAATGTTTAATTGTGAACTGACTTTCAAAAACCCGTTTGTAACTGGTATGGGAAACTAATACTGTCTGGCGATATTGATCTGGCGATATTGATGTGGCGATATTGATATCCGGCAGATTCTTCTTGCAAAAGTAATGGAAGTACTGTAGAACAAAAGTAATTATCAATTGATTTTTTGAACATTGTCAAAATATTATAAGAGACGATTCTGCATATATTTTGATTACAGAATATTATTTATAACAATTTAAAATGTTGTAATGGTTAATGGAAAATACTTCCATTACTTTTGAAAAAATTAATGATTAATGCAAATTTTTTACATTACTTTTGAAATGGTTAACGTAAATTTTTTACATTACTCATTACAAAAGTAATGGTTAATGAGTTATTTACATGACTCATTACAAAAGTAATGGTTAATGTAAATTTTTTACATTAATATTTTCGCAACCCTGCATATAATGTACATACTATACTATAGAAGTATGGCAGCGACAAGCGCAATCAGACTGAAGGCCCGAAAGAGAAGATGAATGGGCATACTAGCATCCTCCGGAAGTTAGCCTGCATCGTCAACAGAATAGACACGAACTACCGGATCTCTGGTATAACCTTCAATAGGAGCTTCAATAATAGGCTGCCTGCTAGAGACAAGAATGAAGTGGTCGAAGCCTCAGAGGTCTTCATGTACAGGGTGTTATTGATCTGACGTGCCAAAATGAGTAGGGTGATAGATCTCTCCTAGCCAAACAAAAATGTGGGAGATGCTGAATTTTAGGTAATCGCAAGACAGTTTTTTTACTTTTGAAAGTAACTCTACCTGCAATGGTAGGAGTTAGATCAAGTTGACAATTTTGAATAGGTTATTAGGAAAGTAGTTTTTTAGTGTTTGTTTTATGTCGCTGCGTTGGGTAGATCAAAAGATAAAAATAAAAGAGTGATGTGTATACCATGAAAAACTGAAACTTATTAATAACCATCTAACTCCCAAACGGTTGAGATTGATTAAAAAGTATTCTTGGTATTAACTCTGTTTCCTGAAGAATCTATGGAGGACTTTGTTCACTATGGGCGACTAGTTATTTTGTTCCAACTACAATAATAACATAAGTATGCGAGGTTTTCTGTAAATTGGATTTTGATAGTTCTAGTAAACTGTGTATTTTTTTAACTCTACAGTAAGGTATATTTATGACCTACGGAGATTCGACAATGTTTCGACTTATTCTTCATCGATCTTGGGTTGTGAGATAGTTAAGTATTTAAATTACCGGTTGATGTACTTGTTGGCTAAAATCATCAAATCATCGGGTATCCTGAATATCTTATTGATATTCTACGAATTTCTAGATAGCCCACACCCTAAGAAAAGTGCCAAACAAATTCACACAACAGGCTCTAAATTGGAATCTTCACGGAATACAAGGAAGAACCCGAATTGGGCAACCGCGCGACACATGGAGAAGATTCGTCGAGAGGGAAGGTATCCACATCAACAAATCGTGGCCACAGTTGAAGTCGGTGTAATAGACTCGCTATGCCCCACAAGGGGTTAAAGGAACAAGAGAGAGAGAGAGAGAATCACATTATATTTTTGTTTTGTAGTTTTGCACTCTCTCCATTAATTTGATTTAATAATTATTGCCATTTTTTGGTTTTTTTCTTCGTTTTATGTTTGTTCGTTTCTTGTACGTGTTACACGTCTTATTTGTACAATTGTTTGAATAAACTAATTTGTATTTAAATTTGAAAATTGAATTAATACATTTATTTTAAATATTGTCAGATCAGAAAAATCCAAGATTTTTAGGACAGACACAACCATAGTAAAATAGATAAACAATCCGAAAGATTTGGTCCCTTTTCCATCCTCAGACATTTAAATACTTAATGTAGGTTGCAATAAATGGCAAGTTCAATTAAACCTTTACCTCTTCTGGGAAAATGTAATGGGAAAGGCGCCATCACCGCTTGCGTAAACAAATTGTGCATGTCTTTTAAAATTTCGTAAGTTATGACCCTCACCCAAAAATTCCTAGAATAATTAGCGTTACCTTGTAGGTATAGACCAACCCTTTAGTTTCCTGAGGTTTGCTTTCATTCTCCTTAAGAAAGATCCTCAGTTTTAATTAAACGTGCAAAGTGAGAAGTAGTTAAAGATCTTAATCTATCCATATAGTGAATTTAGTGATTTCAGTATTTAAATTTATAATTTATAAAGGTGGGTACTGTGTATTATGTAGTGGCAACTGTGTACTGTGTAGTTTGTATTGTTAGTGGGTACTGTGTATTATGTAGTGGGAACTGTGTACTGTGTAGTTTGTATTGTTAGTGGGTACTGTGTATTATGTAGTGGGAACTGTGTACTGTGTAGTTTGTATTGTTAGTGGGTACTGTGTAGTGGGTATAGTGCAGTGACTGGTAGTTAAAATTAGATTATAGTTATGAGTAGTAGTTCCTCTAATTGTAGGCTGTCGTTTCAGTATTTGTGTGTGTGAGTGTATTATGAATCCGTCAAAGTGCTCCCCAATGGAACGTGGTATGTCCGGTGAAGTTGGAGGACATGGTATGGTTGTGCCAATAGTGCTGGTGTGTCCGCACATTGGAGGGATGTGACTTCAGCGGATCGTGGTATGTCCGGTGAAGCTGAAGCACACTCCTATGAATTATCCCGATATAGCTGGTATGTCCGCTTATTGGTTGGTTTTATTACTTATCTGTGGTATGTCCGGGATTGTAATAAAACCATAGTAAGTCCTGTGATCATCTGGCATGTCCGATGAAGAAGGAATTGATTAAGTTGGTATGTCCAGGTATCAATCCTCCAAATCACAGGATTAGGTCAGCTCTGATGGTATGTCCGCTTTGCTGATCTAATGTGAGTGAGAGTGTGAGTGCGGTATTGCGTAGTTTAGGCAGTTAACCCATTGAGTTGTAAACTCACAAGTCGTTTTCTTCCTTTTGCAGATCCAGAGGGAAAATAATTGGCGCGAGAGCATTCACCGAGGAGATTTGTGTTTTAAATAAAAAAAAATAAAAGAAAACAATTTTGGTTTCGTTGTAGTCATCCCGATAACTTCAGAAGTGGGATTACTCATAAAAGTGCCTAAAGGACAGAAAACGATTCGATTTAGTGCTTAGTGTTGTTTCATAGTATTAATAGTGTGATTTAGTGTTACAGACATATCCTTTTTATAAGTCATTAGTTATTTTTAAAAAAAAAAAAAACCTACTCTACTTGCAAAAATATGAGTCGTAAACAGCAGAGAAAAACTCTCCAACTTTGTTGGAGGGAAGAAGATTTAGTTCCTCAAAATAGTGGTAGTGATATAAACAGTGAAAATAGTTCTGATATAGCAAGTATCGAAAATGTTAACGATCCGCCAAATACTTCAGTTCAGTTGGCGCAATTACCGCAAATTGTTCGTACATTTGTGGAAGGCGCAATGTCATCTGATACGCAGAGACAAAGAAACGGTGAGGTAGGTGGTAATTCGGTTCCTCTACTTAACCCAACTAACAAAGGGTTACCCATCACTAAATGGTTATATAAAGTGGAAGAATTGAAATCTACTTATGGGTGGAACGAAATCACCACAATTTATTATGCCACAAGTAAATTTGATGGCTACGCTAAAACGTGGTATGAAAGTCTGTCAAATATAAAATTTAGTTGGTTAGAGTGGAAAGAAAAGCTTATCGCGGCATTTCCGCAACAATATGATTACGCGCAATTATTCGATTCGATGTAAAAAACGTAAAAGTTCAAGTTGATCAAGCGAAAGCAATTACAGATTTTGTGGTGATACCTGATAATATGCAAATGATTCCTGTAATAATTGGTCAACCCTTTACAGAAAAAGATAACGTCGTTATTTATAAAAATTCAAAAGAGCTTAGAATTTTTGAAAATACTCTTGATCATTTGCCCTGCGTTGTAGATCTGCCTATTCGTAAAATACCCATTTGGGCTAAAACTTCGGTGGTGTTTCCTCCAAAACATATGTGTAATATAATGTGCAAAACAGACTCTAAAGAATTACTCTACATTGAAACTAGGATTAGAATGGAAGAAAACAATGAATATTGTGTGTTAAGATGTGTAGTTAAACCAGATGAAAATCATGAATGCGTATTACCGGTAGTAAACCCAACCGACAGAGATATAATAATTAAAAATAAAAACATTTTTGCTCGTGCTGAAAATTGTTTAGATAGAAATCATGAAGAAACACTTGTTAATACAGAACCGGAATGGCTGAATAACCTAAATATTAATGAAACCCTTACTAATTGTGAAAAAGAAAAAGTATATACGCTGCTAATCGAATATAAAAACTGCTTTACTTCATCATTAAAAGATCTTGGTTGTACTAACGCGGCAGAACTCAAAATCGACTTATTAGATGATAAACCGGTGACATATCGCCCCTATCGGATGAATCCAACGAGTCGACAAAAGGTAAAAGAAATAGTCGATGAATTGCTTGAAAACGGCGTCGTACAAGAATCATTTTCTCCATATGCGTCACCTGTACTTTTGGTAAAAAAGAAAAACGGAGAACAGAGACTCTGTATAGATTACAGAAAATTGAACGAGAAAATACGACGAGACGCATTCCCTTTACCAAGGATTGATGATCAATTAGATCAATTGCAATATAAGTATTTTACAACGTTAGACATGATTTCAGGTTATTATCAAATACCAGTAGAACGAACCTCTAAAGCTGCATTTGTTACACCGGATGGCCACTACGAATTTAACAGGATGCCTTTTGGGATATCCACAGCACCCAGTATTTTCCAAAGGCTGATGAACAAGATTTTGTCGCCGCTTAGGGGAACACAAGCAATGGTATATCTTGATGACGTGTTGATACCATTTAAAAATGTTGATGAGGGTCTGGAACGGTTAAGAAGAGTGTTAGATATTCTCACAGAACACAATTTAAGCTTAAAACCACAGAAATGCTATTTCTTTCAATCATCAATCAATTACCTAGGATTCGAAATTAGTGAAGACGGAATAAAGCCCGGTAAAGATAAAACTAAGTGCATAGAAGAGTTTCGTGCACCCCGGACTGTACATCACGTCAGACAATTTTTAGGTCTCACAGGCTTTTTCAGACAGTTTATTAAAAATTACGCATCAATAACGCAACCTCTGACGAAACTACTGAAAAAGGATCAAAAGTGGAATTGGTGTCCAGAGCAAGAAGAAGCGTTTCAAAGATTGAAAACTTACTTAAGTGAACGGCCTATATTGGCCATTTACAATTCATCAGCTGGAATTGAGGTACATACGGATGCCAGTAAGTTTGGACTAACGGGGATGCTCCTACAAAAGGGAGAAGATCTTAAGTTCCACGCAGTTGCTTACTATAGCAGACAAACAACTCCGGCAGAACAAATATACCACTCATATGAACTCGAAACTCTAGCCGTAGTTGAAACTTTAAAAAAGTTTCGTGTATATTTGTTAGATATGAAATTTGTAGTAGTGACCGATTGCAATGCGATTAAAGCTGCAGCAACAAAACGGGATTTAATACCGCGCATTGCCAATTAAACAATGAGAAAATAAAACTGATTAATGAAATACTGCAAAGAAAACCAAATACGGAATACGAGAAAAATATACACAAAGACTATAAGTTTGAAGATGGACGTATTTACCGTATTACAGAAAAGGGATTGAAGTGGGTTGTACCAAGGGGTATGAGAAATGAAGTGGTCAGAACATCACACGATGAATTTGGGCATTTCGCTTTAGAAAAGACATTAAGGAAAATTTGTGAGAATTACTGGTTCCCAAATATGGGAAACTATGTACAACGTTACATACAAAGTTGTATTAGATGCCTATATCATAAGCAGCCTGCAGGGAAGCAACAAGGATTTCTTAACCCAATAGAAAAGGTCGCCATACCATTCGACACAATCCATATGGATCACTTAGGTCCATTCGTCAAAAGTACAACTGGAAAAAAATATTTAATTGTTTGCGTTGAGGCGTTTACTAAATATACTCAACTACAAGCTGTCAAGGATACTAAGACTCAGCCTGTTTTGGGTTTCCTAGAAACAATAATTGAACAATTCGGAACACCAAGACGTATAGTGACGGACAAAGGAACTTGTTATACTTCTAAGGCTTTCGATAAATATTGTAAACAGAAAGGAATAATTCATATTCAGACTGCAGTATCTACACCTAGAGCAAACGGACAGGTCGAGCGATTTAATTCTACGATCTTGTCTTCATTTGCTACCACCGCTGAAGAAGACAATAAGTGGGATAGAGAAATTAAAAAAAATTCAGTTTGCCATAAATAATAGCGTACATAGTATTACGCAGAAAACTCCGTCGGAACTTTTATTTGGATTTAGACCAAGAGCACCGGCCGACGCGCCTTTGACGAGTCTAATAGATGAAAACACCATGACCCAGCAAAATCTCACTAATGAAAGACAAAAAGCAACTGAAAGAATAAGGTTAGAGCAACGGAAACAAAAGAAAAGGTTCGATAAAAAACGAATTGAGGCTAGGAAATATAATGTTGGGGAGCTTGTCCTAGTAAGAAAGAAAACTAGTTCTGATGGACAAAGTAGAAAACTGTTACCAAAATACAAGGGCCCTTTCCAAGTCGTAAAACAACTACCAAGAGATCGATACGTAATAAAGGAAATGACAGGTTCCATACGTAGTAGACGAGCACCATACGAAAATGTTGAATCAGTGGAACATCTTAAAAAATGGATACCGCCGGGAGGGAAATCCGATTCAGAAACATACGAATGCAGTTCAGAAGCTGATAATCAAGCTGTCGAGGACGCCCGCTAATCAGGATAGCCGAGCTGTCAGGTAATAACCAGTTCAGAAAAATCCAAGATTTTTAGGACAGACACAACCATAGTAAAATAAAATAGTAAAACAAAAACAATAGTAAAACAATCCGAAAGATTTGGTCCCTTTTCCATCCTCAGACATTTAAATACTTAATGTAGGTTGCAATAAATGGCAAGTTCAATTAAACCTTTACCTCTTCTGGGAAAATGTAATGGGAAAGGTGCCATCACCGCTTGCGTAAACAAATTGTGCATGTCTTTTAAAATTTCGTAAGTTATGACCCTCACCCAAAAATTCCTAGAATAATTAGCGTTACCTTGTAGGTATAGACCAACCCTTTAGTTTCCTGAGGTTTGCTTTCATTCTCCTTAAGAAAGATCCTCAGTTTTAATTAAACGTGCAAAGTGAGAAGTAGTTAAAGATCTTAATCTATCCATATAGTGAATTTAGTAATTTCAGTATTTAAATTTATAATTTATAAAGGTGGGTACTGTGTATTATGTAGTGGGAACTGTGTAGTTTGTATTGTTAGTGGGTACTGTGTATTATGTAGTGGGAACTGTGTACTGTGTAGTTTGTATTGTTAGTGGGTACTGTGTAGTGGGTATAGTGCAGTGACTGGTAGTTAAAATTAGATTATAGTTATGAGTAGTAGTTCCTCTAATTGTAGGCTGTCGTTTCAGTATTTGTGTGTGTGAGTGTATTATGAATCCGTCAAAGTGCTCCCCAATGGAACGTGGTATGTCCGGTGAAGTTGGAGGACATGGTATGGTTGTGCCAATAGTGCTGGTGTGTCCGCACATTGGAGGGATGTGACTTCAGCGGATCGTGGTATGTCCGGTGAAGCTGAAGCACACTCCTATGAATTATCCCGATATAGCTGGTATGTCCGCTTAGTGGTTGGTTTTATTACTTATCTGTGGTATATCCGGGATTGTAATAAAACCACAGTAAGTCCTGTGATCATCTGGTATGTCCGATGAAGGAGGAATTGATTAAGTTGGTATGTCCAGGTATCAATCCTCCAAATCACAGGATTAGGTCAGGTCTGATGGTATGGCCGCTTTGCTGATCTAATGTGAGTGAGAGTGTGAGTGCGGTATTGCGTAGTTTAGGCAGTTAACCCATTGAGTTGTAAACTCACGAGTCGTTTTCTTCCTTTTGCAGATCCGGAGGGAAAATAATTGGCGCGAGAGCATTCACCGAGGAGATTTGTGTTTTAAATAAAAAAAATAAAAGAAAACAATTTTGGTTTCGTTGTAGTCATCCCGATAATATATTCCAATAAAATGTCAAAAACAAACACAATCACCTCAAGACAGTTCAAAGGTTGCGATACCCGTACAATAAATTCAAACTGTCACTCAGTGTGACGACAAAACTGACATCCGGGAAAAATTTACCTCAAAAAGTAATTTTTAACGGAATCACACATAATTCAAAAATTTATTAAATACCTCTCTTAAAGTCTGAAGAACTCACCAAGATTTTCCAAGTGTAGCATAGTTGGCTTGATGAGGATCATTGCGGATAAAAACAAACTTTCCTGGCAATTGATGCTGCTACTAAACGTGGGCATTGACTCAGAAAAACAAATATTTATCTATAAAAGTCTCACAAAGAAAAATTATTCTTTCTACCGCCGAACGCATCATTTCAAGAGGCTCAGTCTTTGCACAAGCTCAACATAATTGTTTACATTCGCATTTTAACACGATTTATATTCAACCCACTAACCAAAGAAATATGGAAAAATGTGCGATCTATCAAGAGTAAAAGCTTCTGGCATTGCGAACTAAACGGTGATACAAAAGAGCTTACTCACCCGTTTATATTTGCCTCCGTGATTAATCAAAAGCTGTTAGGCTTGATAAATCATACTCTAAAACTTTTAAAATACATAGGTACTATATTGCCAATTTTTAATTGCTTTTTAGCAATATTACTCTTAGGTGTCTTTTCCCAGAACTTGATTGCCCTAATGACTTCTGATTCTACCGAATTCTATCCAAATTCGATAAACTGTTAGATAAACAAATCGTCGATTATTTATACCGGCAACAGAAGGATTCTATCAAAGCATCAGTCCGTGTTTAAGTCAAATCCAGGCTGTACATCAATTCTGGTTAACATTTCTAAAGATATGGGAGTTGCGTTAGAAATCGATAACTTGGCCGTTTTAATATTTCTCGCCCTTTTTAAAGCATTAGTTAAAGCTAATCACACCCTTCTGCTTAGTTTCCGGACTTTAAAAGGTATAAACTGTATAATAAGACTTTATTGTATGTCTGCCTAGTCTTAGAATAATATTTGGAAACATTAACAAAATTATTATAAATGTTGGAGTTATTGATATGATGTTATGTTTATGTCAGGTAATAACCAATTAAGAGATTTCGAGACCAGCCAGAGTAATAAGAAAATTGGTCTGAAAGAACCATAGAAGGGGCATTTCACGCGAAGCGGACAACCAACAATTTTCAAAAAGTTATGTATGACCTGTTTCAAAGGTAATTAAACATATTAAGAAACTTATATAAAAATAAGTAAAATAGTGATTCTTATAGGAAATTGCATGCTCTTCACAGTCGTGGTATCGAATTCGAAATTGGATTTTTTTTTTCATGTAAAAAATACAAAATTAATATTTAAAATTAAATTTTGACAAACTTCGACCTTTTTAATTTTTTTTTTAAATAGCTCAAAAAATAACTTAAAATGTATAGTAAATGCCTGTTCAGTTTCATAATGGGATCTGCATTCGAACACAGTGCAGCGCGTAGTCGGCGTTTGGCCAGTGCGATAGTTTGGTATGGAAACTTGAAAAAATTTAAGTTTAGATTCTCTATCTCCGATACGAACGCAGATCCCATTCTAAAATTTTACACATATTATTTATGAACTATACTAGCTACATTTTGAGATAAAAACAAAAATTTTTAAAAATGTCGAAGTTACGTAAAATCCGATTTGATATGTTTACTTCCGGTTTTATATGCGAAAAACATTTTTTTTTTCAACTCTGTAATAACAGCCAAGAAAAACATTTATTTGTCTTTAAAATAACACTCTTTACTTTTTTTCTATCAGTTTAAATAATAGCAAATTTTTTTTTTCAAAAAACCCGCTCCTCAAATTTTGTCAATTCTTTAAAGGCTTAGAAAAGGGCAACTAGGCTTCATAGAAAACAAATAAAAATGCACATTCATTCAGGACATATAGAAGTACAATTAAACCAAATATGAACAAAATTCAGAACCTGAAATTTTTTTCGCTGTCCGCTTCGCGTGAAATGCCCCAGAAGTAAGTTAGTAACCAACCCTAATTAGACCAGACTAAAATTCGTGCAAGTAATCCTAAGAAAACAAGCGAAAATTCTAAGGATTTCATGCTATGACATGTCGTAGGTAACTAAAAATCCATTTGTAGCATTGTATGATTAGTAGTAAAGTGTTGAAGTAAGAAGTTTACGTTGTAGGATAATATAAATTGTGAGCCATTATATAATTAAAATGTAGGTGATCCAGTTATTTACTTTTAGAGCAGTTGTGAGTTTTTTTATGGCTGAAGTAGTTGCCTAGATAGCGCATTAAATTATTTATTTTTGAGAAGGCTTGTGGCCATATTTGGCACTGATCCTGGTTTTCCCGGGGAAACATTGGTGTTCAATTATTATAGAGGATGTAGGTTTTGTATAATAATTACTTTTGAACTTTGATTTTATTATTTAATAATTTTATAAAATTGTTCTAAAAAAAATGAACTATTACCCGATTCAGATAAAACCTGGAGAAAAATATGCACATAAAAATAATAATTTTTCGTTTATTATCTGGCTTTTCTATTAGTTTATAAAGTGCTAAATTTGAAACTCTATCTATAAGAGCTAATGATTTATATACTATTGGGTAGCGGACATGTGTCTTTGTAACAAGATAAAAACCAGATGAGTCAGATGCATGATTACTGAGGTCATTGCTTTTTGTAACTGTCCACGCGTTACGAAGTTAGACTTAGACATCTGAATTTCCCGGTTGTGGGCACCAACATTTTACCGGTTGTAGGCAAAAAATTTTTTTTTCGCTGGAAGCTTGTGTTCGGCTAACAAACTGTCAAATATCGTTGTTTATGTGAACATAACCTCCCCCCCCCCCCCCCCCCCCCCCCCGACTTATCATAACCTTGACGAAAACGGTAAGACTAAAAACAGTCCTCATTTTAGGCGTGAGAAGCGTTTCTTCTGTGAAATTTTGCGAAATGCTAATTTTTTAAATAGCCTAAATTATAAAAAATTAAGTTTACTAATTTTCCGCTTTGAATGGAGAAAAAATTTTAAATTGTGACAAAAACAAAAAAAAACTGTAAATAAATCCTTAACGGAAGTTTTGTTGGGTTTTATTCGTATTTATTTTCATTTCATTTTTGCTGCTCTAAAGGCTTTTGAGCCATTTTCCATTGCCTGTATGTGCCACTGAAGGCTTTAAAAATGAATAAATTTCCTTCTCCTTATATTCAGTGGCGTTTTATTTCACATTTTCCTATTTTCAGGGGATTTTCCAAGGGTGCCCACAACCGGTTAAAAAAAAGTGTGTGTTCAAAATTGATTACTTTATGAAAAGTTTGATAATTTGTTTCTTTTTGACGAAATCAAATGAATTCTCTTGCTACTAGTTATCTAAGGTCTCTAGTTTTCTATCTATATGCATATGGCTGCATAAATATTAACTTGGTCAAAAGTTATGGCTTAAATAGCTAACTGTGCCCACAACCGGACAACTTCCCCTACTCAGACGGCTGCACATACCAAAATCGTAACGTAGTTTTGTCTAATGCGCTGCTGAACTTTTGTATGATAAACAACATTTCTTTACAACAAAAATTTTTAGAACCAGGTCACACTCAAATGGATTGCGATTCCGTACATAGTTTGATAGAAATTAAACTGAAAAATACTGAAATTCATCTACCCAGCCAGTACATGGCAAAAACCATTGAAGCGCGAAATCCAACCTATGAGGTCATATCATTAGATTATAAATTTTTTAAGGATTATTCCTTGCCAAACTTCCTGAGGTACTCAACGATAAGACCAGGACGACCATATAGTTACACGTATGGGTCATTCTTTTACAAACCTTTCTGACCGACACATTTTTGATTTCGCTGAAATTTTTTTTCCGGTTTTTGTATCAAAAAAAAGAGATACGTGTTCGAGGATTTTTTTTTGAAAATAGAGCGGATCCAAATTTCGAGAATTTTGTGAAAGTGTTATTTTCAAAAATTCATTACTCCGGTTCTATTAAAGGTAGAAACTCTATTCTTGTTATCATTTCAAAACTAAAGGAATGAATTTTCTAAAAAAAATATTGCCAATAAAAATTATTAACAAATTCCTATTTTTACAAACAAATAAAATGTTAAAATCGATTTTTAGCCATTGCCCCATCCTCGTAGCAAGCTTTTAGTATAACCATCATATTCTACGTCCGAGTTTCTCTAAAAAACGTATTATTATAATTAATGGAGAAACTATTTACTTCTAGAAATAAATTAATTGATCCAGCGCGGCACGTCATTTCGGCACGCGGGTTCCATCACACGCCTCATTCTTTGACCCTATATCGTTTTTCTCAGTAATATTAATGACTATTCTATATTTTTCATTTTTTAATCAAATAATATTACTTATTAGCAAATAAGACTTTATAAACAATTGAAAAAAATAATAACATTTTAGCAAATAAAAAAACAAATTCATTAAGATTTTAATAACATTATTCTTAAAAACGTTATTTGTAAGTAGTTAATAAGTTCCTTCTTAATTGCGTACCTTTTTAATTGTATCATGCTATATTTATATTTAGAGTTAGCTACAATAATTACAACTAAAAAATTATTAAGGGGGTAGCCAGGTTTCAATGACCTCTTTTTTCAACTACATTTTTTTAACATTAATCTTTATTTGACATTTACAAATTTTTAGTATGTTTTCTAACATGTTAATAACTTCCAAAAAAAATTTTATTTTCATTTTTCATTAACATCCGGTTAATTTATGGCCGATCTGATGACGCCATGTTAAGAAACGGTTGCCATGATTTCTCAACTTTGGGTTATCTAAAACACAAAACAAAAATTGATTATAAAAGAGCACATAAATAGCTATATCCTGAACCTCAGTTATGGAAAAAAATTCATAAATAAACAAATAGTGCAAGTTTTTGTCATTTTTTCTTTTTTTTCTACATTTTTTAAGCAAGAACTGTTTCATATTGTTATTAAATATTATTTGAAAATCAAGACCGAGGTTCATGCGATTGCTAAGCTTTTTCTGAATATTTAAAAAAAAAATTGAATGAAATTGTCCTAGTAGATCGACTGGAATCGTGGCGACAACCCAAAAAAAATGTGTTTTGGGATAAACGCGTTTAAAAGATAAAGTGCGAAAAACACGTCTCATCGTCGAAATATGGGAATCAAATTATCTCACTTTTAATCAGCAATGCCTGCTCCGTACAATATTCCTTCTTCGTCCTCAAAATGCTCGTTCTCGCGGGATCTATCTGCTCTCATCTGTGTACGATGTTCTTTTGAGGCCTCGCAACTGCGGTTTGTAAGATGCGAGCACAACTGCCGATTGTAAGATGCGAGCGCTCGAGGCTTGGCGGCGTGATTCATTTTTCGGCCACTTCTGATACGCTATGAGATCAAAAGTCGTTTTTATCTTATTTCTGAGGTTATACAGTGACTAAATATTGAGAAAAAAAAAGTTCAATTTTTTGAAAATTTCAAACCTGGCTACCCCCTTAAACTAAAGAAAACTACGTGTACAATGCTCTAAGACTTTAAAGTCGATTTACTTATAAGGATTTGTCGATTTTGGCGAATTTTGGCGACTTTTAAACTTCATGAGGCGGAACGAGATCCCATGATGAGGGACCATTTAATGGAATAGGTGGAACGTTAAAACGACTTGCTGCTAGAGCTAGTCTTCAAAGGGTAAATTATCCTATTCGCACACCCAAAGAATTATTGACTTGGGCGACAGAAGCTCTTCCTAATATAACGTGTCGCTATTCGAAAAATGATCAGTATGAAGGAGAAGATAAAACGTTATCAGTACGTTTTCAAATAGATATAACGATAAAAGGCACTTTACAGTTTCATTGATTCCAATCTCTCTTCAGAAAGTAGTAGCTAAGAAATTTTCAGTGGATGATAATAAAACAGTTGTAAAAGTTTTTAAATAAAACATATCAGATATTAAGACTTAATATAAATATAGCATTATACAATTAAGAACGAGTTACTTATTAACCATTAACAAATAACGTTTTTAATAGTAATGTTATTAAAATCTTAAAAAAAACTTGTTCTTTTATTTGCTAAAATGTTATTAATTTTTTCAATTGTTTATAAAGTCTTATTTGCTAATAAGTAATATTATTTGATTAAAAAATGAAAAATATAGAATAGTCATTAATATTACTGAGAAAAACGATATGGGGTAAGAGAATGAGGCGTGCAATGGAACCCGCGCGCCGAAATGACGTGCCGCGCTGGGTAAATTTATTCATTTCTAGGAGTAAAAATAATTTCTCCATTAATTAAAAATACGTTTTTTATAGAAAATCGGACGTAGAATACGATGGTTATACTAAAAGCTTGTTACGAGGGTGGGGCAATGGCTAAAAATCGATTTTTAGAAAATTCATTCTTTTAGCTTTAAAATGAAGGGGAGATTTTAGTTTCCGTGAATTTCGATAAATCACCCCAAAATAAAACGAAAATAATAAATAATTTTTTTTGATATCTGGCTTAGTTTTGGAGATATTCGATCTTAAAATTTTAAAAACACATCACTTCACGACTTGTCAAAAGAGGTGTATTAATTAGGCTTTTAGGTGTTTTATTAACTAACCAATGAAATATATGCCTCTGCAGGGAGGGGGGAGAACTAAAAGACTTATTTATGCACCTCTTCCTCCCAGAAAGTTTAATAACAAGTTCGCGCTATCTTTGAGTTCGGCCATTTTGACAAGTCACTAAAATTTCATGAATATTTTAGGAGATTTATTAACAAACTGGAAATATATTCCTTTGCAGGGTGGGGGGGGGGGGGGGGAGTTAATAAAAGAACTAAAAGACTTATTTATACACCTCTTCCTCCCAGAAAGTTTCATAAAAAAGTTCGCGCTATCTTTAAGTTCGGCCGTTTTGACAAGTGATGTGTTCCTAAAATTTCAAGATGAAATATCTTAAAATCTAAACCAGATATCAAAAAAATTTATTTATTATTTTCGTTTTATTTTGTGGTGTTTATCGAAATTTATCGTCAAATTCGTGTGCCACGGAAACTAAAATCGTGCCAAAATGAAAAAAAAGAATGAAGTTTCTACCTTCAATAGAACCGGAGTTATGAATTTCTGAAAATAAGTCTTCAAGCAAAAAATCACGAAATTCTCGAAATTTGGATCCGCTCTATTTTCAAAAAACAAAAAAATCCTCGAACGCGTATCTCTTTTTTTCGATATAAAACCCGTAAACAAAATTTCAGCGAAATCAAAAATGTGTTGTCCAGATTTTGTCCAAATCTGTCTGGTTTGTAAAAGAATATACGAGCTATTCTATATCAGCCCTCAGGTGGAACCCTACATAAACTAACTAACTAAGTTTGATGACCAGTGGATGTAACTGCCAACTAGACCAAAGAATATGCAACCCATTCTCGATTACCCTCCCCTATTTAAGGAAAAGTGTAAAATGAAAAAGACAAAATGGACTCATCTTCAAAACTTGAAATCCGTTATCCCTAACGACTGCCACGCTTTGTACGACTCATTGCCATACGAGGACTAACTTCAAATAAAAATCATTTCTATATTAAGGACATTATTATTATTATAATTGTTTGTGGCTTATCAATAAGAACTTCTTGAGCTTTTTATTGTTTACTAAATTTTAAGGAGAATACTTCTATTAATTTTTTTATTTCTTCTATCAAAAGTTGTTCGCGTAAATAAAATCACTGAATTAAAAATGACTATTTGCAAATTTCATTAATCTTACATACCATTTTCCTATTTCACAAACATACATAATATATTTAATTTGACTAAAACTTATGTGACACACAGAGTAAACATGCCCTTAAACATTGGCGAGTCTAGTGTTGATGATGTTGGACACTCCGCCGTTCCTCGTCCAAGGTCTATTTTTATCTCTCCTCTAACACCTGGAACCTTTTGTGACCAAATATTGCGTTTCCTTCGGTATAGGAGTGTTGACACGTCTGAAGTGTTCTGTAGGAAAATAAGTGGGCAGTCAAAGCCGTACGCATCTTCCTTATTGTCGACTCCCACTTAGGTGGCTGATACTCTGCTCAGTGATAATTTCTGGCCCGAGGATGTTTTTGTAAGGCCTTCGTGCCCAATTCTCGCCGCCGGACCAGATCAGGAGCGGCTCAGTCTCCTAGTTCAAAAAACGGGACAAGCTCTCTCTTTACTACCAGAATGTGAGAGGACTGAGGACCAAAACAAATAATTTTTATTTCTCATCTACCAACTGTGATTTTGATGTTATAGCTTTATCTGAGACGTGGTTACACCAGGGTATTTCGGACGCGGAACTGTTTAATGGCTCTTATCAGGTTTACCGTAGGGATAGGCATGCTGCCTCGACTGCACGCGGTGGTGGGGTTCTCATAGCTTGCAGGAATTTTCTTAATACTAATCATTTTGACACTCCCTCATTTTCTGACCAACTGGAGCTGGAACAAGTTTAAGTAAAGATTTCATTTGATTCGAGGAACCTCTTCTTGATTTGTTGTTATGTACCTCCTGATGCTTTTAATGTCGTTGATTGTAATGGTCAGAGTCAGTATGATATTCTCATTAAGCATATTAACTACATCTATGATCGATTGGGTTCTAAGGATGAAATTATGCTAGTGGGGGACTTCAACTTACCCAATGTACGATGGGTAGTGGATGATGATGACGATAGCTTTCTTCCCCATGACTTGACAGAAGGACAATCGTTATTCCTCGACAGCTTGGCTATGCCAAATGAGTAATGTGAGTTATAATATGGGAAGACAGCTTGATCTGGTGTTCTCTACGAACTCCACGCTCACTTTTGTTGAACCCAGCTTCCTTGCCTTGACAAATGTTGACGTGTTTCACCCCGTACTGCTTGTTGCTTTTCATTGTCTGCCGGACGTGCTTGTCGATAACCTCGATAGCCAATATCATTTTAACTTTAGAGCGGCCGATTTTGAGGTATTGAACGATTATCTTGATGAGATAGACTTCCAGACTTGCTTATCTGGTGACGATATTGACAGTAACGTATCAGGTCTCTACGACGTTTTGTATGAAATTTTTGGGAGATTTGTTCCCTTCGTTCGGGTTAGGGGTAGAGACTCCGCTCCTCCCTGGTTTGACAGAGAATTGAAGTCTCTTAGGAATAAGAAGAACTTTGGAAAAGGTACCTTCGTGTTGGCAGTGATGACTCTTGGCAAGAATTAAGTATTTGCCATGAAGTTTTTATAAGCCGTTCTCGCTCTCTCTATGAAGAATACTTTCAAAGTTTAAAGAACAGATTATTCTCTGACCCCCGGGCATTTTTTGAATATGTCAACGTGAAGAAAAAGGTCGATAACTATCCATCGACTATGGAGTTCGGGGGGATTTCTAGTAATAATTCTAATATTATCTGTAATTTATTTGCTGAATCTTTTAAGGGTACATTTGAATCATCTGATTTCATCCCGGATAGTGTAAACTTTCCGCACATAAATAGCCGAATTTTACCCATGGTATTAGTTCCATCTATCACAGAGGAGATCTTGTTGAAGCATATTACTGCGCTTCCAACTGACTTTTCTAGTGATCCTGACGGGGTTCCTGCTGCAGTCATAAAGTCATTTGTTCTTCGGTATTATTATGGCCTTTGCTGTTTCTATTCAGGAAGTCTCTTTCGCGGGGCCATTTCCCAGCACTTTGGAAGATATCCTTTTTAATTCCTATTTTCAAGAGTGGCAATAGAAGAGACATTTCCAATTACAGACCGATTGCTAAATTGTCCTGTATCCCTAAGCTCTTCCAACTGTTAATACATTCCCAATTATCCGAAGTGTGTAAAGGCTTAATCTCCACTAGGCAGCATGGTTTTCTTCAGGGTAGATCCACGGTTTCAAACTTGGTCGAGTTTGTTTCCTGCACTGTGGGTGGATTCACGGATGGTTGCCAGACTGACTGCATTTACACTGATTTCAGTAAGGCTTTTGATAGGATGTCTCACTCTATCATTGCTTTTAAATTGGCTAAGTTGGGTTTCCCTCCCTCGCTTATTGTTTGGATTAAGTCGTATTTATCTAATAGGACTTATAGAGTATGTTTTCGTAGTGCACTTTCTGATGATTTTGTGGCTCATTCTGGCGTTCCCCAGGGCAGCCATCTGGGTCCACTGTTATTCATATTGTCTATTGATGATATTTCGTATTTGCTTCAAAGATGTAAAATTCTTATATATGCTGACGATATTAAGATTTTTCTCCCAATCAAATCTAATGCTGATTGTGAGATTTTACAATCAGAGTTGCACATTTTCTATGAGTGGTGCTGCAACAACAATCTTAAGCTGAACATTGAAAAATGTCAGGTTATGTCCTTACAAAGGTCTCGCAGCTTCCATACTTTTCAGTACATGTTTGAGAGTACTGGTGTAAAACGGGTGGAAGGGGTGAGGGACTTGGGAGTGTATCTTGATGTTAAATTGAACTTCATCTCCCATATTAATAACGTCGTTGCTAGGGCAAACTCTATGTTGGGATTTATTCTTCGGTGGTCCAAGGAATTTCCAAGCCTTCAAATAAGACTCCATCTTTACACGTCACTGGTTAGACCCCTGCTTGAATATACCAGTCACGTTTGGTCTCCGTTTTACGGATCCCACATTAAACGTATCGAGTCCGTCCAGCGTAGATTTGTGCGATCGGCCCTGCGTTCTTTGCCTTGGAATGACCCTCTTATTCTACCACCTTATGAGGAGCGCTTAGCGTTACTGCAGCTTGTTACACTCGAGAAGCGAAGAGGTTGCAAGATAGACAGTGTTGAACTTGCTTCCAAAGTTTTCCCTAGAGAACTGTCCTATTCCCTACGTAATCGATCACTTTTACAGATTGCTTTTTCGCGCACTAATTACGGCATGTTCGAGCCTATTAACCGCATGTGTAGGTCTGCTAATGATATTGTAGATGTTTTTGATACTAGTGTGGACAAAGTGACACTTAAAAGAAGTATATACAATTTGTAATTCAGTCTTTTGCTCCCACTGGTTTTTGTTTTAAATTTTCGTCTTTGTTTGTTTTGCATTTTGATTCTTTTGTATTTGAATGGAAACACTATTATTATTATAAACCGCATGTATAGAGTCGTGAGTATGTGTCCTCTTTTTGACCTGACTCTCACCAAGGATTTGCTTTAACGATCTCTGTTGTCTATGCACCTCTGATTGTTGTGTGGGCGTTTTTTAGTGTGTTGGCTACTAATGTTTTTTTTTTGCATGTTGGTGTGGGAGCCTCATTCACCTCAATATATTGTTATATGTTGGCGAATAGGTCAAATGATTCTAGGCTTCTGCCTATGAAGTGCGCCTTCTGAATTAGAAGGATTAATTCTAATTCCAATTAAAATGAAGCATAATATTTATATAATCACAAAAATTTGATATAAAAACTATCATACAATATTACCTCCTTCGTTACTTATATCTTTGACAGATATGAGGTTTTGCACGTCGGAGGTGTCGTCTAAAATCTCCTATCTGACAAAGGATAAAGGACAAAATTTAACTTAATTTTGCTTCAAGTATCAAAAGATTAGCCTGCGAAATGAATAAAAAATTCAAAAAAATTTATAATTTTATGTATCAATTTTATATAAAACAAATTTTGTTCATTCCTGAGCATTTTCATTTTTGCAGATAGGAGGTTTTTGCAGAGGACCAGCGATATAAAAAAATTAGTGACAACCAGAGAAATAAAACATAACATAAGACGTCTTTACTCTTATAGGCAAATATGCCGTAGGAAACTTTACTATAGGAAACGAGTGTAGACAGAATTGTGATTAGACTTCTTTTGTTATTTTCCAAAAGTCTTTGCATTCCGAGTCCTACATTTGAAGACCTTAAAAATTTAAAAATAAATCGTGCGATATATTAGGTGCATCATTTGAAATAAATTTAAAAAAATACGAAGGAGACAACCCACAAATTTAAATTCACTAAAGCTTACATCGACATCAAGACCTTACGCTTGCATAATCAATTCAAGATTTTTTCGAGACTGCAGACAATTTATTAAAAAAAAGCGAAAATGAAATCATTAAGAGAATTGCAACCTTTGCAAAACAGATATTCAGACAGTTTAAGGTCACTTCCGTTCACATGAACGGAAGATAATGTTCCTTCTCACTTTAACAGGTGTCTTATAACAAATTTATGACCATTAGTTTGTAATTTAAAAGGTGTCTTTTGCTACGAGCATTAAACGATTTTCGATTTTTGTAATTAAGTACTCAGAAAGTAGTTAAAATCGTTGGACATGTAAATAATGTATACGCGTACTTTCACCGCATAATGTATTATAGAAAGTCGTCGTCACTAAGCCAAAAAGCGCTACCCCAAAGAAAGTTTCACGTTGGTAAATCAGATGAAAAATGTTTTGTTCATTGATTTATAACAAGCAATCAATATTCACAACAGTGTAAGCAGACCCGGTTAATAATTAACGCAAATGGCTTGCAACCCAAACCAACTTACCTTGATTATAGCAATGGGCCCGTCCAGCTCTAGCTTATGAACAAAAGGGTTGACGTAAGGACTTGGACCGAAATCTTTGCAGGATTTGATGCTGCCATTGTAAATGGCACTCATCTTGAACAGCCACCAAAAGGAATGAGAATTGTTAACGGACGGGGTTTTGTAAACTTTCACTTCACTCACAATAGTTATCACTTAAACGATAATTTAAGTAATTCGTTAATAAAATAACTACCCGTCAAATATCGAATTATGACAAAAAATATTTAACATGCACTTATCACACCACCAATTGCGACCGAACTACGAACTACGCTTAGCTTTCTCCCACGGAAACGGAATGAATAACTTTTATCAAATATTTTCGTAGTAAAAATGTAATGAACGCGACTCAAGAGAGTGAACCCATCGATTTGTTGGACTCAGGTAAGAGGTAAGAGCACGTGTAGACTTTTAAGAGAATTGGTTTGTTTTTTATTTACAGTTTTACACGATATATATATATATATATATATATATATATATATATATATATATATATATATATTTATACTGAGAGCTTTTTGAAAGATTAATAAGCTTAATTTGTAGAAATTTGCCTAGAAAGATACATGCTTCGCTCTCTTAATCACGTCGGAAACCAAAGCTTCAAATGAACTTGAAACTTGAATGTCGACAAAAGGTGTAGGCGTAGATATGCAAGTTTGCCCATTCGACTGCCGCAGGCGTTGAATTGAAATTCGATTTCTCTGCATTTTTAGATGTGGTTGGCGTGCGTAAAAATTTACGTTAGATGACAAGATAAAACGCAGAACTGCGCAGATCTACGAGTACGGTAAACAAAGAGATACAATTCGCGGTGGTCGCGTCACAATCACGTTATCATGCACAAGGTCACGACGCTTTAGTATAAGTTCACTTTAGTGGAGCTTTTCTTAATTTGTTTATTTATTGAGACTTTAAATTAGTTTTGGCTTCCGTAGTTATGTAGTATGTACACAATCAATAGGTAAAGTACTGCTTACCGACTCGATTCTGTAAGAGATAGTAAATAACTATTTACTTTTACAAAGTGATGTCCTAGTGTGGTAAGTTTCCTTAAGGTAGAAACTTACCCGTAAGAACCTTTTTCATGAATGAAAGGTAGTAGCCAAAATCACGAAATACTGCGTTGTGGATTGTAATATTCTTTTCGTTTCACTTCATGAATGAAAGGTGAGTTATTCCTCGATAAACCGTCACGCAAAAGTCACATTTGTCCGGTTGCTTTGAAATTTTGTACAATTCTGTACGTCAGAGGTAAACTATAGATTAGCAATTGCTTAGGGGAGCGAAAAACTACTTCCAAATCAATTAAATAAAATAAATTTAGAATCACTTGCTGTTTAAAACCAGGTGGTTGTTGTCATATTCCAAGGCCGGTTAAGAAAGGAGGAGTTCACGCGTCAACAGAGGCATCTCATAACTGTGTCTCGAAATGAGGGTTTCACTCTGAGGATTGCGCAACCACCGCGGTCCTTTTTCGTTTCACGACTTGATCCATCGACTTCTGTTGACGATGTTATCGGCTACGCGAGGGAGAGGAGTGGTGCTGAAGATTCCCCACTCCTCGATTGTCATCTTCTAGGATCTCGTAATTCTAAAGGACTCACGTCGTCTTTTAAGTTGACATCGTCGCCAGAGCTTTTTGAGATAATGTCTGGCCCCGATTTCTGGCCCGAAAATATCATTGCACACGAGTTTGTGCCCCGTCGAAGGGTTGCGGGAGGCACTCAGAATAGAACTTCTGCTAGCTACCAAAAAAACTAGGTACGTTATCCCTTTACTACCAAAATGTAAGGGGACTAAGAACAAGAACAAACCAGTTATTTCAGGCTTCTCTTGCCTGCTGTTACGACGTCATCGCTCTGACCGAAACCTGGCTTCATTGCGGTTTTAATGATGCAGAAATTCATGACGAGTCCTATCAGATTTTTCGTAAGGAAAGATACTCTGACTCCATGGCTCGTGGTGGCGGCGTGTTGGTTACATGCAAATCGCATTTGGATTCCGGCGTGTTTGATATACCTGTTTTTTCGACACGCTCACAATCGAGCTCTTAGCTCTTAAGATATCTCTGGGGAAGATGAATATTTTCCTGCTATGTTATAATATCTCTTCAAACTTGACAAACTATGCTAATGCAGATGGTCGAAGTCTTTACGATATTTCAATTCTTAGCCTAGATTTTATTAATAATATGACAAAC